>JALJEV010000131.1:11940000-12278723 GCA_026586105.1 Hylodesmum podocarpum
GACATCGAGATGCAAAACGAAACAGAGACTCAAATGAATGAACAAACTGAAGAGCACAGATGATGATAGGATCGAAGAAGCATCGATGAATGATCGATCAAGCATCGGATCAAGAAGCGACTCAGATCAAGAGGCATCAGACTAAAGAGCAGACGGAAGAATGAACAGACGGAATAATGATCAAACGGATCATTAATGAGCATAGTCAAGATGCACCCTCAAGCACAGACACATAAGATGAAGTGTTCAAGTCATCAAGCCTCAAAGCTACATCAGACGAAGAACCTTCATTGTTCAAGACAGAGAGCTCATCTCAACTTCAGCTCAAGTGCTCAAGAAGGAAAATTGAAGACGAAAGAAGGAGACAGATGAATGGATTCAACACACAACCCATTCATTTACTCATTCGTCTACCTCGTTTAATGAAGTTTAGACGGAGTCACTCGCGCCCCAATTCAAATCTAACCGTTACTCGTAGAAGCCTCCAAAGATAGAATTGAGATCTGTGCAAAACCCCTGCAACACAAAAAGCAACCATGCTTTTTGTTGATGTCTCTAATCAAGTCAGAAAAAGCCTGTGCAAACATTAATTATTCAGATTGATTTCTGTCACACGTTTGAAGATCCCAAGACAAAGGACCAACATTCAAATCTTCATTCTAACGGATACTTCAAGAAACTCTCTATAAAAGGACTACACTACTTCAAGAGAAGGCTGACGAACTGCATAACAAAGAAATTATATTCAAGCTTCAAGCTTTCAAGCAAAGTTCACTCCCCCTGAACTTGGAATAGATCTCATTGTAAAACCCCTCTCTGCGTAGAGGATAAACTTATTCTTTCATCTTCCTAAATCCACTGTTGTAGTGCTCTTAGCCTGAAGAGGCTGTGTTTCGAAGAATATCTTTGTATTAGCCTGTGAAGGCTGTGTTCAAAGAATACCTTGTTTAGCCTGTGGAGACTGAGTTCAAAGAATACATGTTTAGCCTGAGAAGGTTGTGCCCAAATAATATCTGTATTTAGCCAAGAGTGGCTGGGTTCAAAGAATACTCATAGTGGAACCTTAGCGTGTTGTTGGGGAACTGGATATAGTCTTGATAAGACGAACCGGTATAAAAATATTGTTGTCTTCTTTATTGATTTATCTGTTAACTAACAGGGGATAATAACTTGAACAGTCTGATAATAAAATAAATCTTAAGAAGAAAACAATCTTGCGTCTGATCAAGCTTTAAAAACAGCAAACGCAAACGCATCATCTTAGAGAAATATTTTTTTTAAACAATCTACACAATTCAACCCCCCTTCTTGTGTGTTTTTGTACTTTATAGTTTTTCTGTTATTGAATAAGTCTCCTTATAGTTAGGAGTTTAATTAGCTTTGTTTGTTTACTGGTTTCTTAGCAGATTTTTTTGTTGATTTTTAGAACGATCTTTTTCTATTCCATGTATATATATGGAGCTTTCTTACTCTTAATAAATACATCTTCTGATCAACCATTCTATCACTCATTCATTCACTAACACCCACAAGCTTATTTTAGTAGGGATGTAATATTTGCCGAAAATAAACTGTAAAATGAGAAGAAAAAAATGATAACACAAGTAAAGACACTACTATAGAGCAAATAGAGAAAAAGTTCAAATAGTTTTATTTTCTGAAGCAAAACTAGAGCATAAAGAACAAGATCCATATAAGGTTAATGATGAAGAACTTTAACAATAAACATGTCAGATAAGGAAATCATATTTGCATTCACAACATGTAATGGCAAGCCACAATGCATATTGTCTTTCGACTGAAAAGGGAGAACCATCAACCTTTCTTATGTAATGGCTTTGAGCGGTTCAAATGTTTCTTAATGGATGACAATGATGCACGAAGAAATGAAGGCTTTACATAAAAATAAGACATAAGAACTAGTTGAACTTCCAAGAGGTCGAAAAGGCATTGAAAACAAATGGGTATACAAAATTAAACGAGATGGTAATGATAATGAAATGATATTATGTAAGATAGGTGGTAAAAGGATATACTTAAAACGAAGGAATTGATTTCAATGAAATATTCTCTCTAGTTGTCACACTTAAATACAATCATTTCATACAAAACTTGAAGAAGATATATATATATATATATATATATATATATATATATATATATATATATATATATATATATACACTTTAATTAGAAGACTTTGTAGGACAAAGAAAATATTAGAAAGGTGGGTTATGGGCCTAATTTAACCCTACAAAACTGGCTTATAAAGTGAGGATTCCTTCCCACTTATATACATGTAACAGGTCATATCTCTAAGCAATGTGGGATCTCCAACACCCCACTCACACTAAGGAGTGAACATCTCGAAAGTGGAAATTAAACAAACAGGTGGTTCAATATCAGCCCAACAACAAGTAACACGATTGTAACACCCCGCTCTAATCCTTACTAAAATACTTCCATTTTCTTCATTTATTATTATTATTTGAAAATGTATCATTCCTTTAAATTTCTTTGAATAAAAAAAAAAATTCAAATACTTTATCTTGCTAAAGAAAACATCACCATCATTATATTTTTAGAAAAATTAAAACACATCACATAAGTAATAACATCACCATACACCATACATCAAAGTTCATTTACAAAGTAATGAACTAAACTGTTATACAAGATATTTAATTCTTTCATTGATGAGTAAATAATACCCTGTATTTTTCATTGTTATGTAAATAATACCGTATTTTATTCTAACCCGTTTTAGTTTTAAATCAAACCAAATATAAGAAACTCACATTGCCACCTAAGAGATAATCCTTTAACTTTTTTTTTTACCATTTTTCACGTGAAGTAAAATTTATGTATGAAGTTTATAATGTAACAAATTGCATTCACTATTTGTGAACGAATTCTGTGGCAATTATTGTGGTTCACGTGTAGTAACAATTCAAGTTTGGAAATCTATTAATCAAGGATTGTTATTCATTCGCAGGTAGAGTGAAGAAAATAGTCAGCTGATATTTTTTTTTCCCCCACTGTTCCACTTAGTACGAATAATAACATCCAAACAATCAACCTCTTCGAGATTTTTCTCTAGTTAACTAACATATATTTCTATAAGCTTTTGTTAGAGGTATAAACCTTTAGTTAGTTGAAGCCATTTTTTTTTTCTATTCTTTCTTCTCTCTTTGTCTATAGCTTGCAGATGCACCATGGAATCAATTTATATCATAGAAAAAACATTAAAATAATACTCCTTCCTCTTCTTTTTTTTTTTTTTTTCACTTCGTTTAACTTTAATATTCTGGCACGAGTATTAATTAAAAAATGTAATTATTTTAAATTTTATAAAAATTACTAGAATTTAAAGATTATGCACTAACCATGTAAAATGACAATGTCAATCTGATCACAAATTGAATTTTGTACGATTTATATTGATTTTATCATTTAAGTCAATAAACCCATCATACATAGTAAATTATAATTAAGTACATAAATATTTTTCTCAAATTATAAAACAATTTTGTAACTAGTATACTTTTTATCTTTGTTATTAATTAAGTAATTGGATATTCTAATAGATATCAGTAGATAATAAAAACTATCGATAAGCCATGACTTCATAGCAAAACACTATCACAATCCTCAACCTTCAAATTTTCTTATGTATTAAAGATTAATGTACCATAAAACATTTTGAGCATTGGATTGAAAAACTACACCTGATCCATTTCCAAAACAAAAATGACCATAGCTTTGTAGCATAAACTAAGATAGCAGTTAGAAAAATGGAAATCTTCAAAGCCTGATTTTATATATCGTATTGCTCCCGTAAATGTATAAGACGCTTGCACAACTAGCTGCTTCTAACAGATCAAAAATCAAAATCACATTGAAAAATATTCACAGCTCAGAATATTGCTGAGGAAAAAATTAAAAAATACTATTTTACTTACAGAGAAACTTAACAATACTTGAGAAAATTATATAGAAGCATAAAAAAAATGAATTCTTCCTAACACAAACGTACATAGATTATCCCTCTTCCACTTACCAAAGAAAATAATGGGCAAGGCAACCAATGAAAAACCACAACAATTGATGCTTTTGTATCAATTGAAGATATAGCTGCAGATAGCAATGTTCATTGTCGGTGATAAACATATTTTGTTCTTGGATCCACAATGAGGCCTTTTCCTCCATTCACTTCTAAGTCATGCCTACCAGAATATAAGTACAAAATGAATTAGAACCTATAATCTTAACAAAATATACAAAAAAATAGAAATGCTTTCACAAAAAAGTTCTAACACACTCTATGAAACACATTCTTTTGTCATTGGTTCAAATTTATTAATCCACCCACGTAAAGCATGGTCAATGGACTGAAAAACAACACTAGAATGTGAGTTTTACTCCTTATTTATTGAGTTGCACTTATGATTTTGTAATTCTTAATAAATTTTAGTTAGAGTATGTTACTAGGCCTCCTCTATCATGGAATAACAATATGAAAAGGAAAAATGACGATGACATATGAAAATATGGAGACTCAACTGGAAGACAAAATCAAGAATTGTCAATTGTTCCTCTTTCATGGAATAATACAAAAAGGAAAAACGATGATGACATGAAAATATAAAGACTCAACTGGAACACAAAATCTGGAATTGTCAATTGTTCACGAGGTACATATCTAAAGAGCTGTAGTAGTCTATCAACGTATACCACTTTCTTCCAAACCTAAAAGTCAATTGTCAGTAATAATAATATGCATAGAATATCTGTTAATAAAATTTGATTCATAACATTATTAACATACCACATTGTCGACAAGCAACTGAAGTGCGAATACTGTCAGTTTTAGTCCAATAGTTGGGTGAAGGACATATATTGCCTGTACATATCAGATTTTAAGAGATAAGAACAAAGACTACAAAAACATAACAGTAACACATTTAAGGAAGCAGAAATGTTGCATACACGCAGATTGTGCTGGTGCTTCCGTCCAAGTATTTGTTCTATTCTTCTCATCCAGCCTAGGTCCGGTTGCCTATATATACAAAAATAGGGTGGAGAAAGGTGACAGATGATTGTCAAGAAACCATACTATTCAGCATTGCATACAAATTTGGAGCAACCATAGATATGAGTAACATGTGAATACTCCAATAAACACAGTTTCACAAAGCAACCTGCTTATGTAAAATATGCTTAAATCACCATGAAAACACAATTGTCTCCTATGTATTTACTTATTCAAGTATGCCTCACTTCAGTGGCATGTCTTGAATTAATTATAGAACAATTTTTCCAAATACTGTCACATTATCCCTCACAAGTTTTGTTTCACAAAAATCCTACCATTTAAACAGGAAAATCTGCAATCATCAAAATAATAATTCAAACTTGACAGAAAAATCATCCTTGAAAAAGGAGCATACATCAAACCACAATGAGATTTAGTAAAGAAAATAATGAAGAACCAACAAGAAAGGTACATAACTACATATATAGTAGAAATTCCATCATGCCACACATGGACTTGAACAAGAGGAAAAGAAGAAAAGATATGAAGAAACTGCACCCACACAGTTTCTCTATTCATTATGTAAATATATAGGATAATTTACAGACAATGTAGCCCTGAAAAGGCTAAGCCTACAGCCACTCTAAAACCACCTAAGCTATCACATCATAACAGAAATATATAATAAAATATACTACAACTTCCTAAGCAAGCTATTCTAACACTCCCCCTCAAGCTGGAGCATACAATTGTATGCCCCAAGCTTGGAACACAAAAACTGAATTCGAGGTCCTCTTAAAGACTTAGTCATAACATCTGCAAGTTGTTCATTAGAGGTGACAAATTTAGTAACAATTTCCTTAGACAACAGCTTCTCTCTAACAAAGTGACAATCAATCTCTATATGCTTAGTTCTCTCATGAAATACTGGATTGGAAGCAATGTGGAGAGCAGCCTGGTTATCACAGTACAATTCCATTGGATGATCTTCACAGAATTTTAACTCTTAAAGGAGTTGTTTAACCCATATAAGCTCACAAGTAATCAACGCCATAGCACGATATTCAGCCTCAGCACTAGATCGGGCAACAACATTTTGTTTCTTGCTCTTCCAGGAAATGAGATTTCCACCAAGGAATACACAATATCCAGTAGTGGAACGTCGATCGACAGGATAACCTGCCCAATCAGCATCACAATATCCCGATATTCGGCTGTTCCCTTTGTTTTCGTACAACAATCCTTGTCCTGGAGCCTTTTTGATGTATTTAAGGATAGCAAAACAGCATTCCAATGATCAACATGAGGGGCCTGCATGAATTGACTAACAACTCCCACTACAAAAGAGATGTCAGGTCTTGTGATAGTAAGATAAATAAGTTTCCCAACCAATCTCCTATACCTCTCTGGATCTGCAAATGGTTCACCTTGACCAGCCATTAACTTTTGGTTAGGATCCATAGGACTATCCATGGGTCTGCAATTAACCATGCCTGTTTCCTCCAAGATGTCTAAAGCATACTTCCTTTGAGAAATCGCAATGCCTTCTTTTGATTGAGCAACTTCGATACCAAGAAAATATTTCAAACCTCCTAAGTCTTTGGTCTGAAAATGACTGAATAAATGTTTCTTCAATTGAGAGATTGTAGTTGCATCGTTCCCGGTAATCACTATGTCATCCACATAAACAACCAGATACACACACTTCCAGGAGGAGAAGTATAACAATAAAAAACCGAGTGATCCACTTCACTTCTTTTCAGCCCAAAGTCCTGTACAACATGACTAAATCTTCCAAACCATGCCCGAGGAGATTGTTTGAGACCATAAAGAGATTTTCGCAATTTACAAACTAATCCAGACTCCCCCTGAGCAACAAACCCAGGAGGTTGCTCCATGTAAATCTCCTCCTCCAACTCACCATGAAGAAAGGCATTTTTAATGTCTAATTGGTGGAGAGGCCAATGACGAATAGCTGCCATAGCAAGAAAAAGACGAACTGTAGGGATCTTGGCCACAGGGGAAAAGGTATCACTATAGTCTAAGCCATAAATCTGAGTATACCCCTTGGCCACTAGCCTGGCTTTGAGACGATCAACTGTACCATCAGGGCCAACTTTGATGGCATAGACCCATCTACATCCAACTGACTGTTTCCCTGGAGGAAGTGGAACTAGTTCCCATGTACCACTATGCTCAAGAGCTTCCATCTCAACAATCATAGCTTGTCTCCACCCAGGATGATCAAGAGCCTCATGAACATTTCTAGGAATAGTGAGAGGAGATATAGAGGAGAGAAAAGAAAAATATAAAGGAGATACACGATGATAGCTCAGAAAATTATAAATAGGATGAGGATTCCTAGTAGACCGAATACCTTTTCGAAGAGCAACAGGCCAACCAGAATTATCTTCACTAGGATCCGTAGTATGAGCGTCGGATGGCGAAGGACTTGAATCTAAAGATTCTTCAAGAACAGGTGGACCCAATTGTCTTGTCTGACGCTGATATGTGACAAGGTGAGGAGTATCTTGCCTGGAATTAGTTGTGGGGAAGACAGATTGATTAATTTCTTGGTCAGGAATGGTATGGATTGACATTAGAGGTGGAGTGGAAACATTAGAACCAATAGGTAGAGCCTGCTGTATTGAAGGAGAATCATGAGTGGAGGATGAGAAAAACATAGTTTGTTCAAAGAATGTCACATCTGCAGACATGTAATATTTTCTGGTTTGTGGGGAGTAGCACTTGTACTCTTTCTGAAGACGAGAATAACCTAAGAAAACACATTTAATAGCTCTAGCAGACAACTTGTCCAGACCAGGAGAAACATCATGGACAAAACATGTACACCCAAAGACCCGAGGTGAGACATGAAACAATGGCTCATTTGGATAAATAATGGAGTAAGGAATTTTATTTTCAAGGGAAGAAGATGGCATTCGGTTGATTAAGAAACAAGAAGTGAGAATTGCATCACCCCAATAATGTACAGGAACATTTGAATTAAGCATTAGGGTGCGTGCAGTCTCCACAAGGTGCCTGTTTTTTCTTTCAGCGATTCCATTTTGTTGGGGGGTGTGTGGACATGTAGATTGATGCAATATCCCTTGTGAGGATAGGAAAGAGGATAATTCAGAGGAAAAATATTCTTTTGCATTGTCACTTCTAAAGATTTTAATCATTTTCCCAAATTGATTTTTGATTTCATTAAAGAAAGACATAAAGATGGACAATAGTTCAGAACGATCTTTCATTAAATATACCCAAGTACATCTGGAGAATTCATCAATGAAGGTTACAAAATATCTAAAACCAAAAGATGTTACACGGCTTGGACCCCAAATATCAGAATGAATGGTGGTGAAAGCTGAGTGACATCTTTTTTCAGTTTGTTTGGGAAAAGATGATCTAACATGTTTACCTAATTGACATGACTCACAACTTAATTCCTCTAACTTCTTGAGACTTGGAACTAAAAGTTTCAACTTGGACAGACTTGGGTGACCCAAACGATTATGTAACAGCTTGGGTGACAAAACAGCAGCACAAGATATAGATGGTTGTTTTCCAAAATAGTAGAGACCACAAGATTCATATCCTTCGCCAATCCTCCGACCCTTACCACGTTCCTGAACAACAAAGGATTCAACATTAAAGGTTATTGAACAATTTAAGGACTTAGTTAACTGACTTAAAGAGATTAGATTGAAAGGACAATTAGGAATGAACAAAACAGATTTTAAGTTCAATGAGGGAGAAAGAGAAACTTGACCAATTCCTTTGGGAGCAATTTTGGACCCATCTGCTAAGGTAATAAGGTGAGGTGATTTAAGAGGGGACATAGAAGAGAACATAGAATCACTACCAGCAATATGATCAGAGGCTCCTGAATCAATAATCCATGGAATTTGACTTGCAGATGAATGAGAGACACAAGCTGTAGAGGCAGTAGCGGTAGAGGAAAATTGAGCATGAGTCATGGATTTCCACTGAAGATATTCTTGATAATCATCTTCTGCAATCTTCATATCAGATTTTCCTAATTTTTCTGATTTAGACAGATTTGCTGTCTTTTCGGGGAAACCATGAAGAGAATAACAATTCTCTCGAGTATGACCCATTCTCTTAGAGCATTGGGGGCGACCACTTCTACCTCCTCTTCCTCCTCGGTTTCCACGACCACCTCTTCCCAAACTAGAAACCATTACAGAAGCTTCACTTATTTCACCAATATTTTCATTTTTCACTTCTGTAAGGACACGAAGGAGTCTAGTTATCAAGCTGTCCATTGAGGGAATCTCATGGCCAGTTAAAATCTGGTCACGAACATGATTAAAATCTGAATGCAGTGTTCTCAGGATCAGTACCATATAGAACCTATCAAGCTTCTTATTTATTCCTTCAATAGAGTCATCAGTGAGGAACATTTTTAGTTCTTCTACAGCAGCTTGGGCTTCAGCAATATGAGATGTCATTTCGTGATTGGTTTGTTTCAAGGATGCTATCCTCTGAGTAGCATCATACAGCCTTTGAATATCATTAGCATAAATATTGTGGGCCTTTTTCCAAAAAGAACAACAGCTTTTGAATGCCCTAAGGGTTCCCAAAATGCTTGGTTCAACAGACTGCCACAACACGGCACAAAGCTGAAAATCAAGCTTCTTCCACTTGCCTCGACTTTCATCTGAACCTTCAATATCTTCCACTTCTAAGTGGTCGTGGTACCCTTGACCAAGGAACCATAGTTCCACGGAGGCAGCCCAAGATAGAAAGTTTTTACCATTTAGTTTTTCTGTTGTAATGGTTGGGGTACCGAGAAATAGGGAAAATCGGGCTGAAAAAGCCATAGAAGGAGACTAGAGAAAGGAGCAACAACGAACAACTATCCACACAGAACCGAAACAAGAAAACAAGTCCAGGAATGGACTTGGAGGACTCCAACGAGCACGATGGTGTTGGAAACAATGAATTCCGGCAAACAGAGGAAGGGACAGATTTACACACGTGTGAGGCTCTGGATGACGCCGGAGTTGAGGGAGACAGGCCGGGCTTGACGAGACGCACAAAAAAAAAAAACTGACTTGGCCGGAGAAAACGGCGGTTGCCGGCGTTGGCCGGCGTCGGACGGTGGCGGACGGCGACCGGCGGCCGGAGGTTGCCGGCGACAGGAGGCGGCGGACGGTGGCGGCGCTGAGCAGTTTCGTTCCTGCTCTGATACCAACTTGAACAAGAGGAAAAGAAGAAAAGATATGAAGAAACTGCACCCACACAGTTTCTCTATTCATTATGTAAATATATAGGATAATTTACAGACAATGTAGCCCTGAAAAGGCTAAGCCTACAGCCACTCTAAAACCACCTAAGCTATCACATCATAACAGAAATATATAATAAAATATACTACAACTTCCTAAGCAAGCTATTCTAACACATGGAAATTGGGAAATGATGAAACAGATGTTTCCCGTAACTAAAAAAAGTAGATAGATACCATGCAAGGTGTTTGGCAATAAAATACTATACAAGCTTTTAATGTTGACTGTTAAATTTCCAATTCCCTTTTTCTAGTTGAATAAACGTGAATTTAAAGAATTTTAGAACTGAAAGCATTTTTTATTCAAGTAATTAAATAATTCACATAATATAACTATTAGTTCTCCAATTAAGGTCAATAGTTAGCTCATTCCTATTACAGATCCAAATATTTTCAATGGCAACCCTTTAGCATATTTGATACCTGTTAAACATAAAAGAAATGGACCAATTTGTAAAACCTGGAATTAACACTTACATCTGCAGAGACGCAGCAGAGTGAAAGTATACAATAGTATAAGGCTTCTGTATTATAGGCTCGAACTCCTGAAATTTAACACCATGATGATGTTCAGCATATTCACAAAGTAAATGAGTTTTAGATATAAAAAGATATGGATCAAAACTTATGGTCATAAATGAGTTGTAAGAGGAGTACTCATCCCAACATGGAAGATAAATAGCTAAACTTATGCATGTCAAGCTGAAGGGTATAACTGAATCACCTTCACCACATAAAGCACAAATCGCTCCAGATCAAGACATCTAAGCAAAAAGTGGGCCCCCACAACAACCATGATGGGACGACCCTCACTGTCTACCCCTCCGCGATAGCTGAAAAACATAAATACCTCTGAGATTAAATGTAAATATCAATCAGAATATGTGCAAAAAATCATCTAATTGAATGGTTAAGAAATGCAAGAATAGCAACATGTTTTAAAAGGCATAAAACTATGTTATTTGTTTATCTATGATTGAATCTTATAGGAACTAGATCTTATCCAAATACAACATTTTCCTTTTCTCTTCTGCAAAAGAAAATCTATATCATCAATTTTACAGGACTGTCTTACTATTACTGCACCACAAAATATATTTAGTTAATTGATGATAAGGAAGAAAAGGATTGAAGAATTTACAACTGAAATGTTCAGTTTCTCTCATGTCCAAATGGAAGAAATTTCTCAACCCAGAAATTTTACAAACATTATCAATTGAATTTGTGAATCCTGTTAGAATTAAGCACATGTATAATAAGTAGTATTAGCTATTACTACCTCATCCCTGACTAGAGCTGAATTATCTCTAATTTAGGAGATGATTCCTTATATGGCTAATAACACTATACATAATAAAAAAATACAAGCATCTGCAGACTGGTTAGCCATACATATTTTTCTCCAATTCTATAAATCAAAACAATGAAATATATAAATTTAAGAACAAAATAGATGGATTCTTACACAATTTTCATCTCTGCAATTTCAGACAAATTTAAGGATTTTGCTTTGGAAAGATATCTAGAGTGCAGAGAATATTCTTCAGCAGAAGACAATGGAGGTCCACTTAAGTCACCCAATCCAAGCAAATTAGCACAATTCCAGCCTCTTTGTGCTTGAACAGTTTTCTCCCACTGCTCAAGACGTCTTTCATCAGGGTCTTTAATCAAAGACATGAAGGCAGGATCTAGATATGCTTCTAAATATGATGAAGTCCTATAAAAAAAAGCCCATTAATCAGGAAAAAATTTAAAGTAAAATTATAAAAATGGTTTAACTATGATGTTGCCTGTTTAGTCAAATATAACTAATATAGTAATTTATACCGTGGAATACAAACATAAAGCCACAAGTAGAGTGATTTCTATGTGCTTGTTTGGTTTACACTGCAAAAAAAATGTTTTGAGGGAAGCCGAAAAGTAATATTTTTTCACCAAATATACATTTAGTACTAATGAATAGGATTTCAAACAAGTAAGAAATATTTATGTCTGTTTATAATGATCAAATTTACACCGAAAAGACGAAGCACAACATTACTATAAAGTTGTAACACCGCATTCTAGATTATTGACCAAAACCATATTTTGGTCTAACATCAGCTTACGGTCTTCTAATCGTCCTTGATGTTTCATTTCTTTTCATTTTCACTTTAGTCCCTGACACTATATACTCCTTTCAATTTGTTGGACCTCCATTACGCGTGTATCATAGAAAAAATAGATTATGTTGAGGAGAATCCTAACAGAATAGACACGTGGAAGAAAGAGAATGTGTAACAGGATGCTGAAATCGTACGCATATGAAGGAGGTTTTGAGTGGGTTTTTTTTTTTTTTTTGGGGGGGGGGGGGGGGGCATTTGTGCATTGGGTGGAGGATCTTCCTCTGTAAATTTTTCTGCATTTTCCTATTGTAATTCCCTAAGGAACTCCAAGTTTTCATAGAGTTCCCTTGAAATCCAAAACAGAGTTCTCTTCTCACTGGTTTTCCTCTTCTTTTTTTCTCTAGGTTCCTAACACAATTTAGTCCCTCTAACTGTTTGTCATCTAATAAACGGAAATGCTAGTTAGAACTTAGGACGTAGAGAACATTTTATCATATCTTCAATTATCCTTTAAGATTATTTTCCCTACTTCCGTATTATCTCTTATGATTGAATTTATATTTCATTATCTCAAGATATGTTTCCTCTTTTAGTCAGGGTTGTGAACAAGGACTAGTGCTTTAGGTTTCATGAACAAATCAACACATTGTAATATATTTAATTAAATACATTACAGGATACTGTGCAAAGCATTTTTACTTTCCCTCAATCCCTAACCAAAACCACATAGTTTCAACAATGCTAACATATCACTAATAGAGATGACGTGACATCATTACCATCAAATGTGAAAGTTTGATAGATTGATTGGAGCACAATATCTAATTGCATCATGTCAGTTACCATTTCAAAGAAAATTAATAATTCATCCCACATTTCAAATGGCAAATGAAAAATGAAACATGTAGTTTGAGATGTATTCATCCCAATATATTAGTCAAACTGTCATGTCAATCATAATGGTGACATGCCATTTATAACAGTGAGACCTAGATAACTAGTATATTGATAGATATACTAAATAAAGTGAATTTATAAATAACAAGTACTAATACAGGGTCTTAGTCTAGATTATATAATTAGATCCTGTGAAGTATACTATTTATCTATGTTTAGAATGGTAATGCACATTCACGTATTTACACGTAGCAGAAAACAGAGAGTGATCTACTAATATAGAAAGAAAAATAAATATATATAAAAATCTTGAATTAAATCACAATTTACTGACCTCCGAACCAAGCCAGAGTCACTAACTGGAAGCTCAACTGGAGGTTCAGGCTGTTTTGAAACAACTTTTTTAGGCAAAGGCTTTATTCTGATTTTTCGCTCAACTATGATGGTCTCACCATTCTCATCCCCAACATCAGCAGGAAGCTTAAGCAAAGCCATATCCTCTTCTTGTTTATCCCGAGGGAAGTAGAGTGGAAGCAACCTACATGGAATCATATAAAAGTTAACAGTGAATAAGTAATACAAAGTCCAAAATCGGAAAGAACATAAATCAAATTTACTTTTGAAAGTTTATTTCATATAAAGCACTGCAGATGTTATAACAAAGAAAGAAATTACCTTTTATATATCTCAGTATCAGTTGAGGTTGTAGTGCAAAAGACAACAGCTGTTATATTGTCTTTCTGCTTCTCAAGAAACCGCCGCACAGTTCCTGAATAAAAAGACCTTAGAAGGAAAATATAGAAGAATACAAAGTATAGAGACCTAATAATTATATTATCCATCAGACATTAGAAAACAGTTAACATAGAAAACCATTCACTATGTTTATACTAGATGCACTCAGCATGGGTATGAAGTCCAAACTGTTCCCCAGGAGTTGTTAAGCATCATTATCTCATAAAAGGATGAAGAAAGAAAAACACAACAAAAATTAAAGCAATCTGAAGCAGATAAAACATGCCTCTATTTTCTTAGTTATGTTACACATTGTCATCCCCTTTAGTAGAGATAGGATATAAATTGTTAAGATTGGCCACACTATACTCATCTAACCTTACTTTTTCTAACTCATCAATATATCTCATATTTCTCAATTCTACAATTTTTCCCTATACTTTCTTTCCTTAGGGCCTGAACCATGTTTCCTAACACCCTTGATCAATAATCTAAGCACCAGTTAGTAAGATAGAAAATTAAACTAAGCAGACAACAATGAACTGATTAGCAGCAGAGTTTGCTATGTCATTCTATCTTTCCTTAGGGCCTGAACCATGTTTCCTAACACCCTTGATCAATAATCTAAGCACCAGTTAGTAAGATAGAAAATTAAACTAAGCAGACAACAATGAACTGATTAGCAGCAGAGTTTGCTATGTCATTCTATCTTTTTCCTTTCTCTATTTAAGATATAGTTACCTCATTATTTTTTCTAGATTTTGGCATTAAAGCTGCTATTTTCTGTATGTTGGAACAACAATGAAGTAATTTAACTCCAAAAGAATGTCAATTTAATTCCAGTGAGATTATCAAAGTTAAGGTGTTTGATTTATTTGGTCATAATAAATATCACAATAAATAATCAATAAAATTGAAGGGGGGGGGGGTGTGGGGGGTGGAGAACTCACTTATAGCTACATGTGCCGCTGGCTCACGGGGATAGTTCTTTGCCTCTGTATAAATACAGCCCATGGCAATGCTGATCAATATATGCCAACAAAAGAAAAAAAGAAGCAAGTTTTAGATCTCTAAAGCTGCATGGGAGCTTCTGTAATGAACTGTTTCAATAAAAGAATGATATAACATCTGAAACAAAAACCTTTTCAGCCCGTGTTCAATTAAAAGTTCTAGGCAAGAACGGTAGCAATGGCTTAAAGCATTCTCTGCAGCAGTGTGGTACTTCACAGCATACTTTGGGCCAACAGTATGGATAACTTTCCTGCCAGAAATTTACTGAAGGCATAAATATCATCTACTAGGAATTGAGCTTTTCGCCAAGAAAACTACATGCAACTAAGAAAGAAATATGGGCCACCAACAAAGGGGCATATACATTAACATAATTTGTGCAGCATGACATATGAATTAATGATCTCAGACCAAAACACAGGAAAAGAGAAATCATGTCGTTTACCAAATTCCAATTATACACAAGCATCCACAATTGTGTATGCCATAATATACAAATCTCATGACAATACAACCACAACCCATAAGGGGTCAAAGATTGCATGACAATGCAACTTTGCATCGATGCAACAGCACTGACTTAAGACATTCTCAGTGTCTTTTCTCCTAGAAAGGAGGTGAAAAGTATACCACGATTATATAGTGGCATTGATCTTCCCATGTGGTAAATGAAGGCAAATAAGTTTGTAATTGAAAAGGCAAAAAAAGGGGGGACAGTATGCAAACCTTGCAGGAAGGTCGTAGGCATTGGTAACTTTAGCCATCCCTGTTCGACATCCACCCTGTCAACAACAAAGATATGTCATATCAATTATATTATCATCTTCATATATCAATTCCAGAAAACTGTGTCCTGGCAAGGCATTCTTTGAATCATTGAATCACAAAGATGATGCAATGCTGTCATCATAGATCAATTCCCCAACTAAATTATTATATCACACAAGAAATCCAAATATTCAACAGAAAATATAATAAGCACTGAATTTATAAGCTCAAGTGTTATCAGCATCAAGCACGTAATACATTTCTGCAGAAAATATACCAAAGTTGCACATTCTTCTGCAAGACCAGGTCCAGCTGCAGCATGCAACCCAGGGCTGCTGTGTGCCTCATCCAAGATCTGTGGACAAAAAAAGAACGCAAGCTAAGAAGTATCATAATATTAGCTCCATTAAAGTTAATGGAAGTCCAGTTCTACAATGATACATAGTATCATTATATTACACAATCAAAATAGTCTGAGATGTAACATAACAATTGAGAACAATGATTAAGGGTTAAACAAAAATTTGTCTTTTTTTAAGTTTATTTAAAATACTGATTCTGCTTTAATGACATTATTTGAATAAATTTATGCAAGTTTTCTATCATGGGAATTCAATAATGTGATTAAATTTTACCATCAACAAAAACTACTTTTTGTTTATAATTTAATCGCATTCAAACGCCAGAAAGCAAGTGCCTCTATGAATTCCATAACATCAGCACAATAGAGTTCTAGGTTTTACGGAACTCGGCAGCAAAATTGCAAGGGACAAGCCAAGAAGGATGGTACAACTTTCATAGCATGTTGAAATTTTAGGTAGGGAAGGAAAGTAAGAGAGATGTGAAATTGATAGACTAAATGTCATACAAAAGACATAGCATTAACTCTCATTTATTATAATGCTGGTCTCCTGATCTAATTAAACAAGCAAACAAAATATAATGAACAGTGAAAACCAATTCTAAAAAATCATTTAAAATACTAATGACATTACAAAATATTTCCTAGATATCCTAACATCATCAAAGCCTGTTCCAAAAGAGGATGCCCGCAAAAATATAAATATGAGCTTTGAGCACAACACTTTCTGAAATAAAGTGAACATGTGCATGAAGAGAACAATCACTTTATATAATAGAAAAATCACTTTGGCATCCTTTTGGTCCAAACTGTGTTCCCTAGGAGTCATCACAGGTAATTATCTCATAAAAGGTTGAAGAAACGATAACACGATAAAAATTGAAACAATCTAAAGCAAATTAATTTTTCATTTGCACCACCACAAAGGTCATCAGGACGGAGCTTAAAGGAAACCATGAAAATTTACACTTTATAAAAAATTTCACTGTCAATTTTCTTCTAGGGTAGACACATATAAGTAAATAACAGCAGGTTCCTTCACATGGTCCAATATCCTCTTTTGCTTGCATTGACCAAGTAGTGAAAACATAGAAACAACAAGATCATGTTAAGTATTTACCAACTTTGCAGTTACCAAACCAAGAAAAGTTAAAACAAACTACACAAACAAATAAAGAAAAATTAAACTACAATACTAAACCGCACACAAAAACTCACCTCATTTGTCGAATTTACGACAGCATCCACCTCGAGGTTCCAGGGGTTCCCCCTCCACAAGTATATCTTTGAATTAACTTCATGATTAACCGGAAACCTTGACACTGAACCGATGCCACCACTCCCTGCCCCGGACTTGAATGTCAAAGGATCAGGATAGTATGAACTCGAAAATGATGAGTCTCCATTGTCATGCACTAAAGAATGCTCAGCATCAATCCACCTTGGAACTTGTTCCAAAGTCACAACAGAGTCCCTACTATCATTCGGTAATCCACCTCGCGGCTTGGCCGAATCTGAGGTAGCCACAGGCCTATACATTTCAGGGACTCTTCTTATCAACAGCACCAATCCCCTTGTTGAGGTTCCAAATAACCTTAAGTCCTACAATCACTACAATCTCTCATCAACAATGTAAAATTCAAACCTCAACTATTCAATTACCACAACCTCAACAATAAGAACTCTCCTTTCAAACAAAACATGAGATTCCAAACAAAATTCAAGGGTTACCAATTTCTTCAACTATCATTTTTTGCAGCTAGGAAGAAAATGCAATAAAATTTTTAAAAATTGGAATCTCAAATTAACAAGAAAGGGAAAACTTAATCTGATTATTTTCCCTCTGAACAGAAGGGGGGAAATTCCGATACATATGAAAAGGGAAAACCTTAATTTGGTGCAAAAAACATGAAATACCTGAAACTGAAATCTGGGTGTCGAAAAGGAACACCCTTTTTGGGTTCTTTCTCCTTAAAGTTCCCCTTTTTTTAATATCAAATGAAAAAAAAAAAAAAAACACTGTTATGCTGGTTCCACGGAACGATGAGCTTGCAAAGTTTAAGTTTTTATTTTTAATTTTTGATTTTTGACAACAAACGAAGGAAAACGATGATGTTTGTTTATTTTTGTCTTTTACCGGCCCTTATGTCTATCAGCAAGTGCTCAGAATATCAGATTGCGGTGCCAATGATTAAGCAACAGTTCAATACTAATTAATTATATACTTAATTAACTGATTAATCAATTAATTAACAGTACTTTAAATGCTATGTTCTTCTTCTTTTTTAAAAAGAGAAATTACAATGCTATTTTTAGACAATTACTGTTTGTATTTATTGTTTATGTATGCACATATTACTTTATTTAACTTAGGTCACGCTATTTATATACTGAAGTTAAGAAAATTTCTAGAAAAAAGATCGTATTTAGTTTGAAAAGTAAATAAATTTGTTTGTTGCGATATTTTTATATTTGAAGGAAACAAACATGTAATCAAGGTAAGAGAAATAATATATTAGAAAGTTAAATTAATTTTTTATAAAATTTAAAATATTAATTATATTTTTAATACATATGTGAAATCTTAAATTTCTTATAATTTGAAATTGAAGGAATGCTATTTAAGTAACCAAACTCTATAATCTTGATCTTTTAAAGAAAATAGATTGTAAAATATTGTGTTTACCAAAAATGTATCTATAATCTTAATTTCAACCTCACAGTATAATGAATATGATGCTATCGGTGATATTTTTGAAAATCCACAAATGTAATGCTGACGTTGATAATTAATATACGTTAGCTGGTTTATGAAACATCTTTTTTTTTTTTCCTCTCGAAGTAATTTGTTTAACGTAGTAATATCACATATTGTGTTATCTTGAATTATGTTTTTGTTAAAAAATTGAAGTTTTATATACTTGCTTTATTTCATTTTTTCGCCTTTTTTTACTGTTATTCCGGACTAGGATATTAAATTTTCTTTGACTATTAATATCGTGTTTAAATAATTTAGTAGTTTTTATGTGTTTTTAATTATTTTATTCACAAATTTTAGAAGGAATGATCACATCCTTCGTAATAGTTTGCTAAGATTTTTTTAGCATACATGATAAAAATAAAAAACTTTGAAACATATAAAAATGATGTTAAAAGGAATAAAAGATGTAGAAATTAAGTGTGTTTTGTTTGAAGATGAAACAACAATGAGTGGATGAGTTAAATTTAATTTGACTCAAAATTATGATATGTTTATTAAAATAAAATTATGGTAGGTGTGTTGAATTTTGAATCTTTATAGATAAGTATTGGTGAATCTAATTAAATTTGATATGGAAGTCAAAAGAGTTTAAGTCGATGGTGAGTTTAAATGATCTTGAATAGTCTTAATTTTTGTCAGATGTGTGAGGGGAACTTGCAAAGATTTTATTGATTTGATATGCAATTTGAAAGAGTTTAAGTTGATGATGAGCTCGAATGATCTTGAATAGTCTTAGTTTTTGTCCGATATGTGAAGGAACTTGCAAAGATCTTGTGACATTCAAGTTAAAAAGAGATGTTGAAATGTAAGTCTAAATTGAGAGCAATAATTCAAGTAATACTTATGATAGAATAAGTGAAATTTATAGGTTATGGAATTTGAGTCAATTGTAGTCAAGTGGTTATTAAGACCATACATTGATGGACATTCCCTCCTATAGTTGGGGCGGGCTTGACTAGCTAGGGCAACTCGATGACTTAATAAGTAGTGATGATGTGTGGGAGTGTTTGGCGGTTGTAGTTGATGAGACACGTATCTTGCTTTAGGCAAGCTTAGTTTGGTGGGACTGTGATATATTATTATTTTGACAAATTTCTCTGCATTTATTACATCTTATTAGATCATTATTAATGGTCAATTATCATGTTTTAGTGCATTTATGAGTTTGAACTCAATTGAGACTTAAGTGCTTATTTTTGTTCTAATTCGTTATAATTTCTAGTTTTAACCAGGTTCACTAAAACATACATAACTCTATTTGAGCTTCATTATGTGTCGAATTAAAGAGGAATCAGAGAGCTAAAAAAGTTTTGAAGACATAAAGAAATAATTCAGACTGCATTAGAGTGAAACCAGGCTTGAAAGTGACGCACGAAAGCTGTTAGGAAATTCTAGCATGAAAAATTAGCTTAGACCCACTTTTAATTCATGTAATTGAACCCTTTATGTAATGCATTGAGTGGGATTCGAACCCTGCACCCTGAGTCACTTAAAGTCATGTGACTTGTATATG
The DNA here is from genome assembly GCA_026586105.1 of Hylodesmum podocarpum. Lineage (NCBI taxonomy): Eukaryota > Viridiplantae > Streptophyta > Magnoliopsida > Fabales > Fabaceae > Hylodesmum > Hylodesmum podocarpum. The sequence continues at coordinate 11,960,504 of JALJEV010000131.1, forward strand.
ACTTGGGTCTTTTAAATACCCCAAACTCAAAAAATCTGAACAGCTTTACATTTTATGAATCATTTTCTAGAATTTGGTTCCAATACACTACATAGATGAGTGCTTTTATTTTATTGAATCGATGAAGAAAATTAGGATCCGATAGAGATCGATTTGATGCCTTTTAAATTCACTGATCTTGCATTTTAATTGTTGTTTAATCCTTGTTGTTGCATTAATTGTTATTTTTTAATTGCTTTTAATTTTCCTTAATCACAAAACCCCCCCAAACTTGCATTTAATATTTCGGCTACAGAGAAGTAACAAAGTAATCCGTGGGAAACGATCTGAGTCCACTGTTACTGCAAAGTAACAAAGTCATTCTTTTCTTTTTCGACTCCCCCTCATATTTTGCTATTCTTTTTCTCTCCCCCCTAGGCTGCAATCATCAAAATATAAAGATGAAAGGATCATTTAATGCCCAGATGTAGATGATGCACCTTGATCACCTCCCTTTGAGGACTGCTGTAACACCCCCCTCTTATTTACTTATTTTACTTATATTTTGTAATTTAAAGTGGTTAATGATATAGTAGATAAAAGAGAGATTTAGAAAACAACACTTTTATTACATAGGTTTTAAAGTTCATTACAACCAGATTACATAACTTTGTCCTATTATTATTTTACATAACTACCTTTCTACTACCTTAGAACATTTACTCAACACTTTTACATGCAAAACATAGCAAGAATCTTCACAACAAGATAGTAGTAACAACCATTGCGAAACAGTGACAACTTCTCAATCCTGCAAATCTGTAAAAATAGAATTGCAAGGGTGAGCTTTCCTTAATCCTCAAATAATTTTAATTATAGTAAAACTTTTGAAAATAAGGAAAAATATTCATAAAACCAATATTCTTTAATATTCTTCAATTTCTTTAAAAATAGTAATTTATTGATATAAAACCTGTGTCCAAACCATTAATTCAATTCACAAGGTAAAACCACCAATCAACCATAAAACGAATCATTAATTTATCACAATAATCATGTACACATAATCACTATTGCATGCTCTTATTTCTATATGATGCATGTATCCTCACGATGTACTTTCCCTATTTACTCAACATGCAATGTGGCGCCATCCACTGAAAATAGCCTGGGGCATCCGGTCCTCACATCCTCCGGACCCACCGGTGGTAGACACTCCGTAATTGTCGAGTTCCTCGTTGTCGTGCAGACCTCCCCGCAACATGTGATCATCATGAGCGGGGAAATTTCCCCACCAAGAGAACCCCTCTAGTCCACGGTATTCCACTCATTACTGAACGGAATCCGTAACTTACGGACTTGGTCTACTACTATCCATCATCATGCAACATGCTCACAGGACCTTGAATTGTATAATGACCTTTATCACATTTTAAATCTTGACCTCTTTACTAGGTCATATTCATTTCAAAACCTTCTAAGCATTGCCTATTCACCAAGCAATCTTAGAATATTGCCTCTCCACTAGGCATTTCAAATTGGTCATTAAGCAATTCAAGTCCATCACCAATTTCATGCAACCATGCATGTCACCACTTATTCATATCCAACTCAAAACCAGGCATATTTCGATATGAAATCAACACCAAGAAACACCAATAAACACCAATAAATCAAGAAACCAAGAAACAAGAAACACCAAGAATTATCAAGGAAACATCAAGAACCAATAAACAATACCACACTTTTCCTCGTAACAAGAATAATTCTCGTTTCGATGTGGAAGATCGAGACAAAACCGCAACCATAGAAAGCATACTAAGAATTATCTTCGCACCTTAGTATCCGAAAAACTAAAGAAATATAATGAAAGTAACAACAAAACAAAGAATAGAAAGAGTAGGATAAGGACAGCTCCCCTTACACGGGTTTCTCTCAGCCTTCCTATACTCTTCCTCTACTTACTTGCTCTCTTTTAGAGATATTTCTTCCTAAGAGAGAGCTTGAGAGAATATAGAAATGTTCTTTGGTTTGTTTTCTCATCCGAAATCCCAGGCCCTCTATTTATAGAATTAAGTCTTATTTGCTACGAGAATATTCTACGAATATAGAATATTCTACGAATATTCCATGAATATTCCACGGAATATTCCACGAATATTCTACTACGATAATTTTACTATTTACCTCAGTGATTTTACTATTTACCTTAGTGATTTTATTATTTACTACGTAATTTTACTTTTTACCACAAGTAATTTTATCACAAGTAAATTTACTATTTACCATAGTAATTTTACTATTTACCACAAGATAATTTTATTATTTACCACGATAATTTACTATTTGTACAATAATTTTACTATTTACGAGTAATTTCAAAAATTCATAATTTTTAATTATTTTTATATTTCTCTCTGTTATAAAAACCTCTCTTAAACTATATTTAAGTTTTTGGGATGTTACAATACTCCTCCTTTTTAAAAATTTCGTCCTCGAAATTTACCTTTATTGGAATAATTCAGGGTATGTTTGCTTTTCACTTGGTCTTCCAATTCCTATGTAACCTCTTCACTTGCTCCGCTTTTTCCAAATAACCTTGACCAAGGAATTTCTCTTCCTCTCAGAACTTGATCCTCTTATCCTCGATCTTTAAAGGTCGTGTTTCAAACGTGAGGTTTTCTTTTACTTGAACATCGTCAAGTTCCACCACATGTGAAGGATCATGGATATACTTTTTCAATTGAGATACATGAAAGACATTATGAAGATTTGTGAGTAGGTGGTAATGCAATTTGATAGGCTACGGGTCCAACCTTTTTGAGAATTTGGAAAGGTCTATGAAACGAGGTGTGAGTTTGCGGGATTTGAGAGCCCCGCCAACTCCGGTCAAGGTGTTACTTTTACGAATACATGATCCCCCTCTTCGAACTCAAGGTCCTTTCTTCGATTATCATAGTAGCATTTTTGCCTATTTTGTGTCGCTCTCATCTTCTCTTGGATTAGTTTAATCTTTTCGGTAGTTTGTTGTATTATTTCAGTCCTAAGGTTATGTGCTCTTGGGCTCTACCCAAAGATAAAGGTGTCCTACATCTTCTTCCATATAATGCCTCATATGGGGCCATTCCAATTGAAGAGTGGTAACTATTATTATATGTGAATTCTATTAAGGGTAGATGGCTATCCCAATTTCCTTTATATTCCAAAATACATGCCCTTAATAAATCTTCTAGGGATTGAATAGTTCTTTCGGTTTGTCCATCTGTTTGAGGGTGATAGGCGAACTTAGTTTTAGCCTTGTTCCTAATGCTTCCTGCAAACTTTCCCAAAATCTAGAAGTGAATCTAGGATCTCTATCCGAGACTATGCTTGTGGGTACACCATGTAATCGTCTTATTTCACTTATATATAAATTGGCTAGTTTTTCTAATGAATACCTTACATTAATCGGGATAAAATGAGCGGATTTGGTTAATCTATCTATTATTACCCAAATAGAATCATTTTCCTTTTGAAGTTCTTGGTAATCCTACTACGAAATCCATAAAAATACTATCCCACTTCCATTGCGGTATTTCTAAGGGTTCATAAAGCATTCTGAAGGTTTTTGGTGTTCGATTTTAGCCTTTTGACATACCAAGCATGCATATACAAATTCGTTCACTTCTTTCTTCATTTTAGGCCACCAAAACAGGGTCTTCAGTCCTTATACATCTTGGTGGCACCGGGGTGAATACTAAGCTTACTTTTATGTCCTTCCTCTAAGATTACCTTCTTAAGTTCCAATATATTAGGTATGCATATTCTATTTTGAAATCTTAAAATTCCATCAACTCCAATATTGAAGTTACTATTTTCTCCTTTTCTTATGGCTTCAATCGATTATTAAGAAAAGGATCCATTTCTTGTTTTTGTCTTATTTCATTCATAAATTCATTAGTTATTCTTAAGGCTCCTAACTTAATACTAACAGGAGTAAACTCACATGCAAGGTTGAAGTTCCTAAATTGATCTATTAAATCCATCTCTTTAACCATTAAACTTGATATTGTTATGGTCTTTCTACTTAATGCATCATTCTACTACATTTGCTTTGCCTGGATGGTACTTAAGATCAAAATCATAATCTTTTAAAAATTCCATCCACCTTCTTTGTCTCATGTTTAACTCCTTTTGGCTAAATAAATACTTAAGGCTTTTGTGATCACTAAATACCTCAAATCTTGTTCCAAAAAGATAGTGTCGCCATATTTTAAGCGTAAATACTCTACTTTTGACTAGTTCTAGGTCATGGGTTGGGTAGTTCCTTTCATGGTTTTTCAATTGTCTTGATGCATAGGCTACCACTTTTTCCTCCTTGCATTAGCACTCCTCCTAAACCTAGTTTAGAGGCATCACAATAAACTTCAAACGATTGATTGGGTTTGGTAGGGTCAAAACAGAGCGATAGTTAGTTTTTTCTTAAGGGTTTGGAAACTTTGTTCTGATCGTTATTCCATACAAAAGCTTGGCCTTTTCTAGTTAAGGTTGTGAGAGGCAAAGCTATCTTGGAGAAATCTTTTATAAATCTTCTATAATATCCAGCTAATCCTAGAAAACTCTTTATTTTGTCACATTTTTTGGTCTTTCCCATTTTAGAAGGCTGTCTACTTTATGTGGATCTCTGCAATTCCTCCTTGTGATATTACATGTCCTAGGAAACTAACTTCTTCTAACCAAAATTCACATTTGGACCATTTCGCATATAACTTGTTGATCTTTCAAGATTTGTAATACCACTCTAAGGTGTTTAGCATGTTCCTCTTTGGTTCTTGAGTATACCAAAATGTCATCTATAAATACTACCACAAATTTATCCAAGTATTGTTGAAATATCCTATTCATGTAATCCATAAATACAGCGGGTGCATTAGTTACGCCAAAGGCATAACCATGTACTCATAGTGTCCATATCGGTACTAAAAGCCGTTTTAGGGATATCTTGACTTTTACCCTTATTTGGTGATATCCGGATCTTAGATCAATCTTACTAAATACACAAGCTCCTACTAGTTGGTCCATAAGATCATCTATCCTTGGTAAGGGGTACTTATTCTTAATGGTTACCTTATTTAGTTGTCTATAATCTACACAAAGTCTCATAGTTCCGTCTTTCTTCTTTACTAGGAGTACGGGTGCTCCCCAAGGTGATACACTAGGTCTAATAAACTGTTTCTTCAATAGTTCTTCTATTTGTTTCTTTAGCTCCACTAATTCTAAGGGTGACATCCTATAGGGTGCAATAGAAATTGGTCCAGTCCCGGGTATCAGGTCTATAGAAAATTCAACTTCCCTTTCAAGTGGTAGTTGGTTTACTTCTTCAGAAAATACCTCAGAGAAATTCTGTACTACCGGTATATTATCGAATGTGACCTTTCGTTCCACTTCTAGGTTTGAAAGGATCATGTACACGTCATTATTTTTCTTTAAGTCCCTTTTTACTTGGTTGGCAGAGATTATCTCCATATCCCTACTTGCTTCAGGGTCAGAAAAGATTAAGGTTTTATCGAAGCAGTTTATAAGGACATGGTTGGAAGATAACCAGTCCATTCCAAGAATAATATCAATTTGTTTTAGTGGTAGACAAACCAAGTTAACAAGAATAATTCTGTTCTGATGTGGAAGATCGGACAAAACCGCAACCATAGAGCATACTAAGAATTATCTTCGCACCTTAGTATCCGAAAAACTAAAGAAATATAATGAAAGTAACAACAAAACAAAGAATAGAAGAGTAGGATAAGGACAGCTCCCCTTACAGGTTTCTCTCAGCTTCCTATACTCTTCCTCTACTTACTTGCTCCTCTTTTAGAGATATTTCTTCCTAAGAGAGAGCTTGAGAGAATATAGAAATGTTCTTTGGTTTGTTTTCTCATCTGAAATCACTAGGCCCTATTTATAGAATTCCCAAGGTACTATTTGCTACAGAATATTCTACACAATATTCCACAGAATATTCCACAGAATATTCTACTACAGTAATTTTACTATTTACCTCAGTGATTTTACTATTTACCTCAGTGATTTTATTATTTACTACAGTAATTTTACTTTTTACCACAGTAATTTTATCACAGTAAATTTACTATTTACCATAGTTATTTTACTATTTACCACAATAATTTTATTATTTACCACAGTAATTTACTGTTTGTACAGTAATTTTACTATATGCACAGTAATTTACTATTTGCACAGTAATTAACTATTTGCACAGTAATTTACTATTTACACAGTAATTTACTATTTACTACAGTAATTTCAAAAATTCATAATTTTTAATTATTTTTATATTTCTCTCTGTTATAAAAACCTCTCTTAAACTATATTTAAGTTTTTGGGATGTTACAACTGCCCTAGTGAATTCCGGGACAGTAACTCCCGCATTAGAGACTCAAGATAATCTACTCTGTTTAGGAGAACATCCTATTTGGACTTGATGGAAAGGTTCTCTTTCTCTAATTCAGAGTATTTTCTCTTGAGGGTCTTGTAGGCTTGAGCAGATGGAGCTTCAGCTTCAAGAAAATGCAGAGTGATGTAAGGTAGAGTTGTTGTAACAACAAAGGTCTAATCCCATTTCCGTTTGAATTCACGCACAATTGAAGTGAGCCGAAGTTGGTCATGTACGAGATTTAATTCATATGCATGTGCTCCACCGGGATAGAGTTTTCCACCAACAATAGAATCTTCCATCCCTAACTCTTTACCAGAAGAATAAGCCAATGTGGCTTCATGATTGCGTATCTTGGTAAGAGTTCTACTATCAAAGGGTCCTTCCTTCAGTAATCGCTCATATTCAGACGATGAGAGCAATTTAGGAATATGGCGTGCCCACTAGAACCCCTTGGGCTCAGAATACTTCTTCTTTTCTTTGCCATTAGCTAAGAACTTTATTCTACATGAACGAGGTTTGTAACGCCCCGCTGTTTTTCATTGCTTAAATATTTTCCTTTTTATCTATTTATTATTATTATTTGAAAATGTTTCCCTTCATTTAGATTTCTTTAAATAAAATTTTAAAATAATTTCCCTTGCTAACAAAAATATCATCAAAATAAAACACATTACATAGATCACATCGTAATCATACATCAAAAGTTATTTACAAAATGTCACATAGTACGTAATATTGTGATAATTATAATATACACATTATTCACAAAAATCCTCATGTTTGCTTATCCTTCGTTCACATCTCCAATAGATTTATCCTGTTAATCTGCTCCCCCAATTAAAATTTAGGATCATCACAGGTGTCAAACCACAGACACAAACACGCAAGGGTAAGTTCCAAAAATCTTAATAAAAATACATATCATATAAAATTATCAATATAATACATATCATAATCAAATAAATAAAGAATGAATTATGACTTAAATGAAATTTCTATATGATGCATGCTCCATCCTCAACTACAAAAATATGCAATGTGGTACCATCTCAGGTAATACGACATCATCATCGTAAAACTTACCGACCAGTTGAGATTTCACAGTGGTGCACAGAATCTCATAAACAATCATGTGATCATCATGAATTAAATGAATTCTCACTATAAAAATCCCCCAAGTTTGGCATCCCACCTAGACGCACGGATTAAGTTATTATCTGCACCTCTAACCGAGGCCACCTCTTTTGAGGCATGCATGAATGAATGAAAACTTATCTCCCTTTCTAAAAATCTCATTTAAAACAGCACCAATCTTGTTGATATTACAAATCCATTCCATCATTATATTTTATATTATGAGTTAATAATTTATAGTATAATAATCATAGTTTTCATTACAATCTTCAACGTGCATAGCATAGGTACAGTCTCAATTATCAGTCAAATTCAAGGAAAAGGTAAACATACACAATCCAAGTCATTATATAAATAACTTAAAGTTATGAAATCAAGTAAAGGTGGCGAGCCTCCTAGTTAGATCTCATAATTTTAAGATCTCAAATTATTATTTCATAAAATTAAATATTATATAAATAACTTAAAGTTATGAAATCAGTAAAGGTGGCAGAGCCTCCTAGTTAGATCTCATAATTTTAAGATGCTCAAATTATTATATGAAGTATAAACAAATGAAAGCAGAAATATTTAAATATAAAAATATAAATATGCGATATTATAATCGAAATCTGGACTAGCTCAGTTGGTTAAGACATGACTGTAAACACCAAGGTCTTGGGTTCAAGCCATGCTCACTTCATTTTTAGTTATATATATTTATTTTTATTTATTTTTTTTTATATTTGAAAATTTAAGTATATTGCAACTTCTCTTACAATTCTTATTACTTTAAAACTTCAATAATAATTATAAGTTCATAAATTTTAGAACACAAATATTTTGAGATTATTCTAGAATTTTTAGAAAATTGAAAACTTAATTAAATTGAAAACTTAAAATAATTTAGAAACTTCCCTCACCTTGATTTCTTTTGGCTACTCTTTTGGAAAACTTTGAGAAAGCTTTTGAAGGTTGAAAGAAGGTTGATTCTACTCTCAAAGTTAAATGAAATAGGTTTTTGGTGAATTTAGAAAAATTTGGAATTTTAGCAAAATAAGCTTATGGTTTTGGGAAAATTGGAAAAACTAAGATTTTGGTGTTTTGGTGCAAATGAATTCATGGCTGAAGTGTTCTCAAATGGTTTCTATTTATAGATGAAATAAAATTTAAAATATTATTAGTGGTAAAATTTAATATACTTAGTGGTTTTATCATAAAAATTTAATTAGAATTCTTTTTCTTTTTAGTGCACCACTAATCGATTGGTGCTAATACCACTAATTTAGTGCATCCTTCCATCACTCCTTACATAATGCACTTGTCATAATTTTCACAATTTTTCTTGTTCACATTTTCTCTCGTACTCATTATATATATTATATTTTTATAAAAATATCATATAGGCTTATTAGCTCAGTTGGTTAAAGCATTCTGCTACTAACTTGAAAGTTACAGGTTTGAGTCCTGCATAGGTCATTCTATATTTATTTTATATTATTTTTATTTTTTTTTAATTCTTAAAATATTTCTCAAATCAAATATAAAATAAGATTTCTTAATAATAATATAATTAAAACAATAAATTTTCAAGTAATTGAAATATAAAATAATATTTGAAACATCAAATAGTAATAAAATGTTAAACAACAAATTTATTTTTTTATTACATTTTTATTTAGAAATTTAATCATAATTTTCTCAAATTACGTAATAATATTGCTACCCAATGATAAATTATTTTTGAATTACATTTTCTGTCTAATCAAATTATAACTTGGTAAATAGTTAATATGCACATTTTTATAGAATTTTTAGTAAATGTTTTAACTACGAAATTATTTATGAAAATTAATTTTGAGGGTGTTACAACTCTCCCCTAAAAAGAAATTTCGTCTCGAAATTTACCTCATTGAAATAATGTAGGATAGCTTTTCTCATCTCACTTTCCAATTCCCATGTTGCATCATCCGTTCTCCGAGATAACCTTTACTAAAGGAATATCTTTTTCCCCTTAAGGTTTTGATTCTTCTATCCTCAATTCTTATTGGTAATGCTTCATAGGTTAGATTATCCTTTATTTGTATGTCATCTAACTCAATTACATGTGATGAATCAAGAATGTATTTACTTAAGTTGTGAAACATGAAAGACATTATGAAGATTAGAAAGAATGGGGGTAAAGCAATTTGGTAAGCCACAGGCCTACTCTTTTTATTATTTGGAAGGGACCAATGAAACGCGGTGAAAGTTTTCGGATTTTAAAACTCTTCCAATACCAAAGTCCATGGATTTACCCTTAAGAATACGTGATCACCAACATCAAATTCCAAATCTTTTCTTCTTTTGTCATGATAACTTTTCTCGTCTACTTTGTGTCGTTCTCATTTTTCCCTGAATTAACTTAATCTTTTTCGATGTTTGTTGTACAATATCAGGTCCTAAAATTAAACTTTCTCCGATTCAGTCCAACACAAAGGAGTTCTACATTTTCTTCCATATAAAGCTTCAAAAGGTGCCATACCAATGGAAGAATGAAAACTATTATTGTAGGTAAATTCTATCAAAGGCAAAAAGTCTACCCAACAACCCTTATGTTCTAAAACACAAGCTCTCAATAAATCCTCTAAAGATTGGATTGTTCTTTCAGCTTTGTCCATCAGTTTGGGGATGATAGGCTGAACTTAATTTTAATTTGGTGCCTAAAGCTTTATGTAAACTCTCCCAAAATCTTGAAGTAAATCTAGGGTCTCTGTCGATACAATACTAGATGGTACACCATGTAATCTTACAATCTCACCTATGTACAAATTAGTTAATTTCTCTAAAGAATACCTAATATTAATAGGAATAAAATGTGCAGACTTAGTTAAACGATCTACTATAACCCAAATTGAATCAAATCCCCTAGGGCTTCTTGGCAAAGCTACCACAAAATCCATAGATATGCTATCCCATTTCCATTGTGGTATTTCTAAAGGTTGCAATAAACCCGAGGGTTTCGATGTTCAATTTTAGCCTTTTGACAAATTAAACAAGAATACACATATTCACAAATTTCTTTCTTCATTCGAGGCCACCAAAACATGGTTTTCAAATCTTTGTACATCTTAGTGGCACCAGGATGAATACTTAATTTGCTTTTATGTGCTTCCTCCAAAATTGTTTTTCTAACTTCTATTATATTAGGAATACAAATTCTATCTTGAAACCTCAAAATACCATCCATTCCAATCTTAAACTCACTACTTTTTCCTTGATTCAAAATTTTCATTTGAGTTTTGAGTAAAAGGATCAAATTCTTGCTTCTCGTCTAATTTCTTCCAAAAATGTGTTAGAAATTTGTAAAGCTCCTAATCTAATACTCGTATTAGTAGTTTCACACACTAAACTAAGATCTCAAATTGTTCTAATAAATCCATTTCTCTAATCATCGTGAAGACATAATCAAAGACTTCCTACTTAAAGCATCCGCTACCACATTAGCCTTCCCGGATGGTAATTAAGTTCAAAATCATAATCCTTTAAAAATTCCATCCATCTTCTTTGTCTCATGTTTAATTCTTTTTGACTAAATAAATATTTAAGGCTTTTGTGATCGCTAAATACTTCAAATCTAGTTCCATACAAATAGTGTCTCCACATCTTAAGTGTGAATACTACAGCCACTAATTCTAGATCATGAGTTGGATAATTTTTCTCATGAATCTTAAGTTGTCTAGAAGCATATGCTACCACTTTACCATCTTGCATCAATACTCCTCCTAAACCCATTTTAGATGCATCACAATACACTACAAAAGGTTCTTTGGGATCAGGTAGAGTTAATACTGGAGCAGTGGTCAATCTTTCCTTTAGAGTTTGAAAACTATCCTCACATTGAGTTGTCCAAATAAATGCCTGATTCTTTTTAGTCAAGGTAGTCAAAGGCAAAGCTATTTTAGAAAAATCTTTAATAAATCTCCTATAATATCCCGCTAATCCTAGAAAACTCCTAATCTCTCGTTACACTTTTAGGTCTCTCCCATTCCAAAACAGATTGTACCTTACATGGATCTACGTAAATTCCTCCCTGACATATCACATGACCTAAAAATTTCATTTTCTCCATCCAAAATTCACACTTAGATAATTTAGCAAAAAGTTTTCTGTCCTTTAAAATCTGTAATACTATATTTAAGTGTTTGGCATGATCCTCCCTAGTTTTACTATACACTAATATGTCATCAATGAATACAATTACAAAATGGTCAAGATAAGGGTGAAAAATTCGGTTCATGTAATCCATAAATACTGCTGGAGCATTAGTCACTCCAAAAGGCATAACTAAATACTCATAGTGCCCATAACGGGTACTGAAAGCAGTTTTTGGAATATCCTCGAATTTTACCCTAATCTGATGATATCCTGATCTTAAATCAATCTTACTAAAAATACAGGCTCCTTTTAATTGATCCATAAGATCATCAATCCTAGGCAGTGGATATTTATTCTTAATGGTTACTCTATTCAATTGTCTATAATCTATGCACATTCTCATGGTTCCATCCTTTTTCTTAACTAACAAAACTGGAGCTCTCCAGGGTGATACACTAGGCCTTACAAACTGTTTACTTAACAATTCTTCAATTTGTTTCTTGACTTCTGCTAATTCTACAGGAGACATTCTATATGGTGCTATGGAAATTGGTCCTGTTCCTGGAACTAAATCAATGGAAAACTCTATTTCTCTTTCAGGAGGTAATTGATCCACTTCTTGAAATATCTCTGTAAAATCTTTTACTATTGGCACACCACTCACCTCATTTTCAGATTTAGTTTCATTAGCGGTGATCATATATACTTGGATATTGTTTTCCTTTAAAGATTTTAAGACTTTATTTATGGAAACAATTTCAATATCCCTACTCACCTCCGGGTCTCGAAAAATAATTGTTTTGTCAAAGCAATTCAACAAAACATGATTAGTGGACAACCAATCCATACCTAAAACAACTTCAATTTGTTGAAGGGGTAAACAAATCAAATTGAAACAGAAAGTTTTATCACCAATTTTTATTTTACAAATCTAGACAGATATCGAGGTTAAATCAAGTCCCGGTTGAGTATTTACTTCTAATTTAAAGTTTAATGAAGACACAGGGAGTTTCAATTTTTGTACACAAGAATATGACACAAAAGAATGAATAGCACCAGAGTCAAATAACACAGTTAAAGGAGTTTCATTTATGAAGCATTTACCTTGAATAAAAGTTCTGAAGTCTCAGTTCCATTAAGAGAAAAAATTCTTCCTTGAGCCTTTGGTTTTTCGACGGATTTTCTGGACATGCTTCCTTTTCCTCGACAATCTTTTGCTAGATGTCCCTTTGTGTTACATTTGTAGCACCAGTTGCACGATGAAGCATAGTGTCCAAATTCTCCACACTTAAAACACTTGATATTAACAGGATTAGATTCACGATTTCTCATAGGAGCTTTAGAAAAATTCCCAGCAGAACGTTCCTTAAATCCTTGAGAAGCTTGGTATGGTTTCCCTTTATTTTCGAACCCAAATCTTTTATTTTTAATGGGTCCACCAATATTTTAATTTTATAATATACAGCTCTAGCACGAGAATCCTCATCATATATTCTACACATATTTACAAGCACCGGAAATTGGTGAATACCTTGATAATTTATAGCCTGTTTTTATTTCAGACGTGCCATTTAAAAATTTAACACATTTTGACCTTTCACCATCTTTTCCATGGTAGTGTAGAATATCTCGACTAGATCCTCAAACCTAACCGCATACTCACCATCGTTAAGTTCCCTTGTTTTAATTCCAAAAACTCCATTTCTTTTTTATTCCTTATATCTTCAGGAAAATATTTTTCTAAAAACAATTCCTTAAATTCTCCCCATTTTATTGTTTCTCCTTCCTTCGCTTCATACTAGTAAGCATTTTCCCACCAATATTCTGCCTCATCCACCAACATATGAGTTGCGAAAATTACCTTTTTATCCTCAGAACATCCCATTACCCGAAAGATTTTCTCAATTTCCCTTACCCATTGTTGAGCACCTTTGTGGTCATATCCACCTCCAAAAGTAGGCGGATTATTCCTCCAAAACGCTCCAGGACCACGATATTCATTATGTTCGTTGTTGTTCCTATTTTGACTTCCAATTGCTTGGGCAAGTTTTTCGAAAGTGCCTAAAGAATTGCCTTATCATTTCCTCCTCCACCCATCTATTATTATTACGTAAAATAAAATCACAAAGCACATCAACTAACAATCACACAAGAATATAGAGCACATAAACAAACAATCATATACTCCACCTTATAACTTCTACCAATCATTTAATCACAACAAAAACATGGTTAGCTCAAAATTCACAAGTCCAAGAAAACATATCGCTCGATACCAACCGTAACGCCCATTGTTTTTCATTGCTTAAATATTTTCCTTTTTATCTATTTATTATTATTATTTGAAAATGTTTCCCTTCATTTAGATTTCTTTAAATAAAATTTTAAAATAATTTCCCTTGCTAACAAAAATATCACCAAAATAAAAAACACATCACATAGATCACATCGTAATCATACATCAAAAGTTATTTACAAAATGTCACATAGACGTAATATTGTGATAATTATAATATACACATTATTCACAAAAATCCTCATGTTTGCTTATCCTTCGTTCACATCTCCAATAGATTTATCCTGTTAATCTGCTCCCCCAATTAAAATTTAGGATCATCACAGTGTCAAACCACGACACAAACACGCAAGGGTAAGTTCCAAAAATCTTAATAAAAATACATATCATATAAAATTATCAATATAATACATATCATAATCAAATAAATAAAGAATGAATTATGACTTAAATGAAATTTCTATATGATGCATGCTCCATCCTCAACTCCAAAAATATGCAATGTGGTACCATCTCAGGTAATACGACATCATCATCGTAAAACTTACCGACCCGTTGGGATTTCACAGTGGTGCACAGAATCTCATAAACAATCATGTGATCATCATGAATTAAATGAATTCTCACTATAAAAATCCCCCAAGTCTGGCATCCCACCTAGACGCACGGATTAAGTTATTATCTGCACCTCTAACCGAGGCCACCTCTTTTGAGGCATGCATGAATGAATGAAAACTTATCTCCCTTTCTAAAAATCTCATTTAAAACAGCACCAATCTTGTTGATATTACAAATCCATTCCATCATTATATTTTATATTATGAGTTAATAATTTATAGTATAATAATCATAGTTTTCATTACAGTCTTCAACGTGCATAGCATAGGTACAGTCTCAATTATCAGTCAAATTCAAGGAAAAGGTAAACATACACAATCCAAGTCATTATATAAATAACTTAAAGTTATGAAATCAGTAAAGGTGGCAGAGCCTCCTAGTTAGATCTCATAATTTTAAGATCTCAAATTATCATTTCATAAAATTAAATATTATATAAATAACTTAAAGTTATGAAATCAGTAAAGGTGGCAGAGCCTCTAGTTAGATCTCATAATTTTAAGATGCTCAAATTATTATATGAAGTATAAACAAATGAAAGCGGAAATATTTAAATATAAAAATATAAATATGCGGTATTATAATCGAAATCTGGACTAGCTCAGTTGGTTAAGACATGACTGTAAACACTAAGGTCTTGGGTTCAAGCCATGCTCACTTCATTTTTAGTTACATATATATATATATATATTTATTTTTATTTATTTATTTTTTTATATTTGAAAATTTAAGTAAATTACAACTTCTCTTACAATTCTTATTACTTTAAAACTTCAATAATAATTATAAGTTCATAAATTTTAGAACACAAATATTTTGAGATTATTCTAGAATTTTTAGAAAATTGAAAACTTAATTAAATTGAAAACTTAAAATAATTTAGAAACTTCCCTCACCTTGATTTCTTTTGGCTACTCTTTTGGAAAACTTTGAGAAAGCTTTTGAAGGTTGAAAGAAGGTTGATTCTACTCTCAAAGTTAAATGAAATAGGTTTTTGGTGAATTTAGAAAAATTTGGAATTTTAGCAAAATAAGCTTATGGTTTTGGGAAAATTGGAAAAACTAAGATTTTGGTGTTTTGGTGCAAATGAATTCATGGCTGAAGTGTTCTCAAATGGTTTCTATTTATAGATGAAATAAAATTTAAAATATTATTAGTGGTAAAATTTAATATACTTAGTGGTTTTACCATAAAAATTTAATTAGAATTCTTTTTCTTTTTAGTGCACCACTAATCGATTGGTGCTAATACCACTAATTTAGTGCATCCTTCCATCACTCCTTACATATTGCACTTGTCATAATTTTCACAATTTTTCTTGTTCACATTTTCTCTCGTACTCATTATATACATTATATTTTTATAAAAATATCAAATATGTCTATTAGCTCAGTTGGTTAAAGCATTCTGCTACTAACCTGAAGGTTGCAGGTTCGAGTCCTACATGGGTCATTCTATGTTTATTTTATATTTTTTTTATTTTTATTTTTTATTTTTTTATTTTTTTTCAATTCTTAAAATATTTCTCAAATCAAATATAAAATAAGATTTCTTAATAATAATATAATTAAAACAATAAATTTTCAGTAATTCGAAATATAAAATAATATTTGAAACATCAAATAGTAATAAAATGTCAAACAACAAATTTATTTTTTTATTACATTTTTATTTAGAAATTTAATCATAATTTTCTCAAATTACGTAATAATATTGCTACCCAATGATAAATTATTTTTGAATTACATTTTCTGTCTAATCAAATTATAACAGTAAATAGTTAATATGCACATTTTTATAGAATTTTTAGTAAATGTTTTAACTACGAAATTATTTATGAAAATTAATTTTGAGGGTGTTACAAGGTTTGTCCAGTTGAATAGAGAAACTGGTGTTTAAAGATGAGATAGAAGATAATTGAGTTCCAAGGAAATGAGGTAGAGACCTTCCTCCTTTCTCGGCATTGCGTCTGATATGATGGAGAGAGATAGCTTACTCATTTCCTTCTCGTTGATATGCATGTGCCAATAGATGGGAAGCTATATCATGGTCGATAGGCAAGGCGTGGGATAGTTCCTTTGGAGTTTCATGATCAAGAAGTGCAATCTCCTGAGTTATGTTCACTCCTTTGCAATGAGGTCTAATCCAGGGAAGGGTTAGACCAAGAGAATAGGCAAGACCAATGTGATGTAAGCCTTCCATGGAAGTCTCACTTCCTTTGCCCAATTTTTACTTCTCAAGCATGAGCCTCACAGACTAATGGATGTAAATGGCGAAATCAACACTCAAGGAAGAAGAAGAAATAGAAAATGGTGAAGGTAGAAGATAATGGAGCGCCATGCTAAGCAATAAGCTCTAGGTAGAATCGCCACATGGAGAATGCACCATGATAAGACTCAAGAAGGTTTTCTCAAGAAACCTAGAAGAGAACTTTCTCTCTCAAGCAATATGCTTCTTTCTAAAATTCATCAAAAGTGTTTACAAATCAGAAAATTGCCTACTTATACTAATGAAAATGGTGCTAAGCTTGCTATGCAAGGATCACATGCTAGCCCTTGGATTGGAGTCTAGATCAACGCATGGGAAGCTTAGTTAAGCACATCACACGGATCAAGGATTCCAACCCTTGGATTAGCAAGTAATCACAAGGCCACGGATCAATCAAGAAGTGGTGTGTAACTTGTGAGTCAAGGTTGAATCTCCATTTCTTGATGAGATCTATATCAAAAGGTTGTAAATCACTCTTGAGTGGTGTGGAACATGTGACTCAAGTTTGAATATGAACCCTTTGATGAGATCTAAATCAAGAGGTCTAGCATCACTCTTGAATTGGTGCCAAAAGCATGTCTCTCACGTTTTCAAACTCCACCCTTGATTAAGATCTAATCTAATGGCCAAGTTTGAATTTGAGTTAGTGGAATTGTCATTAACTTCCCTCCAAAACTCTCTCCACTCTCCTTAGGGAGAGTGTGCACCACTCTCTCTCAATTACTCAATTAAATTCATTCTTAAAATATTACAAAGATAAGGCCCAAATTAAAGTCAATGAACAATTACATAATTGATGGAAAGCCACTAATAGGCCTAAACACTAAAACATTCGCTGAAAATTATTGGAAGCATTCCAACGCTAACGTCAAGCTCATTTTCCAACTAGATGCAGTCAGAACTGGGTTTTGGTGTCTTCATAGGTTTTGTATCCCTGAAAGTCCTCTTTATTTTGGCACCAAGAACACCTCAATTGGAGTTGTGTAGCTCAAGTTATGATCGAAATATTGAAACAGGTCAGATGCAAAAATTAGTAGCGAATTTTTATTAAAAACAATTAAAAGCCCAATTTAACAAATAAGGTGCTTGGAGAGTTTTTATTGGGCATTTGGAGATGGTCCTCCATCAAACCCTCCTTCTTGTTTTCAACTTGTCCCCAAGTTGACTTGACCTTCACCTACAATAAAACTCCACTCGGATCAAAGGTCAAACATGGTTCATTAACTTTGTTGTTAGATGATGCAAAATAGATGCAAACTTGATTCTTATAGTTATGGCATAGGTCTAAAAATAAATGAGTTATTTTCATCAAGTGTTCCTTTAATTCCCTACACCTACTCAAGCTACTAGTTTGCAAATCATATAATAATGAAGTAATTTGTTTTCTGTCATCAACAACATCATCTAATGAAATACAAGTAAAAGTTTTTTTATCCTTCAAAACATATCCCAAGCTTGTTCTTCTAGATCCATGGAATTATGAGGTACCCTCCTTCTTGAACCCTCAATTCATCCTAGAAGGAAACTGAACATGATGAAAATGAAAGTCATTAGGTACAACCAAAAATTCCATCTTAAAATCTTGGGATCCTAGTATAAGACAAGTATAACCATGCAATTTGGAATAAGAGTTAAGGACATCTTCCCCAAGGTTAGGTTATAACTCTTAACCACTTCCTCTCTTCCATGATGTGTGTTCCATGGTTTCATGACACTCAATTTCTTGTTTGGACCTATAACACATTCATCCTCAAAACAAGAGTTAGGGTAAGAAGGAATTCCAAACTTAAGAGCAAAATCATACTTCCCTTTAAAAGTCTTTCCAACCATAGGCCTTCTTTGCTTCCAAGATCACTTACAAGTGTAAAACTCAAAGAAGTAGATGTTGGTAAGCATAATAATATGGATTTCCTAGCTAAAAAATCTCTTCTCCCAATAAGCATACTTCCCTTTCTCCTTGTGCTATTTGATGCTTTGGAACTTGAGGTAGCATGCTTTGAAGTGCTCTTGGAGCTCTCGGCCAAGTTCTTGGAAGGTGAGGAAGACCTTGAAGTCTCCTTGATGATTTCGGCCAAAGCTCTCTTTTCTTGTTCTCTTTTTACTTTCATCTTAACTTGGTCTTCTAGTACTTCCTTAGGTGACAAAGGCTTTAAGTGTACCTTGCGGCCAACATGAGTAAATATGTAAGTATTTGCTACACCATCATGTAAAGCATGCCTATCATATTGTCATGGTCTACCTAATAACATGTGAGTAGCCTCCATAGGAACTGTCACATAAAATTTCATCATGATATTTCTCTATGCTAAATGCAACTAAGACACGCTTATCCACTACCAATTCACCCTTCTCACTTAACCATTGCAATTTTGTAAGGTTTAAGGTGTGGGGAAGTTTTTAAACTAAGTTTCTCAACAAATCTAGTACTTACAACATTAGTTCAACTACCACTATCAATTACTAAAGAGAAAACCTTCCCTTCTATATTACGTCTTGTGTGGAAGATGTTCTCTCTCTGAGTGTCATCAAGCTCATGGTAGGTACTCCCTAACAATCTTCTCACCATGAGGAGGTCACCTTCTTCGGCCAACTCTTCACTTGAGTGCTCACTTGCACTTTCTCCTTCATGCTCACTTGAAGAATGGCTAGAATCTTCACTTGTAACTCCTTCATCCATCCTCATCATCATGGTTTTCTTGTTTGGGCATTGAGAAGCAATGTGGCCATGTCCTAAACATTTAAAGCACTTGATGTTAGATGGTTTAGAATTAAATTTAGGAACATATTTACCTTTAGATTTATCATGGCCAAACATGGAAGTAGGCTTGAATGTGCCCTCCTTCTATTGCTTCTCCTTCCAACTATAAGATCCACTAGTATAGGACTTTTTCATGGTGAATTTGCTCTTCATTTGAGCTTCTATCTTCTCGTCTTTATGTATAGCTTCCTCCAAGGTTCTATAACTTTGGAGTTCCAAGATGTCTTGGATCTCCCTATTCAACCCATGTGTGAACCTTGCAAGAGTAGCCTCTCTATCCTCTTGGTAATCTGCCCTCATTATAGTAAGCTCAAGGTCCTTATAATACTCTTGCACACTCCTTTCTCCTTGTGTCAATCTTTAGAGCTTGACATGCAAATCCCTCACATAAGACTTAGGAACAAACCTCCCTCTAAGAGCATCCTTCAATTGTGTTCAAGAAGTAATGGAAGGCCTCCTCCTCTTTTCGGCATCTATGAGGACTTGGTTCCAAGAAACCAAGGCATATCCTTCCAACTCCAAAATAGCAAGGTTAAGTCTCCTCTCCTCACTCGCTCAAGGTAGGATGACAAGAAAATACTTGGTCAACCTTCATGACCCACTCAAAATAGCTGGCTCCCCCCTCTCCTAGAAATTTTGGAAGTGTAATTTTAGGATTCATCTCCCAAGGTCTTGGTTCCTCATCTCCAAAATATCTGCTACGGTGTATTGGTTGTCTCCATGGGGGTATTCGGCCAGCACCTCCCCTATATCTCCTCTCTCCCTCATACTCCTTATAAGCATCACTCTCATCATGGTTACTCCCTTCATCACTTTCTCTAGGTGAGTAGTAGTGTCCCCCTTGGCTACCTCTCTCACTTCTACTCCCCCTATTAGCTCTACTCCCTCCTTCATGCCCTTCTCTTTCTTTTCTTTCACGGTCATTCCTCAATCTCCTTTCAAAATCCTCCCTCTTAGTCTCTTCATCCTTAAACCACCTATCACTATCACCCTTCATCTCATTCATCTCATGTCGCAAGTGATTAAAATTTTCGGTCATGAAATCCATAATTCTCTTGGTTTTAGGTGACATATCATTTCCCACACTAGGTGAGCTATCCATGGCTGCAAGTAAAACGGTTAGTACACAAAGAAAATAATAAGAAAGGACCTCACCACTCTCTAAGTGTGTCACACAAGTATCAACTCGTGTATGCACTCTTAATGGCTCTTTCTCTAGTGTTCTCTCTTGCCTTTTTACCACTCAATCTCTTCTTAAGCTTCTTAAGTGAACCTCAACTCAAATTCATATATGGCTGCATCCCATGTGAAAGAGGAATAACTCTACTTTCAAGCCTAAGAGTTCCAAGAAAAGGCTAAACTCTAGACAAAACTCAAGATTTCAAGGAGACAAGCAATAAAAGCATAAAATGAAGGAAATAAGCTACTCAAAATTTAAGAAGGAAGTGATGTATGAAAATGGCACAAACTGGACAACAATGATGCGATATGAATGCTGGATTGATCACTCACCAAGACAAGCAAATTAAACAAACACAAACTCAAAGTATGGTAGTAATCACTTTAGAAATCGATTTGGAGCCAAATTTAGGGTAAGCGGCACATCTAATTTCCAAGCTATTAATGCACTAATTTGAGATCAATAAAAATGATATAAGTGCATTAATTCCACTTCAAATACTCAAAATTTCTAGTACTTTTCTAGCCTTTTTTTCTAGCTTTTTTTGAATTTTCTCAATTTGTTTCTTCTTGTTTTGATTTCTTTTCACTTGATTTTCTTTTCTAACACTTGTTTTATTTTCTTTTCTATTCTCTAAGCTACTATATAGAATTGTTTCTTGCCTAAAACAAGCACTCCAAGCTCATTCACTAGCTCTATGACTACTACTAAGTGTAATAGGGATTTGGACCTATAGTAAGCACTCTACTAGCATGTATTGATGTGTATGTCTCAATTTTGCATGTATGAACTTGAATGTACAGAATTTTAAGTGTATATCCAGTACCAAAACAGGACAAAAGAGAGTTCACAAAGTATATAGCTCATGGTTTAGTAAGTTACACACCAATTGAAAGCAAAATTGATACTAGAAGCAAGGAATAGGCATGAATTGAAAATTAATTCAAGGAATTAGTAATTTCTAGTGTTTGAACTCAATTTGGCCGAACAAAACAATGAACATATGACATATTTTCCAGATTTCAAATCAAAACACAAGATAGCACATAGATCTACAAGTTTCACCAAACAAAAATGAAGACTAAAATAAGCTTCAAGACAACGCAAGGAACTCAAAGATGAACAAGAACATGACTCAAAGAAGATGAAAATTCAAAAGGAAACTCAAGATCTAAACAACAAGACTCACAGATATGAAGCTCCACTTGAAGAAAGAACAAGCTCTTGATACCACTTGATGTAAGCCTTCCATGGAAGTCTCACTTGCTTTGCCCAATCTTCACTTCTCAAGCATGAACCTCACAGACTAATGGACGTAAATGGTGGAATCAACACTCAAGGAAGAAGAAGAAATAGAAAATGGTGAAGGTAGAAGATGACGGAGCGCCATGCTAAGCAATAAGCTATAGGTAGAATCTCCACATGGAGAATGCACCATGATAAGACTCAAGAAGGTTTTCTCAAGAAACCTAGATGATGGAGGACCGTCTCCAAAAGCCCAACAACTCTCCAACTCAAAGATAGAAGAGGAGGTCAATGCTCAAATCAAAGTCAAAGAAGAAGAGGGGCCTTACTTTTTTAAATTGGGCTTCAAATAAATTCGCTGTTATTTTTGGTGTCTGACAAGGTTTAGTATTTCGATCATAACTTTGGCTACATAACTCCAATTAATTTCATCTTGGTGTCATTTTAAAGCTGACTTAAAGGGATACAAAAGCTATGAAGACACCAAAGCCCAGTTCGAACTGCATCTAGGAGGAAATTTGGCTTGAATTTAACGTTTGGATATTCCCAGGATGTCCAATGGGATGCCTGACTAGGTTTTGTAATTTGCGCATAACTTGGCTACACACCTCCAATTAAGTTCGTCTTGGTGGCCTTTTAAAGCTGACTTATATGGCTACAAAATCTATGAAGACACCAAAACCCAGTTCGGAATGAATCTTGGAGGAAATTGAGCTTGAAGTTAACGTTTGGATGCTGTCAGGATTTTCCAGTGAATTGATTAAGTGTTTAGGCCTATTAGTTTCTTTCAATTATGTATTTATTTTAAGACTTGAATATGGGCCATATAATTGTAAAGTGTGTTCAGCCTAGGGTGACTCTCATCTCACCATTGATCACTCATTTCATCCTAGGGTGGAGAACATTTCAGATTTCTAACTTTAGGCCCATTGCATTTTCATTTAAGTTGGTCAACTTTCTCATTGTACTCACTTTTGGTCAATTTTATGAAATAGAATTTCTAAGACTTATGTCTTGAGAAAAGGAGAGAGTTCTCCTAGGTTTCTTCCAAGAACCTTGAATCTTATCATGGATTCATGATCCAAGTGACGATTCTCTATTCAAGCTTATTGGGTGCTTCATCCATAGCGTTTTCCACACTCTTTACCTCCTTCCATTTTTATTGTTCTTCTTTTTGTCCTAAACCGTGAGTTCTAGTGTTAATTCCACAAACTACTTCAAATCAATTGAGTGTTGAATGATGGGTGAATGAAGATTGGGCACCCCTTTGCTTATTGACACGAGGTCGTACTCGTGCAAATTAAAACAATTAAATGCAGTATACTAGGAAGTGACTCCTAGGTCGTCTCTCAAGGACCATCAATTGATTTTTATCAAAGACAAGACACGAAGTGGGGGGGGCAAGTTTAAAACAGTCACAACAACAAATTAAAAAAATTGTAGTTAATGTATGAATAAAAGACACCAATCCGATCTCATGTTGGATCCAAATTTCCCTCATTGGTTCAACAAAATAAGAGCAACCATTTATGCAATGTGTTGGAACCGAAATCTCTACATTCCAACACCAAACTAGCGCTCTGAAATCTCAGAGAGTTTTCATCAAACACTCGGTGGCCTTTAAACTCACACAATCGCATGAGAGCACACAACTTGGTTTCGAATCCCAAAATTAGTTTGCTGCATTCGTTATTGATCAACAACGAAAGAGTTCAAAATCCGAATCCAACGCATAAATCAACGTATTGAATCCGAAATTATGAAATCTAAAACAAATGCTCATTCAACTAGAAACGGAGAACCTAAGGAAATTTGGGATCCTTTTGAGATCGAATTGGTTGATGAAATTAGTTATACATAATTGAATTTAAACTTAACACAAATTGGAATTGCATAATATAAATCAAAACAAAACAGAAAAGAACAACAACAAAATTAAGATGCTAAACTTAATGAAGAACAATTAAATTGCTGGAAATTAAATTATAGAACTTTATAAAATTCAAGTGAAGGTGGCAGAGCCTCCTAAGTTAGAATTTTATAATCTTCTATAAACTGCAAGAATTAAAAGAAAATGAGAAAGGGGCCAATGGCAAACCCTAGCAGAACAAGAAGAGAGAAATGGAGCAAAAACTGGAAAATGCAGAAATTTCACTACGAATCAAGAATGAAATTCAAATTGAAAGTATAGAAGAATGGAAGTACATTAATGGACGAATTCAAACACAACAATAGCTAGAAAAACTGAAATGGAAATGGCTAAAACGAAACCCTAGCAGAGAAGGGAAGAAGAAAAGAAAATGGATGCCAAAAGGAAATGGAAATGCTGTAATGTGTGTAATGTGTGAAGTGCAGAATGTAGTGTGTTAGAGAGCTCCCCCAACATCTGAATATATAGCCAATACATCAAGAGAAGTGGGGAGAAAAAGTCAAAGAAAGTGGGGAGAAAAATCATCAAAATCTGCCCAAAATTTCTCCCAAATCTGGTATGTCCCCTACTAAATCCAATGTGCATGTGATTGGGAATCCATTTTTATCCATTTTTTCTTCACTTGACAGCCCCTTTGCACATGTCAAATTGGGTGAGAGGTCCAGGGTTCAATTCCTAAGCAAAACATTACAAAGTGAATCAATTAAATGCAACTAAAAATTGGTCCAACTCGCATAGAATTCTGTCACTGGAACATGGTCTACTTTCAAGGCTAAATTCACCCCAGATTCAATTCGAATTGGATCTTCATGTCTTCATGACTTTTGTAGCTCTATCTCTCTTCTTTAAGGGGAATTTAATCGCTCATCAATTGGACATCTGTGGAGGGAGTTATGCCTATTTTACTGAGACTTGTCAGTCTAGTTTTGCTGTAATTCTGTTACTGGAACCATGGTTTAAGTTCAAGGCTAAATTCACCCCAGATGCAATCCGAATTGGATCTTCATGTCTTCATGACTTTTGTAGCTCTATCTCTCTTGTTTAAGAGGAAATTAATCGCTCATCAATTGGACATCTTTGGAGGGAGATATGCCTTTTTTACCGAGACTAGTCGAATCTTTAAATGCTGGAATTTCCAGAACAGTTCGTGTGCTGCATTCAAAGACATTTTCACACTAGATGCACTCCGACTGGGAATTTTATGTCTTCATAGAAGTTGTAGATCTTTGAGTCCTATTTAATTTGACATAAAATTCAGCTCAATCAGAGGTCTGTAGTGAAAGTTATGCTCAGTTTCGTAAACCTTGTCAAATCTGGATAAAAATAACGAATTAGACCAAATTTATCATTTAAAGCCAAAATGAGTCTAAACTCATAAATACATTAAATCATACTAATTGACCACTAATAATGCTATTTTAGGATACAAATGATGCAGAGAAAGTAATCAAAATATTGACTTATCAAATTCCCCCACACTTATTCTTTTGCACTCCTGGGCAAAACTAAGTCCTAAGAAAACATGAACTTGGATAAAAGATCATCTGGTCTAAGCTATTTCATATTTTTCAAAACAGGTATGAACACAACAATCAGAGCATAATTAATCTTGAGATTACATATCACAGTGTTGAACAATTCCTATTTCAGATAGGATTAATCAGATATTGAATTAATCATGCATGTCAATCATAAGCATTGGTCTCACCAGAAGTGTGTGTATCTCTCAAACTCTCAAGTGTATCAGGCAAGTGTTTACTCTCAGACCATTAAAATGAACACCATTTTACCATAGGCTTGCAATTATTCTAATTCTCTACCACTAACAATCACAGTCATGCATGATTCAAGAGGACTTGCAAAGGTGTTATGTGGCCAAGGATGAGGGTTTGATAAATTTGATTAAGTGACTATTATTTCACAGATATTGAACATAGCATCAACAGATTGCCAAAGATATGAGAACTGCACAATAAACCTGTAGATTCTCCTATTCAACTTATTTTCACACTTATTCAGATTTTTTTTTTTTTTTTTAAAAATACATTTATACAAGTGTGATGATTAAAATTTCACCAAATTGTATCATCTCCACAACTCTGGACCCAAATCGTATAAATCATTAATCTAGTATTCTACCCCCCCCCCCCCCCACACTTAATTTTTTGCACGTCCCGAGCATAAACCCCCACACTTATCTGCTTACTATACCAAAAGATAAACAATTCAATTAATATCTGTAAAATTAGGGATAACATTGTTTTACTCTTAAGGCTTGTAATACAGGTAATGAAAGGAAATGTTTCAGGCTCAAAGGGGCTAGCAAGGGATACAAATGCAAGGTAGGCTATCTGGTTAAGTGGGGAAAATAGAAATGAATGCCTCAATCATAATCATGCATTATGTGATAAAATGCAGCTTAAAAGAACGAAAGCAAGTTTCAAAAACAACATTCACCAATGACATAAATCACACGAAAGAAAGAGAATGGCATAAAGACTAATCCATTCAAAACAAAGCTCAAATAACTCACAAGTTCAAATCACCAAGTACTTATCGAGATAATACAAAACCAATCCATACGTAATAATCCACAATCTATCGAGGAATATATCAACACCACAAAATAATCTAAAAATTAACTCGGCCTCCGATTTCGCCCGATTCATATAATGCAGATATACTAATAGTTAGACCGTAATCACAAAATATCCAAGTAAATAAAGCATGGAAATCCTAATTACTTTTATTTCTTCCTAATTACAGAAGGTAGGTAGATAAGAAATTGATAAATAAAATGGAAAAGAGTGAAGGAGAAAAGAAAACTCCCTCGCCGCTTAAAGCAGCATATAAGGCCCGCAAGAGTAACTATCTCGTCGTTCGCGGGCTGCTCCATGGAGCTCTCATGATAGTGCTTTAAGCGCTGCCCGTTCACCATGAATGTATTCCCCGTTCGATCATCTTTCAATTCAATCGCACCATAGGGAAAAACATTAGCAATCTCAAAGGGACCATCCCACCTAGATTTAAGTTTTTGTGCATAAGTTTAAGGCGGGAATTAAAAAGAAGAACTTTCGTCCAACAAAACTCCCCGTGAAGAATCCGCCGATCATGGAAGGCTTTGGTCTTCTCTTTATAAATGCGTGAATTTTCATAAGCCTCCAATCTCGCCTCCTCTAGCTCTTGAGTTGTAGCTTTCCTTTCTCGCTCCAGATTGGTCCAGTCCATGTTACATCGCTTGACCGCTCTAGTAAGCACGGTGCTCAAGTTCCACAGAAGGTGGCATGCTTTACCATACACCAGTTTAAACGGGGTCATCCCAATCGGAGTCTTATAAGCAGTCCGGTAGGCCCATAAAGCGTCATCTAACCGCTTGCTCCAATCCTTCTTGTTGGAACTGACAGTTTTTTGTAGAATTAGCTTGATTTCCCTGTTAGAAATCTCAGCTTGCCCATTAGTCTGGGGATGGTAAGCGGTGGCAACCTTATGGAGCACTCCATATTTTTTTAGTAAAAGGTTCATGCTCCGGTTACAAAAATGTGTACCCTGGTCACTGATGATGGCCCTGGGAATACCAAACCTGCAAAATATATGGGAACGAACAAAATCTACTACAAAGCGAGAATCATCACCCTAGTGGCTTTCGCCTCAACCCATTTAGAAACATAGTCAAAGAAGCGTGGATATAAGTAAACCCAAATGAAACAGGAAACGGTCCCATAAAATCAATGCCCCAAACATCAAAAACATCACAGAATAAAATGGGTTGCTGAGGCATCTCATATCTACGAGAAATATTTCCTATTTTCTGACACTTATCACAGGATTTGCAATAATCATAAGCATCATGAAATAAAGAAGGCCAAAATAATCCCGAGTCTAATACTTTCCTAGCAGTTCTTCTAGGTCCAAAATGACCACCACAAGCAAAAACATGACAAAATGCAAGAACAGATGCAAACTCATGCTCAGGCACACATCTCCTAATAATCTGGTCACTACAAAATTTCCACAGATAGGGGTCATCCCATACATAATGCTTAGAATCACTTTTAAGTTTCAATGCATGAGCCCTAGTGAAATCTTCAGGAATTAAACCAGCAACCAGATAATTTACAATGTCAGCATACCAAGGGGATGAGAATTTACCTTGCAGTTGTAAAAGCTGCTCATCTGGAAAGTCATCCGCAATGGGGGAAAGTGTGGCAGGTAGATGGATGCGACTGAGGTGATCAGCCACCAAGTTCTGAGCTCCGCTTCTATCCTTGATCTCAATATCAAACTCTTGGAGCAGAAGCATCCATCTGATAAGTCTGGGTTTTGCATCTGCCTTCTTCAGAAGGAACTTCAAAGCTGCATGATCAGTGAAAATAACAATCTTTGCATTTAACAAATAAGACCGAAATTTATCCAAGGCAAAGACAATAGCTAAAAGCTCCTTTTTTGTAGTAGTATAGTTGGATTGTGCTGAGTCCAAGGTCTTGGAGGCGTAGGAAATAACATAGGAAGCTCTGTCGCGCCTCTGAGCTAGGACTGCACCAACTGCATAATTGGACGCGTCACACATCAATTCAAAGGGAAGGGTCCAATCTGGTGGCTGGATGATCGGAGCAGTAGTCAAGCACTTCTTCAATTGATCAAAAGCTACCTTGCAATAGTCACTGAAATCAAACTTCACATCATGCTGGAGTAGGTTGGTGAGTGGTTGGGCAATGCGACTGAAATCTTGAATGAATCGTCGATAGAAACCTGCATGACCAAGAAAAGAGCAAACTTCCCGCACAGAGGCGGGGTAAGGCAAAGCAGAAATAACCTCTATCTTAGCAGGGTCTACCTCAATTCCTTTCTTAGATATCACATACCCAAGTACAATGCCAGACTCAACCATAAAATGACATTTTTCATAATTTAAAACAAGGTTGTTTTCAATACATCTGTTTAAGACCTTTGCTAAACTACTCAGGCAATCATCAAAACAAGAGCCACAAACAGAGAAATCATCCATAAAAACTTCCATGCATTCCTCTAAAAAGTCAGAAAAGATGCTTACCATGCACCTCTGAAA
The DNA here is from genome assembly GCA_026586105.1 of Hylodesmum podocarpum. NCBI lineage: Eukaryota > Viridiplantae > Streptophyta > Magnoliopsida > Fabales > Fabaceae > Hylodesmum > Hylodesmum podocarpum. The sequence continues at coordinate 11,989,526 of JALJEV010000131.1, forward strand.
GGTGCCAGGTGCGTTGCAGAGTCCAAATGGCATCCTTCTGTATGCATATGTTCCGAAGGGGCATGTGAAGGTGGTCTTCTCTTGATCCTCAGGTGATATATGTATCTGGAAGCAACCTGAAAAACCATCAAGAAAACAGTAATGGGATTTACCAGCTAACCGCTCAAGCATTTGATCAATAAAAGGTAAAGGATAGTGATCCTTGCGGGTAGCCTGGTTGAGTCTCCTGTAATCAATACAGACTCTCCAACTGTTCTGGATTCTGGTGGGTATCAGCTCATTCTTCTCATTTTCCACCACGGTTACTCCAGATTTCTTTGGAACAACTTGAACTGGACTTACCCACCGTCGTCGAGATTGGATATATAATACCAGCTTGAAGAAGCTTTGTGACCTCTTTCTTCACAACATCCAGAATGAGTGGGTTAAGTCTCCTCTGAGGTTGCCTCACCGGTTTGGCCCCATCTTCTAATAATATCCGATGCATGCAAGTGGTGGGACTAATACCAGGGATGTCTGCAAGTGTCCATCCAATAGCTTTCTTATGATTTCGCAGAACATTGAGCAACTTGGCTTCCTGATCAGATGAGAGGTTTTGGGCTATGATTACTGGTAGTTTATTATTGTCTTCTAAGTATGCGTATCTGAGATGCTCAGGGAGTGTTTTGAGCTCTAGCTCGTGGTTGCTCAATAGAAGGTCTAGCGGTGGCATGAGTTGAGCAACTCAAGTGAGGCCGTGGTACCTACAAAATGATTAGGTATGTGAGAAACAGGTTCGCATGTCTTTCTAATCACCAACAAGACCGACTTCACTACTCCCATCAACCAGACTTTCGATACGGGGTTATCGCATGTAAGAACTAAATGCAGATGCAAGATCAATGGCATACTCATGCATGGACATATCGGGATAATCAAGACAAACATAGCACCAAGAATGAGTATCATAATACAACTCACAAAAGATGCATCAGATAATTTGAAATCAATTCCAGAAGATGAATCATCAACCTTACATGTATTATGCATGCATTCTAGAAACTCATCTATCATGTCATCAATGACATCTATCTTCAAAACAGAATGCTCCTCTCTAAGTTGTCTCATGGCATCAAAGATATTAAATTTCACAATGCTATCACCAAACTCCATGGACATGGTACTGGGTAATGCACATCAATTTTAGTCCTAGCTGTTTTCAGAAAGGTCTACCAAGAATAATAGGTGAACTACCGCAACCGAGTTCACTCTCCATTTCAAGAATGTAGAAATCAAGCAGAAAAATCAATTCATTCACCCTAACTAAAACATCTTCAATTAAACCAAAGCAGGGTGTGCATTACTCCTATTAGCTAACCGTATCACAACACCGTAGCTTTCAAAGGTCCTAAACCTAGAGAATTAAAAACCGATGTAGGCATGACATTGATAGAAGCTCCTAAATCTAACATGCAATCATCAAATTTACAATTTCCAATAATACAAGGAATAGAAAACGTCCCTGGATCCTTGCACTTTGGTGGCATGGGTTGAATGAGTGCAGAGACATTTTTGCTGAGACTAACTCTCTCATGGCCCACTAGTCTCCTCTTATTGGTACATAGTTCCTTCGAAACTTGGCATATTTTGGGATTTGGCGGATGGCGTCTAAAAAAGCGGAATGTTGACCTCGACTTTGCGGAAGGTATCAAGGATCTCCTTCTCCAAAGCTAATTCGGCCAATTTCTTTGAATGCGAAAGTCTCTGAGGGAAAGGAATTGTAGGGGGAGGAATGGGTTCAGATGCATTTGTAGGTGAAGTACCCCCATCTACAGGTGGTGGTGCTTCAATGGCTAGTCTTTGTGGTGGGTCAACTTCCTTCCCAGATCTTAAGGTGATTGCACTCACATTCTTCCCTTGTGAGTTTGGATTTGGCACACCCGAGAAGGCAAGCGCAGGATGAAGGAGGCAGTGTTCTGGTTAATAGCATTAGCTAGTGGCCAATCCGTGTCTGGGCAGGCTCGAATGGTAGCCTCGGTCCTCCGCTCGAAACTGCAATTGGTTAGTGGTCATCTGCTTCATCAATTCCTCCAAGGAAGGACCACTGGTTGCAGGCTGTGGTGGCTCCCTTTGCTGCTGAAAGGAAGGTCAGTGTTGATTATTGGAGGATTGCCAATTATTCTGAGGTTGCCTGTTCTGTTGATGCTGCCAATGTTGTTGGTGGTTACTTGGGGCATGAAATTGTTGGTTTTGATTCTGGTTTCCCCATCTCAGATTAGGGTGATCCTTCCAGCCAGGGTTGTATGTATTGGAGTATGGGTTGTTCTGCGGTCTTCCAGGGAATACTCCAGCAGCAGCTACAATATGATCTGGTTGGTTCCCCTCCTGCAATGTTGGACAATTATCAGTGGAATGAGAAGGGTCAGAACATATACCACAATTTATATGTTGAGATGTTGCGGTTGCTGCTTGATAAGTGCTAAATTATACATGTTTTCCAGGGTGTTTTAAGTCCATTTCCATCTATTTTCAGTATGTTTAGTCATAGTTTAGACAAGAAAACAGTAAAAATATCATATTTGTCTAATGTTAGTCTTTGATTTAGTGTTTTATAGGATTTTCGTGTATTTTTAAGTCATTTTATCCATTTTCTTGTTAATTGTAGATTGATTGAAGAGAAGATAGAAGCTTGGAAGGAAAGCCCACGAACATGAGACGAACAAATCCCATTGAAGCAAGAAAGTCCGTCCAATTCGTGCAAAATATGAAGTGCAAGTGGCAACTCTGGATCGTCTGTGGATGCGACAACAGACGGAACAAGCATCAAGCCTCGGACGCAACTGCATCAGACCAAGAGAGTAGAGCAAACCAAAACTCAAGTAGAGCATCCAAAGCTGTTGAAATGATATCGTCTGTCAAGACGCGCCAGGGCGCACTCATGGGACGCTCCATGCTCTGCTTGCGGCAAAAATACGCCAGGGCGCATTCAGGGGCGCGCTCATGCCACTCTCAATTAGTCAAGCGCGCTCAGGAACGCGTCTCGTGCTTTATGGAAGCTCAAATGAAGGGATTAAGACGCAAGAACTCTTGTTCCGTCTGATGGGTTATTCCGTCTGTACTTGATTCATCTGAGTTGTTCATCTATGCCGATTTCATCCAAGAGCTACTCCGTCTATGCGTGCTTCTTGGGAGTTACTTCGCCTGTACTAGTAGTCTCCAAGTTACTTCGTCTGTACCAGTATTATCCGAGTTACTTCGTCTGTACCAGTATTATCCGAGTTACTTCGTCTGTGCTTAATTCGTCTGAGAGTGTTTCGTCTATGCTTACTTCATCTGAGTTCATATAGACGAAGCCAAGACAGACGATACAAAGTTCACTACAGACGAAGCCAAGACCAAGATAGACGAAGCCAACACAGACGATACCAAGTTCGATACAGACGAAGCAAAGACAGACGATATGAAACCGAGTTACAACAGATGAAAGAGCTGCATCAGATGAAAGACTTGACAGATGGAAGAACACTTAGCCGTTGCAATTACCATTCTATTACAAGCAAGCAAGTCAATGTATTCACATGTCACAATGCACTGGACGTAATTCCAAGTAAATGGGGGAACACTTCCTCACCTATAAAAGGAAGTATTGGGGCGCGAAAAAAAGGAGAGATGAGAAGATCCATAACTAACACTTTTCATAATTCGGTTACTGTTTTTCCTTCTTTTGCGAGTTTCTCTCGCTTTTTTTCTCTTCTCCACTTTCATTCTCCTTCTTCCTCCATCAAATCTTGAGATTCCTGAGTTTGTGAGCTTGCGAGAGCGAGAATCAAGCGATTATGGAGTTTCTCTTGAGTTTGAATTCTGTTTTTCTTCGTTCTTTTCTCGTTTCCATGTTTAGCTAAATCTGTAAGTTAGGGATGGGGATTTTGATTCCAGAACTCTTGTAATGAATTCCTTATGTTAATTCAAGTGTAATCTCACCGAATTGATTGATCTCTTCCTTGCTTAATGCTTATTCTTGAGATTTAATTCATGAAATTCAAATAGAGATAGGAATATTAATGTTTGATTGAATTGAACTATTTCTTAAGGATTTGTATCTCGTGTCAGCTATGCCTTCGGAAGATTGCTAGTTGAAGAAGGAGAGGAAGTGTATCACTATAGTAATGCATGAGTCTAGGGATAGAACTTGCATATTATGAGATGTTGTAACTAATTTATCGGTTTCGCTTCTTGAATGAATTTTGTTTTTACCTAAGGGATTAGGGATTATAGAAGTCATTCAAAGGGACTAAAGACCTAGGAATAGGATTAGTCCACGGTATCACAAATTCTAGTCTCCAATTGAGTGATATTTCTTGGATTAACATAAGAAGTAGTTGCTTGAGGAAGGAATCAATTGAACCAATTCCCTAACTGTCTTTATCATCTTTGAAACTTAAACATTTACTTGCTTTCTTTACTTTACAAAGTATTGCTTTATTTTACACAATAGCTTAGTTTTACATACATCATTCATTCTGATTCGTCCTAATAGCAAAGCATGTTGAGCATTTGGTAATTCACAATCGTCCTCTCGTGGTTCGACAACCTTTTCTCAATATTTCTAAACTTGTGACGATAGGTACACTTGCCGAAGGATTGACACATACATACTTTTAATTAGTCAACAAGTTTTATGGCGCTGCTGTTCTTCGGGACTTGTTGATGAATATCGATAGTCTTAACGAGCTTGCTACTTAGGACACTTTCTTTTATCCTCTTTTGTTTTCATATATTTGTTTTCTTTATTTTTAGTTTTCTTAGTTTTCTTTGTTTTAATTGTTTGTTTTCTTTTGATTTCTTTGATTTCTTTAATTTCTTCATTTCATTGATTTCTTTGTTTTCTTGTTTTTATTTGTTCATATTGTTTCGTCTGTGGTGCATGATTTGTTTCGTTTGTATATGAGTTGTTCGTTTCGTTTCTATAGGTGTCTAGTTGTTTTTTTAATTTCTTTTATTCTTTGAATCTGTTTTATTTTGTTTTGTTTTGTTTTTATTCTTTGAATCGGTTTTGATTTTTACTTAGAATAAGTACCTCTTTTTTTCTTTTTTTGTTAATAATTGTTTCGTCTGTCCATTTGAGCTTTCGTCTGTTAATATTGTTTCGTCTGTGGCAGACTTGTTTCGTTTTGTTTTCCATAGTTGTTTTGTTTTGTTTTCTAGAGTCGTTCTGTTCCTTATTGATTTCTTTATTTTCTTACTTGTCGCGTCTGATCATACTATAGCTTATTTGTTTCGTCTATACCTATTTCCTTTTATACCCTTTTTGTTTCTTTGTAACAAATTTTCGTTGTTTCGTCTCGTAGTATAGTGTTCCGTCTGTGAATACTGGTATTATCTGTTCATTTTGTTTCGTCTGTTCATTGTGTTTTGTTCTGTCTTACATAGTTGTTTGTTTTGTCTTGTTTTCATTAATTTCTTTCATTCTTTGAATTTGTTTTCAGTATCCCCTGTTTCCTTTTGATTTGTGGTTTATGCGAAGAGCTAAGGAAACTGATCTCTTGTTTGTACCAGAAATTGAGAGAGTTTGCAGGAAAAATCGAAAAGCAAATAAAGAAAATAAAGAGCCTGTTCCAGAGACTATACTAGAAAATATGGATAACAACACAAGGCGCATGACATTGGAGGAGTTGTATACTCCTAATGCAATGGGTTGTGGATCCAGTATTGCACCACCAAATGTCACAGCCAACAATTTTGAAATAAAACCTGCTCCGACACAATTAATAAGGCAAGAGCGGTTTGGAGGTTTAGAGGAGGAAGACCCAAATCAAGACATTCATAACTTCCTCTGATTTGTGGTACTATCGGGATGAATGGAGTGCCGACGATGCAATTCGTCTCGAGACTATTTGAATTTTCGCTTAAAGGAGAAGCTAAAATGTGGTTACAGAGTTTTCCTTATGGCTATTTCACTGTTTGGGAGGACTTGGTGAACACTTTCTTAGCTCAATACTTTCCACCAGAGAAATACAACTATTTCAGAGCAGAGATCTCTTGTTTCAAGCAGAAAGATGGAGAGTCCATCAGTGAGGCATGGAGAAGATTCAAATCTTTGCTGAGAAAATGCCCTCACCATGGATTCTCTGATCTTCAGCAAGTCCATATCTTCTATAATGGACTACGGACGCATACAAGACTTCTAGTGGATGCGTCTGCTGGAGGCTCATTAAGGAAGAAGGATGCTCAAGAAGCAAGAGTGATCATTGAGACCATGGCGTCAAATCGCTATGATGCTCCCAGTGATTTCTACGGTGAGAGAAGAGGAATGATCGAGCTTGGAGCTAATGATGCTTTGTTAGCTCAAAACAAGCTGATGAATCAGAAGATGGACCAAATAATGAAGCAACTTCAAGTGGTCCAGCTGAATGCAATTCAGGCTGTAACATTCAAGAAATTTAAATATGATTTGAAGAAGATTAAAATTATAAATTTTTTTGAAAAATCCAAAAATTACTGTAGCAATATACTGTAGATATACGTAGAGATACTGTAGCAATATACTGTAGATGTACTGTAGCTATACTGTATAACACTGTAGCAAGGGTAGAAGGGTCAAATCACTGTAGAAATAGTAATACCGACACACTGTAGCAAGGGTAGAAGGGTCAAATCACTGTAGAAATAGTAATACCGACACACTGTAGCAAGGGTAGAAGTGTCAAATCACTGTAGCTAAATAGTAGTACCGACACACTGTAGCAAGGCTAGAAGTGTCAAATTATCTTGTAGAAATAGTGTTACCGTAGCAAAATATCGTAGAAATATTGTTCCGTAGAAAGGGGGTAAAATGGTCAAATCACCGTAGCGGGGGTAAAATGGTCAAATCATCGTAGCGAGGGGTAAAATTATCAAATCACCGTAGCAAATAGTGCTTTGGAAATTCTATAAATAGGGCCTAGGGGTTTAGAGATGAGAAAACAAACCAAAGAACATTTCTATATTCTCTCAAGTTTCTCTTAGGAAGAAATATCTCTAAGAAAGGAGCAGTAAGTAGAGGAAGAGTATAGGAAGTGGGAGAAACCCGTAAGGGGAGCTGTCCTTATCCTACTCTTCTATTCTTTGTTTTGTTGTTACTTTCATTATATTTCTTTAGTTTTTCTGGATACTAAGGTGTGAAGATAATTCTTAGTATGCTCGTGGTTGCGGTTTTGTCCGATCTTCCACATCGAACGTAATTATTCTTGTTACGAGGAAAAGTGTGGTCGCTTATTGGTTCTCGATGTTTCCTTGATAATTCTTGGTGTTTCTTGTTTCTTGGTTCTCGATTTATTGGTGTTTATTAGTGTTTCTTGGTGTTGATTTCATATCAAAATATGTCCAGTTTTGAGTTGGATATGAATAAGTGGTGACATGCATGGTTGCATATGGACTTGAATTGCTTAATGACCGATTTGAAATGCCTAGTGGAGAGGCAACATTCTAAGATTGCTTGGTGAATGGGCAATGCTTAGAATGAGGTGAGATAAAGATGACCTGGTGGAAAGGTCGATATTTGAGATATGATGAAGGTCATTATACAATTCAAGGTCCTAGAGCATGTTGCATGATGACTGGATAGTAGTAGACCAAGTCCGTAAGTTACGGATTCCCGTCTGTGTGAGTGGAATACCGTGGACTAGAGGGGGTTCTCTTGGTGGGGAAATTGCCCTGCTCATGATGATCACATGTTGCGGGGGAGGTCCTGCCGGACACTGAGGGAACTCGACAATTACGGAGTGTCTACCACTGGTGGGTCTGGAGGATGTGAGGACCAGATGCCCCAGGCTATTTTCAGTGGATGGCGCCACATTGCATGTTGAGTAAATAGGGAAAGTACATCGTGAGGATACATGCATCATATAGGAATAAGAGCATGCAATAGTGATTATGTGTTTTGATTGAATACATGATTATTGGGATAAATTACTGATTCGTTTTATGGTTGATTGGTGGTTTTACCTTGTGAATTGAATTAATGGTTTGGACACAGGTTTTATATCAATAAATTACTATTTTTAAAGAAATTGAAGAATATTAAAGAATATTGGTTTTATGAATATTTTTCCTTATTTTCAAAAGTTTTACTATAATTAAAATTATTTGAGGATTAAGGAAAGCTCACCCTTGCAATTCTATTTTTACAGATTTGCAGGATTGAGAAGTTGTCACTGTTTCGCAATGGTTGTTACTACTATCTTGATGAAGATGCTTACTATGTTTTGCATGTAGAAGTAAATGTAATATAATAATAGGACAAAGTTATGTAATCTGGTTGTAATGAACTTTAAAACCTATGTAATAAAAGCGTTGTTTTCTAAATCTCTCTTTTATTTACTATATCATTAACCACTTTAAATTACAAAATATAAATAAAATAAGTAAATAAGAGGAGGGTGTTACATTAGTGGTATCAGAGCAGGTTGAACCAGTTCGACTTGTGAGTTATGTGTCTACTATGTTTTGTTGTATGAATGATTGATTGCTGGTTTGCTTGAGTGTTTGTTTGATTATGTGGTGTGCTTTGCTTGATTGAATAGTCACCTAGTCTAGAATAGAATGTAGACTAACTCTATGATATTCTATGCCCTACTTTTATTAGAAAAGTTATGGCGGTAAGAAATGATAGAGTTATAGCAGAAGCTTTACAAGCTCTGGCTCGAGCTATAGAAAATCAGAATCGAGGAAATAACGGAGGAAGGGCAGAGTACCAAGGGCTGAATCACTTCCTGAAGAACAATCCACCATCTTTTAATGGGGGTTACAACCCAGATAGTGCTCAAAGTTGGATAAGGGAAATAGAAAAGATATTTCGAGTTACGACTTGTCCAGAAGAACAAAAACTAGCATTTGGAACTTATATCTTGAGAAGAAGTTTGAATATTGGTGGGAAAACACCCGTCAGTATTTAGAAACTAATGGACAAGTCATAACCTGGGAAATCTTCAAGAAAGTATTCCTGGAGAAATACTTCCCTGAAGACATAAAGAATAAAAAGGAGATGGAGTTCTTGGAACTTAAACAAGGGAATATGATTTGTAGTGAATACGCAGTCAAGTTTGAGGAATTGGTACGATATTTCCCACATTACCAAGGAAGGGAGGGGGAAAGCTCCAAATGTGTCAAATTTCTTAATGGACTTCGACCTGAGATCAAGCAAGCTATCAACTACCAGGGTATTAGACAATACCCTATTTTAGTAAATATGTGTAGAATATATGATGAAGACTCTAGAGCTAAAGCAGCTTATTATAAAGGCAAGAATAATGGGGGACCCATAAGAAACAAGGAACAAGGGAGAGAGGAAAGCCATATACTCATCCTAAAATGAAAATGGATAACAAAGTAAGAGGAAGTGGCAACTTTCCAGCCCCAACCAAATGTTTCAAATGTGGGGAGTCTGGGCATATCTCCCCTCAATGCCCCAAATCGGACATTACCTGCTACAAATGCAACCAAAAAGGACACATCCAAAGGAACTGCCCACAACTAAAAGAAGAAACTAATGGAAGCGCTAAAGGCACTAATAACAACCAACAAGGGAAACCAAAGGTGGGAAGAGTATTCACCCTCAATGGAGCCGAGGCCTCGAATGCCAATGATCTTGTACAAGGTACGTGTTCCATACGTGGAATTCCTTTACTTGTACTATTTGACTCTGGAGCCACTCATTCCTTTATATCTTCAGACTGTGCTAAAAGGTTACAACTTCCACTATCCCTTCTAAATATTGAGTTAATAATAACTACCCCTACCAATGAGTCGATTTACAACTACTTACATATGTTCGATTGTCAAATAGAATTAAATAACAAAACCTTCCTAGTCAACTTGGTTTGTATACCACTAAAACAAATTGATATTATTCTTGGAATGGACTGGTTATCTTCCAACCATGTCCTTATAAACTGCTTCGATAAAACCTTAATCTTTTCTGACCCTAAAGCAAGTAGGGATATGGAGATAATCTCTGCCAACCAAGTAAAAAGGGACTTAAAGAAAAATAATGACGTGTACATGATCCTTTCTAACCTAGAAGTGGAACGAAAGGTCACATTCGATAATATACCGGTAGTACTGAGAATTTCTCGAGGTATTTTCTGAAGAAGTAAACCAACTACCACCTCAAAAAGGAAGTTGAATTTTCTATAGACACGATACTCCGGGATTTGGACCAATTTCTATTGCACCCTATAGGATGTCACCCTTAGAATTAGTGGAGCTAAAGAAACAAATAGAAGAACTATTGAAGAAACAGTTTATTAGACCTAGTGTATCACCTTGGGAGCACCCGCATTTCTAGTAAAGAAGAAGGACGGAACTATGAGACTATGTGTAGATTATAGACAACTAAATAAGGTAACCATTAAGAATAAGTACCCCTTACCAAGGATAGATGATCTTATGGACCAACTAGTAGGAGCTTGTGTATTTAGTAAGATTGATCTAAGGTCTGGATACCACCAAATAAGGGTAAAAGCTGAAGATATCCCTAAAACTGCCTTTAGTACCCGATATGGACACTATGAGTACATGGTTATGCCCTTTGGTGTAACTAATGCACCCGCAGTATTTATGGATTACATGAATAGGATTTTTCAACTATATTTGGATAAATTTGTGGTAGTATTTATAGATGACATTTTGGTATACTCAAGAACCAAAGAGGAACATGCTAAACATCTTAGAGTGGTATTACAAATCTTGAAAGATCAACAGTTATACGCAAAATGGTCCAAATGTGAATTTTGGTTAGAAGAAGTTAGTTTCCTAGGACATGTAATATCACAAGGAGGAATTGCAGTAGATCCACATAAAGTAGACTTAGTTCTAAAATGGGAAAGACCAAAAAATGTGACGAGAAATAAAGAGTTTTCTAGGATTAGCTGGATATTATAGAAGATTTATAAAAGATTTCTCCAAGATAGCTTTGCCTCTCACAACCTTAACTAGAAAAGGCCAAGCTTTTGTATGGAATAATGACTGTGAACAAAGTTTCCAAACCCTTAAGAAAAAACTAACTACTGCTCCTGTTTTGACCCTACCAAACCCAACTGAATCGTTTGAAGTATATTGTGATGCCTCTAAACTAGGTTTAGGAGGAGTGCTAATGCAAGGAGGAAAAGTGGTAGCCTATGCATCAAGACAATTGAAAAACCATGAAAGGAACTACCCAACCCATGACCTAGAACTAGCTGCAGTAGTATTTACGCTTAAAATATGGCGACACTATCTTTTTGGAACAAGATTTGAGGTATTTAGTGATCACAAAAGCCTTAAGTATTTATTTAGCCAAAAGGAGTTAAACATGAGACAAAGAAGGTGGATGGAATTTTTAAAAGATTATGATTTTGATCTTAAGTACCATCCAGGCAAAGCAAATGTAGTAGCTGATGCATTAAGTAGAAAGACCATAGCAATATCAAGTTTAATGGTCAAAGAGATGGATTTAATAGATCAATTTAGGAACTTCAACCTTGCATGTGAGTTTACTCATGTTAGTATTAAGTTAGGAGCCTTAAGAATAACTAATGAATTTATGAATGAAATAAGACAAACAAGAAATGGATCCTTTTCTTAATAATCAGATTGAAGCCATAAGAAAAGGAGAAAATAGTAACTTCAATATTGGAGTTGATGGAATTTTAAGATTTCAAAATAGAATATGCATACCTAATATATTGGAACTTAAGAAGGTAATCTTAGAGGAAGGACATAAAAGTAAGCTTAGTATTCACCCTGGTGCCACCAAGATGTATAAGGACCTGAAGACCCTGTTTTGGTGGCCTAAAATGAAGAAAGAAGTGAACGAATTTGTATATGCATGCTTGGTATGTCAAAAGGCTAAAATCGAACACCAAAAACCTTCAGGAATGCTGCAACCCTTAGAAATACCGCAATGGAAGTGGGATAGTATCTCTATGGATTTTGTAGTAGGATTACCAAGAACTTCAAAAGGAACAGATTCTATTTGGGTAATAATAGATAGGTTAACCAAATCCGCTCATTTTATCCCAATTAATGTAAGGTATTCATTAGAAAAACTAGCCAATTTATATATAAATGAAATAGTACGATTACATGGTGTACCCACAAGCATAGTTTCAGATAGAGATCCTAGATTCACTTCTAGATTTTGGGAAAGTTTGCAGGAAGCATTAGGAACAAGGCTAAAACTAAGTTCTGCCTATCACCCTCAAACAGATGGACAAACTGAAAGAACTATTCAATCCCTAGAAGATTTATTAAGAGCATGTATTTTGGAATATAAAGGAAATTGGGATAACCATCTACCCTTAATAGAATTCACATATAATAATAGTTACCACTCTTCAATTGGAATGGCCCCATATGAGGCATTATATGGAAGAAGATGTAGGACACCTCTATCTTTGGGTAGAGCGAGAAGATCACATAACCTTAGGACTGAAATAATACAACAAACTACCGAAAAGATTAAACTAATTCAAGAGAAGATGAGAAGCAGCACAAAATAGGCAAAAATGCTACTATGATAATCGAAGAAAGGACCTTGAGTTCGAGGAAGGGGATCATGTATTCTTAAAAGTAACACCTTGGATTTGGAGTTGGCGGGGCTCTCAAATCCCGCAAACTCACACCTCGTTTCATAGGACCTTTCCAAATTCTCAAAAGGTTGGACCGTAGCCTATCAAATTGCATTACCACCTACTCTGTCAAATCTTCATAATGTCTTTCATGTATCCCAATTGAAAAAGTATATCCATGATCCTTCACATGTGGTGGAACTTGACGATGTTCAAGTAAAGGAAAACCTCACGTTTGAAACACTACCGTAAGGATCGAGGATAAGAGGATCAAGATCTGAGAGGAAGAGAAATTCCTTGGTCAAGGTTATTTGGAAAAACGGAACAAGTGAGGAAGTTACATGGGAATTGGAAGATCAAGTGAAAAGCAGCTATCCTGAATTATTCCGATAAAGGTAAATTTCGAGGACGAAATTTTTTAAAAGGGTGGGAGTATTGTAACATTCAAGAAATTTAAATATGATTTGAAGAAGATTAAAATTATAAATTTTTTGAAAAATCCAAAAATTACTGTAGCAATATACTGTAGATATACGTAGAGATACTGTAGCAATATACTTGTATGATGTCTTGTAGCTATACTTGTATAACACTGTAGCAAGGGTAGAAGGGTCAAATCACTTGTAGAAATAGTAATACCGACACACTTTGTAGCAAGGGTAGAAGGGTCAAATCATCGTAGAAATAGTAATACCGACACAATCGTAGCAAGGGTAGAAGTGTCAAATCACCGTAGCTAAATAGTAGTACCGACACACCGTGTAGCAAGGCTAGAAGTGTCAAATTATCTGTAGAAATAGTGTTACCGTAGCAAAATACTGTAGAAATATTATTCTTTGTAGCGGGGGTAAAATGGTTAAATCACTGTAGCGAGGGATAAAATGGTCAAATCAGTAGCGAGGGTAAAATTATCAAATCACTTGTAGCAAATAGTGCTTTGGAAATTCTATAAATAGGGCCTAGGGGTTTCAGATGAGAAAACAAACCAAAGAACATTTCTATATTCTCTCAAGCTCTCTCTTAGGAAGAAATATCTCTAAGAAAGGAGCAAGTAAGTAGAGGAAGAGTATAGGAAGCTGGGAGAAACCTGTAAGGGGAGCCTGTCCTTATCCTACTCTTCTATTCTTTGTTTTGTTGTTACTTTCATTATATTTCTTTAGTTTTTCGGATACTAAGGTGTGAAGATAATTCTTAGTATGCTCGTGGTTGCGGTTTTGTCCGATCTTCCACATCGAAACGTAATTATTCTTGTTACGAGGAAAAGTGTGGTACCGCTTATTGGTTCTCGATGTTTCCTTGATAATTCTTGGTGTTTCTTGTTTCTTGGTTCTCGATTTATTGGTGTTTATTAGTGTTTCTTGGTGTTGATTTCATATCAAAATATGTCTGGTTTTGAGTTGGATATGAATAAGTGGTGACATGCATGGTTGCATATGGACTTGAATTGCTTAATGACCGATTTGAAATGCCTAGTGGAGAGGCAACATTCTAAGATTGCTTGGTGAATGGGCAATGCTTAGAATGAGGTGAGATAAAGATGACCTGGTGGAAAGGTCGATATTTGAGATATGATGAAGGTCATTATACAATTCAAGGTCCTAGAGCATGTTGCATGATGACTGGATAGTAGTAGACCAAGTCCGTAAGTTACGGATTCCGTCGTGTGAGTGGAATACCGTGGACTAGAGGGGGGTTCTCTTGGTGGGGAAATTGCCCTGCTCATGATGATCACATGTTGCGGGGGAGGTCCTGCCGGACACTGAGGGAACTCGACAATTACGGAGTGTCTACCACTGGTGGGTCTGGAGGATGTGAGGACCAGATGCCCCAGGCTATTTTTCGGTGGATGGATGGCGCCACATTGCATGTTGAGTAAATAGGGAAAGTACATCGTGAGGATACATGCATCATATAGGAATAAGAGCATGCAATAGTGATTATGTGTTTTGATTGAATACATGATTATTGGGATAAATTACTGATTCGTTTTATGGTTGATTGGTGGTTTTACCTTGTGAATTGAATTAATGGTTTGGACACAGGTTTTATATCAATAAATTACTATTTTTAAAGAAATTGAAGAATATTAAAGAATATTGGTTTTATGAATATTTTTCCTTATTTTCAAAAGTTTTACTATAATTAAAATTATTTGAGGATTAAGGAAAGCTCACCCTTGCAATTCTATTTTTACAGATTTGCAGGATTGAGAAGTTGTCACTGTTTCGCAATGGTTGTTACTACTATCTTGATGAAGATGCTTACTATGTTTTGCATGTAGAAGTAAATGTAATATAATAATAGGACAAAGTTATGTAATCTGGTTGTAATGAACTTTAAAACCTATGTAATAAAAGCGTTGTTTTCTAAATCTCTCTTTTATTTACTATATCATTAACCACTTTAAATTACAAAATATAAATAAAATAAGTAAATAAGAGGAGGGTGTTACACAGGCACCTCCTATTGTCTGTGAGTATTGTGGTGGAGGACATCAAATGGAATTTTGTGAAAGTTTAGGGACCAACACCGAGGAACAAGCTCAAGTGAATTATATGGGAAATCCTCAAGGTAACTCCTATGCCAACACAAACAATTATAATCCTCACAATAGAAACCATCCAAATCTGTCATATAGGAATAACAATTATTTGCAACCCACTTCTTCCTCCTATGACCAGAATCATAAACAAACCTTCAACTCTAGACCACCTTTCAATCCAAACATGCCATACAACCAAAATTTCAACCAGCATCAAAATCAAACATCTTCATCTAACCAGTATTACAATCAAAGCCAGCCACCAAATTTACCTTTCAACCAGACCCAACCTAAATTCCCAACCAACCAGCCAAGAAATGCTCCTTCAAGCTCTAACATGAATCCTGCCCCGAGAGAAGGTTCATCCAATCTAGAGAACATGTTCATGTCTTTTATGCAAAGGACTGAATCTATGTTCACAAATCAAGAAGCTTCTATAAGGAACTTAGAATCACAGATTGGTCAGCTCTCCCAGCAACTCTCTGAAAGAACTCAAGGAAAGCTGCCAAGTGACACTGTGATAAATCCAAAGGAGCAGTGTAAATCCATTACCACAAGGAGTGGCAAGTTACTGGGAAAGGAAGTTGAAGAAGAACAGAAAGGAGATATGGTGGAAGAAGAAGTCAATACTGCGAAAAACGATAGGCAATCGTCTGTGCCTATAACTCTCAATGAAACGAAAGAATCACCTAGAAAAACAAAGAGACAGATCCTAGCAGAAGCTGGTCAGACGGAACATATTTCACCCTACTGCAAACTCCCCTATCCACAAAGGTTAAAGAAGGCCAATGATGACAAGCAGTTTGCTAAGTTCTTCAACATCTTGAAGAGCTTGAGAATTAACATTCCATTTTCTGAAGCGCTGCAAAAGATGCCCTCTTATGCTAAATTCATGAAGGAGATTCTGTCCAATAAGAGGATGCTGCTGGATGATGAGACGATAGCCATGACAGAGGAGTGTAGTGCCATCATCCAGAGGAAGCTACCTCAGAAATTGAGAGACAGAGGCCCCTTCACCATTCCTTGCTCCATAGGAGAAGTTTCAGTAGGTAAAGCTTTAATAGATCTAGGAGCCAGTATAAATTTAATGCCTCTTTCTGTGCTGCAGCAATTGAATATAAAGGACATGGACATCCAACCCACCATGATGACGCTGCAACTGGCAGACCGCTCCACCAAACGTCCATATGGAGTAGTGGAGGACCTTTTGGTAAAGGTGGACAAGTTCGTGTTCCCTGCTGACTTTGTAGTGCTGGACATGGAAGCTGATAAGGAAGTTCCAATCATCTTGGGAAGACCATTCTTAGCAACTGGCAGAGTCTTGATAGATGTAGCACAAGGTGAACTCATCTTGAGAGTAGATGAAGAAAAGGTATCTTTTAACATATTTGATGCCATGAAATTTCCGTCTGATAAGTCACGCATGATGTATGAGTGTTGATCGTTGGAACCAATAATAGAAAATGTTGAGATTTTTAACTTCATAAAAGAGAGGAGGAAAATTTTGATTCCTCCAGTTTTGAAAATGAAAACCAAGAAGTTGAGAATTTCATAGCTGCACTAGAGACCAACACATCAACACCATCATGCGTTGAGCCATCGATGAAACATCGACGGAACATCTACTATGATAAAATGAGATCGTGTACCCAAGAGTGAACTTAAGCAACTTCCTTCTCATCTTAGGTATGCTTTTCTTGAAAAGAATGACACCTTCCCGGTGATCATTAGCAATTCTTTGAATGAAAAGGAAGAGAATAAGTTGCTTAAAGTTCTGAGAGAATATAAGTCTGCTATTGGGTGGCAGATTTCTGATTTGAAAGGTATAAGTCCCTCATTTTGTATGCACAAAATCCTGCTTGAGGACAATTTCAAACCTGTGATACAACCTCAAAGGCGTTTAAATCCGATCATGACGGAGGTTGTACACAAAGAAGTCCTCAAACTACTTGATCTTTGGAATTATTTATCCTATTTCGGATAGCTCATGGGTGAGTCCAAGGCAAGTAGTTCCCAAAAATGGGGCATGACAGCAATTACAAATGAGAGGAACGAATTAATCCCCACCAGAACAGTAACTGGGTGGAGGATGTGTATAGATTATAGACGGTTGAATGAATCAACAAGGAAAGATCATTTTCCTTTACCTTTTATGGACCAAATGCTTGAAAGGCTAGTTGGTCATGCTTATTATTGTTTTCTAGATGGCTACTCTGGTTATAACCAGATTGTAGTAGACCCTAAGGACCAAGAAAAAACCGCTTTCACTTGTCCTTATGGGTTTTGCCTATGCATGGACGAATGCCATTCGGACTGTGTAATGCACCCTACCTTTCAAAGATGCATGATGGCCATATTTGGGGACATGGTTGAAAAGTTTATTGAAATTTTTATGGATGATTTTTCAGTCTTTGGGTCCACTTTCGAAAACTGTTTAGAAAATCTGACTTGTGTACTCAGACGATGCCAAGAAACTAATCTTGTTTTGAACTGGGAAAAATGCCATTTCATGGTAAAAGAAGGTATCGTCTTAGGACACAAAATATCTGTTAAAGGTATAGAAGTGGACAAAGCAAAAATCGAAGTGATAGAGAAGTGCCTCCTCCGGTGAATGTGAAAGGAGTGAGAAGTTTCTTGGGTCACGCTGGTTTTTACAGACGATTCATCCAGGATTTTTCAAAAATCTCGAAACCATTGTGTGACCTGTTGGTGAAGGAAGTGACCTTCAATTTTGATGAAAACTGTCTAAGAGCCTTTGAGACATTAAAAGAAAAGTTGATAACAGCGCCTATCATCACTGCTCCAGATTGGAGTTTACCTTTTGAAATTATGTGTGATGCTAGCGATTATGCAATAGGAGCTGTACTAGGACAGAGGAAGGAAAAACTTGTAAGAGTAATATACTATGCTAGCAGAGTGCTTGATGAGTGCTCAAGTTAATTACTCAACTACGAGAAAGGAATTGTTAGCCATAGTATTTGCTCTCAACAAGTTCCGTCCGTACCTCATTGGCTCAAAAATAATAGTGTACACAGACCATGCGGCCTTGAAGTACCTTCTGATGAAGCATGAGAGTAAACCAAGACTAATTCGCTGGGTTCTCCTTCTACAAGAATTTGATATTGAAATTAGAGATAAAAAGGGGAGAGAGAACCTAGTTGCGGATCACCTTTCAAGGTTACCTCATGCTGAAATAGAAGGTACTGATATCCCTATTCCTGAAACCTTCCCGGACGAAACACTCTTTACCATTTCTAATGCTCCTTGGTTCAGCGATATCGCGAACTTTAAGGTTTCCAATTATATTCCACCTGGCTTGTCTCATCAACAAAGAAAGAAACTGTTTTCTGATGCTAAATATTATGTTTGGGATGAGCCATTTCTGTTCAAGTGGGGTATAGATGGACTCCTTAGGAGATGCATCCCTGAGGAAGAGGTCACTTCTGTCCTGTGGCACTGTCATAATTCCCCTAGTGGAGGTCATTTTAATGGGGAAAGGACAGCCAAAAAGGTTTTGCAGAGTGGATTGTATTGGCCATCTATTTTTAAAGATGCAAAAGCCTTTGTGCGCAGAGTCGTGGTGAGATGCCAAAGGACTGGAAATATTTCTAGAAGAGACGAAGGACCCTTGAACAACATTTTAGAGATAGAGGTCTTCGATGTGTGGGGAATGGATTTCATGGGACCATTTCCTCCATCATTTTCCCACACATACATCCTAATAGCTGTTGATTATGTGTCTAAGTGGGTGGAAGCTATTTCTGCTCAGACGAATGACTCTAGGATAGTAGACGCTTTTATCCATCGAAATATCTTTGCTAGATTTGGGGTCCCTAGAGCTTTCATTACTGATGGTGGAAGCCATTTCTGCAATAAGCATTTGGAGAGAGTCCTTAAGAGGTTAGGGGTGAAGCATAAAATTGCAACACCATATCACCCCCAAACCGGTGGGCAAGCGAGCTAGTAAATAGGGAGATTAAGAAGATTTTAGAGAGAACTGTAAATCTGTCCATAAAAGATTGGTCTAAAAGACTAAATGATGCTCTTTGGGCATATAGGACAGACTTATAAGACTCCCATTGGCATGACACCATTTCAAATGGTCTATGGAAAGGCATGCCACTTGCCTGTGGAACAAGAGCACAAGGCATATTGGGCCTTGAAATATTTCAATTCTGACTCTCAATCAGGCCCTGAGAACAGACGATACCAACTCCATGAGTTGGAAGAACTTAGACTGCAAGCATACGAAAATGCCAAGATCTACAAAGAAAGAACAAAAGTATGGCATGATCGTAAGCTTAGAAAGAGAGAGTTTTATCCTGGACAATTGGTGTTACTTTATAATTCTAAATTAAGATTGTTTCCGGAAAACTAAAGTCTAGATGGTCCGGTCCATTTCTTTGTCAAACAAGTATTTCCACATGGTGCAATCACTTTGGAAGACCTTGATAAATCCAGAGAGTTCAAAGTGAACTGCCAGAGAGTTAAACCATATCTGGGAGATAACTGTGAAAAGGACAAGGTCTCTATAAAACTTCAAGACCCTCTGTGACAGGGCCAAGTCACATGTCAAGCTAGTGACATCCAAAAGAAGCGCTTGGTGGGAGGCAACCCACCCAATCAAGAGAAGTTTGCTGTAACTTCTCATTGTGATATACTTGTGAATAGTTTAAAAGTTAGAAAAGCAAAAACAAAATAGAATTTGAATATTAGATTAGAAATGTAAATACATAATACAGTATAATAAATTTGATTTTTGAGTTGTTAATAAACAGTAGTTATAGGAATAAACACTTGAAATTACAGTGTTCTTGAGTTGATAAGAAATAAGAGAAGAGGTGAGGTGTTATACCGTTAGTGGGAGATTTTGAGGATTTCGTCTGATACCCTGTTCACAGACGATACTAAGGTTGCGTCTGATGGCTATTGTGTTCACAATACTAGCACAGACGATACTGAGGTTTCGTCTGATGCTTGTTCACAGACGGAAGCCTAATACTTTTACATTCTAAAGAGAGCAATCCCACTTTCTATCAATTCCCACCTTCACCACCTCACATTGCAAGTAATTTTGAATTGATCTCTCCATTTCCTTCAATTTTGTTTCACTGATATTTCACTGTTTTAGTTCATTTTGACCATTATTGATATTTCTAGCATCTGACCACTGTTGGAAAGAACATGGAAAGATAGCACTTGCTGCAAACTCTGTAAATATCATGGCTGGTCTTCAACAGGGAGTGTTCCTATACTCTATCGTTTTAAATATTGATTGATGATTATTTCGAGTACACTCTTTCTTTGTTGAACCATCTTACGGAGGTTGATTTCATTGGTATAATATTGACTCTGTAGTTCAGTAGAATAAATTATGCATATTCTGGCACTTAGGATCAACTTAAGGTTCTGTGACAAAGTTGCATGTTCTCAATTATTCGAAGAGATACTGTATGAGAACTCTAGCATGACAATTTTCAAGATTGACATGATTGATGAATTTAGCAATGTTAAAGCAATTATTAATCCTGGATAAGACTTTGAGCCTCCAACATGATTCTATTCTTGAGTGTCATACCAACTGAAGTGTTTTGTTCTAGAACTTGCTTTAGCTCTTGGTCAAAATTGCATACAATTAGAATTGGACACAAATGATAAAGGCAATTTTCCTTCTTGTAGCTTCGAGCCAAATAAGCCTTAACCTTCACATTATCCATTGCTAGCCCCTTTGAGCCTGACTTAACCCTTTCTTTCTTGGATACTTGAGCTCATTACAAGCCTATATAAGTGAAAAACCAATGATCCCACCACTGGAACTTAAAGAGTATTGGTTTCTTTGCTTAGACGATAGGATTCAAGATTAAGTTTGGGGTTGAAATTTTGGGATGCATGTGTTGTTGACTTGAGGACAAGTCAAATTTCTAAGTTTGGGGTTGAATGTATCGTCTGCTATGACTGCAGACGGAAGCATTGTTTGGTCTAGATATTGGTGAAATTTTTGTGACTAACATATAGTTGTAGTATAATTGCATTCTCTGACTTTTCATGCATACTTTTCGTCTTGTGCTGGCAATTAGTGATACCACTCAAGAAAAATAAAGAGAAAAACAAGAAAAATTGAAAAGAAAGAAAAAGAAAGAAAAAGAAACAAAGGAAGAAAAGAGAACATAATGTTCTCATTGGTCTTTGTAGGTATCGTCTGTGAAGTATCGTCTGTGGGTATCATCTGTAAGCCTACAGACGAAATCATCAGACTAAAGGCTCAGACGATACTGGCACAGATGGAATACAGTGAAAAATAAAGAAAAACAAAAGAACGGAAGAAAAAGAAACAGAAGAAAGTGCAGTTTAAAGAGAAAAAGAAATAAAGCAAGAAAAGAAAACAAAGTGGTTTCATGGGTTGTTAGTCTTTCGTCTGTCCATCATTTTTCTTTCGTCTGTCCATCATTTCTTTGTTTCGTCTATCCATCATTTCTTTGTTTCGTCTGACCATATTAATTCACGCATATCATATAGGTTCTAACTTTTACTCTTTAAGTTCCTTTGATTTTTAACTAGTACCTTTTCTTTTAACCCACCTTTACATAAGCCCCATTACAACCCTGAAAAGACCTTTTGATTGTCTAATTTCTATTTGAAGGCAGTGGAGATTTTGAGAGTCATTGCAAGCTTATGGTAACCGACCTTCGGATTGGTAATGTTGAGAGAAACACAAACCCAAACACTTGAGAGCTTGAGGGCAAACACTTAACTGGAAGAGGATTGTTTGATGTTGACTAAATTACATATTTTCATGCCAATCTACGGTTGATTGCTTATGTGTGATGAACTGTACAATTCTTGAGGATGTTGAGTTCATGTTCAACTTTCATAGATAAATTGAGATGACTTAGGGAGTCAAGAATTGCATAATGAATTTTCAGTAGCTGTTGAGTTCAGTGTTATACTATGCTTATTAACTCCTGTAATGATGGAATTTATGTTTGCTTGAGGACAAGCAAAGCTTTAAGTTTGGGGTTGTGATAAGTGCTAAATTATACATGTTTTCCAGGGTGTTTTAAGTCCATTTCCATCTATTTTCAGTATGTTTAGTCATAGTTTAGACAAGAAAACAGTAAAAATATCATATTTGTCTAATGTTAGTCTTTGATTTAGTGTTTTATAGGATTTTCGTGTATTTTTAAGTCATTTTATCCATTTTCTTGTTAATTGTAGATTGATTGAAGAGAAGATAGAAGCTTGGAAGGAAAGCCCACGAACATGAGACGAACAAATCCCATTGAAGCAAGAAAGTCCGTCCAATTCGTGCAAAATATGAAGTGCAAGTGGCAACTCTGTATCGTCTGTGGATGCGACAACAGACGGAACAAGCATCAAGCCTCGGACGCAACTGCATCAGACCAAGAGAGTAGAGCAAACCAAAACTCAAGTAGAGCATCCAAAGCTGTTGAAATGATATCGTCTGTCAAGACGCGCCAGGGCGCACTCATGGGACGCTCCATGCTCTGCTTGCGGCAAAAATACGCCAGGGCGCATTCAGGGGCGCGCTCATGCCACTCTCAATTAGTCAAGCGCGCTCAGGAACGCGTCTCGTGCTTTATGGAAGCTCAAATGAAGGGATTAAGACGCAAGAACTCTTGTTCCGTCTGATGGGTTATTCCGTCTGTACTTGATTCATCTGAGTTGTTCATCTATGCTGATTTCATCTGAAGAGCTACTCCGTCTATGCGTGCTTCTTAGGGAGTTACTTCGTCTGTACTAGTAGTCTCCAAGTTACTTCGTCTGTACCAGTATTATCCGAGTTACTTCGTCTGTACCAGTATTATCCGAGTTACTTCGTCTGTGCTTAATTCGTCTGAGAGTGTTTCGTCTATGCTTACTTCATCTGAGTTCATATAGACGAAGCCAAGACAGACGATACAAAGTTCACTACAGACGAAGCCAAGACCAAGATAGACGAAGCCAACACAGACGATACCAAGTTCGATCTGAGTACGAAGCAAAGACAGACGATATGAAACCGAGTTACAACAGATGAAAGAGCTGCATCAGATGAAAGACTTGACAGATGGAAGAACACTTAGCCGTTGCAATTACCATTCTATTACAAGCAAGCAAGTCAATGTATTCACATGTCACAATGCACCTGGACGTAATTCCAGTAAATGGGGGAACACTTCCTCACCTATAAAAGGAAGTATTGGGCGCGAAAAAAGGAGAGATGAGAAGATCCATAACTAACACTTTTCATAATTCAGTTACTCTGTTTTTCCTTCTTTTGCGAGTTTCTCTCGTTTTTCTCTTCTCCACTTTCATTCTCCTTCTTCCTCCATCAAATCTTGAGATTCCTGAGTTTGTGAGCTTGCGAGAGCGAGAATCAAGCGATTATGGAGTTTCTCTTGAGTTTGAATTCTGTTTTTCTTCGTTCTTTTCTCGTTTCCATGTTTAGCTAAATCTGTAAGTTAGGGATGGGGATTTTGATTCCAGAACTCTTGTAATGAATTCCTTATGTTAATTCAAGTGTAATCTCACCGAATTGATTGATCTCTTCCTTGCTTAATGCTTATTCTTGAGATTTAATTCATGAAATTCAAATAGAGATAGGAATATTAATGTTTGATTGAATTGAACTATTTCTTAAGGATTTGTATCTCGTGTCAGCTATGCCTTCGGAAGATTGCTAGTTGAAGAAGGAGAGGAAGTGTATCACTATAGTAATGCATGAGTCTAGGGATAGAACTTGCATATTATGAGATGTTGTAACGAATTTATCAGTTTCGCTTCTTGAATGAATTTCTGTTTTTACCTAAGGGATTAGGGATTATAGAAGTCATTCAAAGGGACTAAAGACCTAGGAATAGGATTAGTCCACGGTATCACAAATTCTAGTCTCCAATTGAGTGATATTTACTGGATTAACATAAGAAGTAGTTGCTTGAGGAAGGAATCAATTGAACCAATTCCCTAACTGTCTTTATCATCTTCGAAACTTAAACATTTACTTGCTTTCTTTACTTTACAGTATTGCTTTATTTTACACAATAGCTTAGTTTTACATACATCATTCATTCCCTGATTCGTCCTAATAGCAAAGCATGTTGAGCATTTGGTAATTCACAATCAGTCTCTGTGGTTCGACAACCTTTTCTCACTATTTCTAAACTTGTGACGACCGGTACACTTGCCGAAGGATTGACACATACATACTTTTAATTAGTCAACAAGTTTATGTAATGTTTGATTGAATTGAACTATTTCTTAAGGATTTGTATCTCGTGTCGGCCTATGCCTTCGGAAGATTGCTAGTTGAAGAAGGAGAGGAAGTGTATCACTATAGTAATGCATGAGTCTAGGGATAGAACTTGCATATTATGAGATGTTGTAACGAAATTATCAGTTTCGCTTCTTGAATGAATTTCTGTTTTTACCTAAGGGATTAGGGATTATAGAAGTCATTCAAAGGGACTAAAGACCTAGGAATAGGATTAGTCCACGGTATCACAAATTCTAGTCTCCAATTGAGTGATATTTACTGGATTAACATAAGAAGTAGTTGCTTGAGGAAGGAATCAATTGAACCAATTCCCTAAGTGTCTTTATCATCTTCAAACTTAAACATTTACTTGCTTTCTTTACTTTACAGTATTGCTTTATTTTACACAATAGCTTAGTTTTACATACATCATTCATTCCCTGATTCGTCCTAATAGCAAAGCATGTTGAGCATTTGGTAATTCACAATCAGTCTCTGTGGTTCGACAACCTTTTCTCACTATTTCTAAACTTGTGACGACCGGTACACTTGCCGAAGGATTGACACATACATACTTTTAATTAGTCAACAAGTTTATGTAATGTTTGATTGAATTGAACTATTTCTTAAGGATTTGTATCTCGTGTCAGCTATGCCTTCGGAAGATTGCTAGTTGAAGAAGGAGAGGAAGTGTATCACTATAGTAATGCATGAGTCTAGGGATAGAACTTGCATATTATGAGATGTTGTAACGAAATTATCAGTTTCGCTTCTTGAATGAATTTTGTTTTTACCTAAGGGATTAGGGATTATAGAAGTCATTCAAAGGGACTAAAGACCTAGGAATAGGATTAGTCCACGGTATCACAAATTCTAGTCTCCAATTGAGTGATATTTACTGGATTAACATAAGAAGTAGTTGCTTGAGGAAGGAATCAATTGAACCAATTCCCTAACTGTCTTTATCATCTTCGAAACTTAAACATTTACTTGCTTTCTTTACTTTACAGTATTGCTTTATTTTACACAATAGCTTAGTTTTACATACATCATTCATTCCCTGATTCGTCCTAATAGCAAAGCATGTTGAGCATTTGGTAATTCACAATCAGTCTCTGTGGTTCGACAACCTTTTCTCACTATTTCTAAACTTGTGACGACCGGTACACTTGCCGAAGGATTGACACATACATACTTTTAATTAGTCAACAAGTTTATGTAATGTTTGATTGAATTGAACTATTTCTTAAGGATTTGTATCTCGTGTCAGCTATGCCTTCGGAAGATTGCTAGTTGAAGAAGGAGAGGAAGTGTATCACTATAGTAATGCATGAGTCTAGGGATAGAACTTGCATATTATGAGATGTTGTAACGAAATTATCAGTTTCGCTTCTTGAATGAATTTGTTTTTACCTAAGGGATTAGGGATTATAGAAGTCATTCAAAGGGACTAAAGACCTAGGAATAGGATTAGTCCACTAGTATCACAAATTCTAGTCTCCAATTGAGTGATATTTCTTGGATTAACATAAGAAGTAGTTGCTTGAGGAAGGAATCAATTGAACCAATTCCCTAACTTGTCTTTATCATCTTGAAACTTAAACATTTACTTGCTTTCTTTACTTTACAAAGATTGCTTTATTTTACACAATAGCTTAGTTTTACATACATCATTCATTCCCCGATTCGTCCTAATAGCAAAGCATGTTGAGCATTTGGTAATTCACAATCAGTCTCTGTGGTTCGACAACCTTTTCTCACTATTTCTAAACTTGTGACGACCGGTACACTTGCCGAAGGATTGACACATACATACTTTTAATTAGTCAACAAGTTTATGTAATGTTTGATTGAATTGAACTATTTCTTAAGGATTTGTATCTCGTGTCAGCTATGCCTTCGGAAGATTGCTAGTTGAAGAAGGAGAGGAAGTGTATCACTATAGTAATGCATGAGTCTAGGGATAGAACTTGCATATTATGAGATGTTGTAACGAAATTATCAGTTTCGCTTCTTGAATGAATTTCTGTTTTTACCTAAGGGATTAGGGATTATAGAAGTCATTCAAAGGGACTAAAGACCTAGGAATAGGATTAGTCCACGGTATCACAAATTCTAGTCTCCAATTGAGTGATATTTATTGGATTAACATAAGAAGTAGTTGCTTGAGGAAGGAATCAATTGAACCAATTCCCTAACTGTCTTTATCATCTTCGAAACTTAAACATTTACTTGCTTTCTTTACTTTACAGTATTGCTTTATTTTACACAATAGCTTAGTTTTACATACATCATTCATTCCCTGATTCGTCCTAATAGCAAAGCATGTTGAGCATTTGGTAATTCACAATCAGTCTCTGTGGTTCGACAACCTTTTCTCACTATTTCTAAACTTGTGACGACCTAGGTACACTTGCGAAGGATTGACACATACATACTTTTAATTAGTCAACAAGTTTATGTAATGTTTGATTGAATTGAACTATTTCTTAAGGATTTGTATCTCGTGTCAGCTATGCCTTCGGAAGATTGCTAGTTGAAGAAGGAGAGGAAGTGTATCACTATAGTAATGCATGAGTCTAGGGATAGAACTTGCATATTATGAGATGTTGTAACGAAATTATCAGTTTCGCTTCTTGAATGAATTTCTGTTTTTACCTAAGGGATTAGGGATTATAGAAGTCATTCAAAGGGACTAAAGACCTAGGAATAGGATTAGTCCACGGTATCACAAATTCTAGTCTCCAATTGAGTGATATTTACTGGATTAACATAAGAAGTAGTTGCTTGAGGAAGGAATCAATTGAACCAATTCCCTAACTGTCTTTATCATCTTGAAACTTAAACATTTACTTGCTTTCTTTACTTTACAGTATTGCTTTATTTTACACAATAGCTTAGTTTTACATACATCATTCATTCCCTGATTCGTCCTAATAGCAAAGCATGTTGAGCATTTGGTAATTCACAATCAGTCTCTGTGGTTCGACAACCTTTTCTCACTATTTCTAAACTTGTGACGACCGGTACACTTGCCGAAGGATTGACACATACATACTTTTAATTAGTCAACAAGTTTATGTAATGTTTGATTGAATTGAACTATTTCTTAAGGATTTGTATCTCGTGTCAGCTATGCCTTCGGAAGATTGCTAGTTGAAGAAGGAGAGGAAGTGTATCACTATAGTAATGCATGAGTCTAGGGATAGAACTTGCATATTATGAGATGTTGTAACGAAATTATCAGTTTCGCTTCTTGAATGAATTTCTGTTTTTACCTAAGGGATTAGGGATTATAGAAGTCATTCAAAGGGACTAAAGACCTAGGAATAGGATTAGTCCACGGTATCACAAATTCTAGTCTCCAATTGAGTGATATTTACTGGATTAACATAAGAAGTAGTTGCTTGAGGAAGGAATCAATTGAACCAATTCCCTAACTGTCTTTATCATCTTCGAAACTTAAACATTTACTTGCTTTCTTTACTTTACAGTATTGCTTTATTTTACACAATAGCTTAGTTTTACATACATCATTCATTCCCTGATTCGTCCTAATAGCAAAGCATGTTGAGCATTTGGTAATTCACAATCAGTCTCTGTAGTTCGACAACCTTTTCTCACTATTTCTAAACTTGTGACGACCGGTACACTTGCCGAAGGATTGACACATACATACTTTTAATTAGTCAACAAGTTTATGGCATTGGTTGTTTGTGTCACTGCCAATTGTCTGACCAGTGAAGTAAGCTCATCCAATCTGTTGGTCAGAATCTGTTGTTCTGGCAATGGGAAATTTGATACTGCAGGTGTGGAAGTAGGTCTACTGGATGATGTGGACTGCACATGATACACACTATTAGTCCTGGTGCCAAACTGCTGAGCATTTGCAGCCATGTTAGAAATAAGATCTCTGGCTGCATCTGGAGTCTTATCAACTAATGCACCACCGCTTGCAGCGTCTACCATACTGCGGTCTATGGGTAGCAGGCCCTCATAGAAATATACAATGAGAAGCTGATCAGAGATTTGATGTTGAGGGCAGCTGGATACGAGTCTCTTGAACCTCTCCCAGTATTCATGCAGGTTCTCTCCATTGGCTTGTCTGATGCCGCAAATTTCTTTTCTGATAGATGCAGCTCTAGAGGCTGGAAAATATTTTTCCAAGAACATCCGTTTCATGTCATTCCAACTTCTAATTGCTGCTGGCTGCAAGTAATATAACCAATCCTTGGCATTTCCGTCTAAGGAGAATGGGAACGCCCTCAATTTGATGTGATCTTCATCAATGCCGTGCGGTTTCATGGTGCTGCAGACCATATGGAACTCCTTAAGATGCTTGTGGGGATCCTTGTAACACCCTCCTCTTATTTACTTATTTTACTTATATTTTGTAATTTAAAGTGGGTAATGATATAGTAGATAAAAGAGAGATTTAGAAAACAACACTTTTATTACATAGGTTTTAAAGTTCATTACAACCATATTACATAACTTTGTCCTATTATTATTTTACATAACTACCTTTCTACTACCTTAGAACATTTACTCAACACTTCTACATGCAAAACATAGCAAGCATCTTTAACAAGATAATAGTAACAACCATTGCGAAACAGTGACAACTTCTCAATCCTGCCAATCTGTAAAAATAGAATTGCAAGGGTGAGCTTTCCTTAACCATAATTATAAAAAATTGATTGTAGTTCGAGGAAAACCTTTTCTTTTATAAATTTAGAAATTTCATCGAAAATATCATTTTCAGAATAATACTTCCATACTAATCCATGATCAACAAAATATCAATCATAAAGTAAGGCAACCGACAACCATAAACCAAATCAAACAAACCATCAATCACAATCAATGACTAAGGCATGAATTCCAATGAATCACACATTCAATCAAACCCACAATTAATAATGTATGCTCCTAATTCTATATGATGCATGCACCTCCACCATGCATTTTCACTCTTCACTCGAAATGCAATGTGGCGCCCTCCACTGAAAATAGCACTGGGGGCATCGATTCTCACTCTCAATCGACCCACCGAGAGGTAGACACTCCGTAATTGTCGAGTTCCCTCGTGTCCGCAGACCTCCCCGCAACATGTGATCATCATGAGCAGGGCAATTTCCCCACCAAGAGAACCCCCTCTAGTCCACGGTATTCCACTCACACAGACGGGAATCCGTAACTTACGGACTTGGTCTACTACTATCCAGTCATCATGCAACATGCTCTAGGACCTTGAATTGTATAATGACCTTTATCACATTTTAAATCTTGACCTCTTTACTAGGTCATATTCATTTCAAAACCTTCTAAGCATTGCCTATTCACCAAGCAATCTTAGAATATTGCCTCTCCACTCAGGCATTTCAAATCGGTCATTAAGCAATTCAAGTCCATCACCAATTTCATGCAACCATGCATGTCACCACTTATTCATATCCAACTCAAAACCAGACATATTTCGATATGAAATCAACACCAAGAAACACCAATAAACACCAATAAATCAAGAAACCAAGAAACAAGAAACACCAAGAATTATCAAGGAAACATCAAGAACCAATAAACAATTACCACACTTTTCCTCGTAACAAGAATAATTCCTTTTTCGATGTGGAAGATCGGACAAAACCGCAACCACAGAGCATACTAAGAATTATCTTCGCACCTTAGTATCCGAAAAACTAAAGAAATATAATGAAAGTAACAACAAAACAAAGAATAGAAGAGTAGGATAAGGAAAACTCCCTTGCGAGGTTTTCTCCCAGCTTCCTATACTCTTCCTCTACTTACTTGCTCTCTTTTAGAGATATTTCTTCCTAAGAGAGAGTTTGAGAGAATATAGAAATGTTCTTTGGTTTGTTTTCTCATCCGAAATCCCTAGGCCCTATTTATAGAATTCCCAAAGTCTTATTTGCTACTGAGAATATAGAATATTCCACGAATATTCCACGAGTAATATTCCACGAATATTCCGTAATATTCTACTACGATAATTTTACTATTTACCTCGGTGATTTTACTATTTACCTCGGTGATTTTATTATTTACTACAGTAATTTTACTATTTACCACGGTAATTTTACTATTTACCACAGTAAATTTACTATTTACCATAGTAAATTTACTATTTACCACAGTAATTTTACTATTTACCACAGTAATTTACTATTTGCACAGTAATTTACTATTTGCACAGTAATTAACTATTTGCACAGTAATTTACTATTTACACAGTAATTTACTATTTACTATAGTAATTTCAAAAATTCATAATTTTTTATATTTCTCTCTGTTATAAAAACCTCTCTTAAATTTTTGGGATGTTACAATACTCCCCTCCTTTAAAAAATTTCGTCCTCGAAATTTACCTTTATTGGAATAATTCAGGGTAGCTGCTTTTTACTTGATCTTCCAATTCCCATGTAACCTCTTCACTTGCTCCGTTTTTCCAAATAACCTTAACCAAGGGAATTTCTCTTCCTCTCAGGAACTTGATCCTCTTATCCTCGATCTTTAAAGGTTGGGTTTCAAACGTGAGGTTTTCTTTTACTTGAACATCGTCAAGTTCCACCACATGTGAAGGATCATGGATATACTTTTTCAATTGAGATACATGAAAGACATTATGAAGATTTGACTGAGTAGGTGGTAATGCAATTTGATAGGCTACGGGTCCAACCTTTTTGAGAATTTGGAAAGGTCCTATGAAACGAGGTGTGAGTTTGCGGGATTTGAGAGCCCCGCCAACTCCGGTCAAGGTGTTACTTTTACGAATACATGATCCCCTCTTCGAACTCAAGGTCCTTCCTTCGATTATCATAGTAGCATTTTTGCCTATTTTGTCTTTGCTCTCATCTTCTCTTGGATTAGTTTAATCTTTTCAGTAGTTTGTTGTATTATTTCAGGTCCTAAGGTTATGTGATCTTCGGCTCTACCCAAAGATAGAGGTGTCCTACATCTTCTTCCATATAATGCCTCATATGGGGCTATTCCAATCGAAGAGTGGTAACTATTATTATATGTGAATTCTATTAAGGGTAGATGGCTATCCCAATTTCCTTTATATTCCAAAATACATGCCCTTAATAAATCTTCTAGGGATTGAATAGTTCTTTCGGTTTGTCCATCTGTTTGAGGGTGATAGGCGAGAACTTAGTTTTAGCCTTGTTCCTAATGCTTCCTCGCAAACTTTCCCAAAATCTAGAAGTGAATCTAGGATTTCTATCTCAAACTATGCTTGTGGGTACACCATGTAATCGTCTTATTTCACTTATATATAAATTGACTAGTTTTTCTAATGAATACCTTACATTAATTGGGATAAAATGAGCGGATTTGGTTAACCTATCTATTATTACCCAAATAGAATCTGTTCCTTTTGAAGTTCTTGGTAATCCTACTACAAAATCCATAGAGATACTATCCCACTTCCATTGCGGTATTTCTAAGGGTTGCAGCATTCTTGAAGGTTTTTGGTGTTCGATTTTTGCCTTTTGACATACCAAGCATGCATATACAAATTCGTTCACTTCTTTCTTCATTTTAGGCCACCAAAACAGGGTCTTCAGGTCCTTATACATCTTGGTGGCACCAGGGTGAATACTAAGCTTACTTTTATGTCCTTCCTCTAAGATTACCTTCTTAAGTTCCAATATATTAGGTATGCATATTCTATTTTGAAATCTTAAAATTCCATCAACTCCAATATTGAAGTTACTATTTTCTCCTTTTCTTATGGCTTCAATCTGATTATTAAGAAAAGGATCCATTTCTTGTTTCTGTCTTATTTCATTCATAAATTCATTAGTTATTATTAAGGCTCCTAACTTAATACTAACAAGAGTAAACTCACATGCAAGGTTGAAGTTCCTAAATTGATCTATTAAATCCATCTCTTTAAACTTGATATTGTTATGGTCTTTCTACTTAATGCATCAGCTACTACATTTGCTTTACCTGGATGGTACTTAAGATCAAAATCATAATCTTTTAAAAATTCCATCCACCTTCTTTGTCTCATGTTTAACTCCTTTTGGCTAAATAAATACTTAAGGCTTTTGTGATCACTAAATACCTCAAATCTTGTTCCAAAAAGATAGTGTCGCCATATTTTAAGCGTAAATACTACTGCAGCTAGTTCTAGGTCATGGGTTGGGTAGTTCCTTTCATGGTTTTTCAATTGTCTTGATGCATAGGCTACCACTTTTCCTCCTTGCATTAGCACTCCTCCTAAACCTAGTTTAGAGGCATCACAATAGACTTCAAACGATTCAGTTGGGTTTGGTAGGGTCAAAACAGGAGCAGTAGTTAGTTTTTTCTTAAGGGTTTGAAAACTTTGTTCACAGTCGTTATTCCATACAAAAGCTTGGCCTTTTCTAGTTAAGGTTGTGAGAGGCAAAGCTATCTTGGAGAAATCTTTTATAAATCTTCTATAATATCCAGCTAATCCTAGAAAATGCTTTATTTCTGTCACATCTTTTGGTCTTTCCCATTTTAGAACTACGTTTTCCTTATGTGG
This sequence comes from Hylodesmum podocarpum, assembly GCA_026586105.1. NCBI lineage: Eukaryota > Viridiplantae > Streptophyta > Magnoliopsida > Fabales > Fabaceae > Hylodesmum > Hylodesmum podocarpum. Next base: position 12,022,426 of record JALJEV010000131.1, read on the forward strand.
ATCTACTGCAAATCCTCCTTGTGATATTACGTGTCCTAGGAAACTGACTTTTTCTATCCAAAATTCACATTTGGACCATTTCACTGTTGATCTTTCAAGATTTGTAATATCACTCTAAGATGTTTAACATGATCCTCTTTGGTTCTCGACTATACCAAAATATCATCAATAAACACGACCACAAATTTATCCAAATATGGTTGGAAAATCCTATTCATGTAATCCATAAATACTGCAGGTGCATTAGTTACACCAAAAGGCATAACCATGTACTCATAGTGTCCATATCGGGTACTAAAGGCCGTTTTAAGGATATCTTCAGCTTTTACCCTTATTTGGTGATATCCAGACCTTAGATCAATCTTACTAAATACACAAGCTCCTACTAGTTGGTCCATAAGATCATCTATCCTTGGTAAGGGGTACTTATTCTTAATGGTTACCTTATTTAGTTGTCTATAATCTTCACATAGTCTCATAGTTCCATCTTTCTTCTTTACTAGGAGTACGGGTGCTCCCCAAGGTGATACACTAGGTCTAATAAACTGTTTCTTCAATAGTTCTTCTATTTGTTTCTTTAGCTCCGCTAATTCTAAGGGTGACATCATATAGGGCGCAATAGAAATTGGTCCAGTCCCAGGTATTAGGTCTATAGAAAATTCAACTTCCCTTTCAGGTGGTAATTGGTTTACCTCTTCGGAGAATACTTCAGAAAAATCCTGTACTGCAGGTATATTATCGAAGGTGACCTTTTGTTCCACTTCTAGGTTAGAAAGGATCATATATACCTAATTGTGTTTCTTCATGTCCTATTTCACTTGATTGGTAGAAATTATCTCAATATCCTTTCTTACTTCAGATTCGAAAAGATTAAGGTTTTATTAAAACAGTCTATCAGGACATAGTTGGAAGATAACTAATCCATTCCAAGGATAATATTAATTTGGTTTAAAGGTAGGAAAACTAGGTTAACTAGGAAGGTTTTGTTACTTAGTTCTATAGGATAATCTAAACAGATATGGGTGGTTGTAACAAACTCATAGGTAGAGGTAATTATTATTAAATCAATGTCTAGAAAAAATAGTGGAAGTTGTAACCTTTTAGCACAATCAATAGATATAAAGGAATGAGTGACACCAGAGTCAGATAGTACAAGTAAAGGAATTCCACGTATGGAACACGTACCTTGTACTAGATTATTGGTATTGGAGACCTTAACTCCATCAAGGGTGAATATTCTTCCTACAACCTTTGATTTCCCTAGTTGATATTGTTGGTGCCTCTTTAAAACTATTGGTCATGCTATACAAAACTTAGTCTTCTCAAGTCAAGGTGGTTAATCCTTTAACATTAAGTAATCTTCCTAAGCGTATCAACTTTAATTCCTCCTTGGGTTACTACTTATTCCTCCTTTAACTAAACTCTTTCTACCTCAAAAATACTAGTTACTCTTCGGATTTTGAATCCTTCTAGATTCTCTTAAGGTTTCTTTAACCATCAAAACGCATCAACCATTATTGTATCATCCTAGTATATCTTCTAAATGCATTTTAGTATTGTCAAAAGGTTTGTATTAGGATAAGAGCTAGGTAGTTACTAATCATTTCCTATAAAGTTATCTTAAGGACTTTTAACTTTGGTGATATTCTTAGGTTTTTCTAATCCTTAGTACGACTTCTCCTTTGAATGGATCATTTCCTAAAATTGGCTTCCTTTAGGATTCTCTTTCGATCCTCTTTATTTGCTTTGTCACTTTCTAGGGAGAATTTCATATATTGATTCTAGTTCTAAAAATTTCTATCTTTTTCTCTTCTAAGGGAGTTCTCTTTTATGGAAAATACTCTTAAAAAGGTTTTCTATTATAGGTAAGTTATCTACGATATCTTTTGATTTTATCCCTAGAGAGGGTTATCTTTATGTCTAATTTTCTCCTTAAATCTTTTTAGTCTTAGTTGGTAGGAACATCCTTTATAAGTTCAACAACAACTCCCTTCTCTAAATTCTTCGTTTTTCTTCTTAGCCTACGCTTATCATAACTTAGGTAAAAACTTATAGGGCTTTAACTATAATTCTATTACTTCTTTCAACCACTACTTTCTATTCCTAATAGATTAAACTACATCTAATCCTAGGCCGTGTCACTATCCCTAAAACTAATTTTTCATTGATTGAACCAATAAGCAATCAAGTAAACACTAACTAATTAATTCACCCATTAAAAGCACACCAAATAATCAAACAAGCACACAAAACACACAAGCAAACAATCATTCACACAACAAAAATATAGCAGACACATAACTCACAAGTCGAACTGGTTCGACCTGCTTTGATACCACTAATGTAACACCCTCCTCTTATTTACTTATTTTACTTATATTTTGTAATTTAAAGTGGGTAATGATATAGTAGATAAAAGAGAGATTTAGAAAACAACACTTTTATTACATAGGTTTTAAAGTTCATTACAACCATATTACATAACTTTGTCCTATTATTATTTTACATAACTACCTTTCTACTACCTTAGAACATTTACTCAACACTTCTACATGCAAAACATAGCAAGCATCTTTAACAAGATAATAGTAACAACCATTGCGAAACAGTGACAACTTCTCAATCCTGCCAATCTGTAAAAATAGAATTGCAAGGGTGAGCTTTCCTTAACCATAATTATAAAAAATTGATTGTAGTTCGAGGAAAACCTTTTCTTTTATAAATTTAGAAATTTCATCGAAAATATCATTTTCAGAATAATACTTCCATACTAATCCATGATCAACAAAATATCAATCATAAAGTAAGGCAACCGACAACCATAAACCAAATCAAACAAACCATCAATCACAATCAATGACTAAGGCATGAATTCCAATGAATCACACATTCAATCAAACCCACAATTAATAATGTATGCTCCTAATTCTATATGATGCATGCACCTCCACCATGCATTTTCACTCTTCACTCAAAATGCAATGTGGCGCCCTCCACTGAAAATAGCCTGAGGCATCTGATTCTCACTCTCAATCAGACCCACCAGAGGTAGACACTCCGTAATTGTCGAGTTCCCTCAGTGTCCGGCAGGACCTCCCCCGCAACATGTGATCATCATGAGCAGGGCAATTTCCCCACCAAGAGAACCCCCTCTAGTCCACGGTATTCCACTCACACAGACGGGAATCCGTAACTTACGGACTTGGTCTACTACTATCCAGTCATCATGCAACATGCTCTAGGACCTTGAATTGTATAATGACCTTTATCACATTTTAAATCTTGACCACTTTACTAGGTCATATTCATTTCAAAACCTTCTAAGCATTGCCTATTCACCAAGCAATCTTAGAATATTGCCTCTCCACTAGGCATTTTGTAACATCCCAAAAATTTAAATATAGTTTAAGAGAGGTTTTTATAACAGAGAGAAATATAAAAATAATTAAAAATTATGAATTTTTGAAATTACTGTAGTAAATAGTAAATTACTGTGTAAATAGTAAATTACTATGTAAATTACTGTGGTAAATAGTAAATTACTGTGGTAAATAGTAAATTACTGTGGTAAATAGTAAATTACTGTGTAAATAGTAAATTACTGTGTAAATAGTAAATTACTGTGGTAAATAATAAAATTACTGTGGTAAATAGTAAAATTACTGTGGTAAATAGTAAATTTACTGTGGTAAATAATAAAATTACTGTGGTAAATAGTAAAATTACTGTAGTAAATAATAGAATCACTAAGGTAAATAGTAAAATTATTGAGGTAAATAGTAAAATTTCTTGTAGTAGAATATTTCGCGGAAATATTAAGTGGAATATTCTAAAGAATATTCGTGGAATATTCGTGGAATATTCGTGGAATATTCGTGGAATATTACGGAATATGCTATGGAATATACGTTGGAATATTCTCGTGGAATATTCGTAGAATATTCTATATTAGAGAATATTCTATATTCGTAGAATATTCAGTAGAAATAAGAATCGTAATTCTATAAATAGAGCAGGGATTTCGGATGAGAAAACAAACCAAAGAACATTTCTATATTCTCACAAGTTCTCTCTTAGGAAGAAATATCTCTAAAAGAGAGAGCAAGTAAGTAGAGGAAGAGTATAGGAAGCCTGGGAGAAACGGCAGTGGGGATTTGTCTTATCCTACTCTTCTATTCTTTGTTTTGTTGTTACTTTCATTATATTTCTTTAGTTTTTCGGATACTAAGGTGCGAAGATAATTCTTAGTATGCTCATTCGGGTCACGGTTTTGTCCGATCTTCCACATCGAACGTAATTATTCTTGTTACGAGGAAAAGTGTGTTACTGTTTATTGGTTCTTGATGTTTCCTTGATAATTCTTGGTGTTTCTTGGTTTCTTGATTTATTGGTGTTTATTGGTGTTTCTTGGTGTTGATTTCATATCGAAATATGTCTGGTTTTGAGTTGGATATGAATAAGTGGTGACATGCATGGTTGCATGAAATTGGTGATGGACTTGAATTGCTTAATGACCTATTTGAAATGCCTAGTGGAGAGGCAATATTCTAAGATTGCTTGGTGAATAGGCAATGCTTAGAAGGTTTTGAAATGAATATGACCTAGTAAAGAGGTCAAGATTTAAAATGTGATAAAGGTCATTATACAATTCAAGGTCCTAGAACATGTTGCATTGTGACTGGATAGTAGTAGACCAAGTCCGTAAGTCACGGATTCCCGTCTGAGTGAGTGGAATGCCGTGGGTTGGGGGTTCTCTTGGTGGGGAAATTGCCCCGCTCATGATGATCACATGTTGCGGGGAGGTCTGCTGGGACACCGAGGGAACTCGACAAATTACGGAGTGTCTACCTCTGGTGGGTCGATTGAGTGGGAGAATCGGATGCCCTGTGCTATTTTCGATGGAGGGCGCCACATTGCATTTCGAGTGAAGAGTGAAAATGCATGGTGAAGGTGCATGCATCATGTAGGCTTAGGAGCATACATTAGTGATTGTGTGTTTGATTGAATGGAATTCATGCCTGAATCATTGATTGTGATTGATTGTTTGTTTGATTTGGTTTATGGGTGTTGATTGCCTTATTATGTGATTGATATTTTGATGGTCATGGATATGTATGGAAGTATGATTTTAAAAGTGATAATTTCGATGAAATTTCTAAACTAATAAAAGAAAAGATTTTCCTTGAAGAATATTAAAGAATATTGGTTTTATGAATATTTTTCCTTATTTTCAAAAGTTTTACTATAATTAAAATTATTTGAGGATTAAGGAAAGCTCACCCTTGCAATTCTATTTTTACAGATTTGCAGGATTGAGAAGTTGTCACTGTTTCGAAATGGTTGTTACTACTATCTTGTTGAAAATGCTTGCTATGTTTTGCATGTAGAAGTGTTGAGTAAATAATAATAGGACAAAGTTATGTAATCTGGTTGTAATGAACTTTAAAATCTATGTAATAAAAGTGTTGTTTTCTAAATCTCTCTTTTATCTACTATATCATTAACCACTTTAAATTACAAAATATAAGTAAAATAAGTAAATAAGAGGAGGGTGTTACACATTTCCAATCGGTCATTAAGCAATTCAAGTCCATCACCAATTTCATGCAACCATGCATGTCACCACTTATTCATATCCAACTCAAAACCAGACATATTTTGATATGAAATCAACACCAAGAAACACCAATAAACACCAATAAATCAAGAAACCAAGAAACAAGAAACACCAAGAATTATCAAGGAAACATCAAGAACCAATAAACAGTACCACACTTTTCCTCGTAACAAGAATAATTCTGTTCTGATGTGGAAGATCGGACAAAACCGCAACTACAGAGCATACTAAGAATTATCTTCGCACCTTAGTATCCGAAAAACTAAAGAAATATAATGAAAGTAACAACAAAACAAAGAATAGAAGAGTAGGATAAGGATGACTCCCTTTGGGTTTCTCCCAAGAACCTTCCTATACTCTTCCTCTACTTACTTGCTCCTCTTTTAGAGATATTTCTTCCTAAGAGAGACTTGAGAGAATATAGAAATGTTCTTTGGTTTGTTTTCTCATCCGAAATCCCTAGCCCTATTTATAGAATTTAAGGTCTTATTTGCTACTGAATATTCTACAGAATATAGAATATTCCACAGAATATTCCATAGAATATTCCACAGAATATTCCACAGAATATTCTACTACAGTAATTTTACTATTTACCTCAGTGATTTTACTATTTACCTCAGTGATTTTATTATTTACTACAGTAATTTTACTATTTACCACGGTAATTTTACTATTTACCACAGTAAATTTACTATTTATCATAGTAAATTTACTATTTACCACAGTAATTTTACTATTTACCACAGTAATTTACTATTTGCACAGTAATTTACTATTTGCACAGTAATTAACTATTTGCACAGTAATTTACTATTTACACAGTAATTTACTATTTACTATAGTAATTTCAAAAATTCATAATTTTTTATATTTCTCTCTGTTATAAAAACCTCTCTTAAATTTTTGGGATGTTACAATCCTCACCTGCAAGGCCATGAAACTTAGGCAACAAATGTATTAATCCAGATTTCAGTTCAAAATCAGCATCAAGTTCAGGGTATTCAATGCACAAGGGTTGATAATTCACATCAGGAGCAGACAATTGTTTAAGAGTCCTGTTATCCCTACATGCCATATTATCAGTATGCTCAATATGCTCAATATGTTGATGCTCTTTAGGACTAGGACTAAGACTAGGATGCCTAGAATATGTACTTTCAGTATGATCAGTATCAGAATTACTATCAGTATGCACAGCAGACTCAGGTGTAGGTGAATGCTCAAGATGATTATTATGTGCACGCCTACTATTGTGAATGAGTCTCTCTGGTTCAGGGTTTAATTCGGTCAAATCAGCACTAGTGCTTCTAGTGTTAGGCATATACCAAATGACAATATCACAACATGTACCAAATGACCAAATCGCTATTACTCAATTGCTGTCAGCATGCAACAAATGACCTAAATTAGTTGTGAAACAGTATCAAATGATTTTTTTAAAAAAATTATGGGACTGCCACAGGTCAATTGTAAACCATCCCGGGACCCCAAAAATGCAATGTAAAAAAAAAAATTGAAAAGTGGGTCTAAACGACGGAATTAGGGTCCAAGAGGGTGGTGCCCCGGGCAAAACCCGGGGTTATACTCAAAATGCCAAAAATTACTGTTCTGCAAAGTTTCAAGACCAACGGAGTTCGTTTTACAATTCGAAAAATACCCGTCACGTCCCTGTGGGATTAAAATGGTTGCAGAACAGCAACTTCTGGAAGGAATTTCGCAATTCTAACCAAATTTTTCACCCCGCCGGAGTGAAAGGTTTTCTCAGAATGCTAAATTACCTTGGGAAAGGCGTTTACGATGACCAAACAGAACCTAAACAAAAATTTTACTCAAGCATCGACACCGAATCAGCACGAAACAGTTCCAGAAAATCAAACAAGTGGTGGTAATCGATTATTGACACACACTAACACATGCAGCAGAAAAATATATGTAGTATGCAGAAAATGATGCAGAAATAGAGTGCAGAAAACAGAAACTAACAACTAGTATGCAGATATGCTAACATATGCAGTAACGACAGAACAAAATGACACAGATGCAATGTAGCAACTAGATGCAGAAGTGTGCAGTGCAGAAAATAGCTAAACCGAAAGTGTAGTGACAACAATTAGTATGTGCAACAAAATGCAAACAACATGCAAAGAAGGAAAACAGAAATATCTCTGACTCTCCGCACCACACTATCATTATTAACACACACGCTAATACCACAAGAAAACGCACAAAAGACAGATTGATGTACTCACACAACTCAAAACACAGAAAATTAACAGACACAAAACAACACAAGACACTAAAACAGAACAACACAAAAACACAACACAACATCATACAACACAACACAACACAGACTCTTTGACAAAAATCGATGATCCCCGGCAACGGCGCCAAATTTGACACGAGGTCGTACTCGTGCAAATTAAAACAATTAAATGCAGTATACTAGGAAGTGACTCCTAGGTCGTCTCTCAAGGACCATCAATTGATTTTTATCAAAGACAAGACACGAAGTGGGGGGGGGGAGTTTAAAACAGTCACAACAACAAATTAAAAAAATTGCAGTTAATGTATGAATAAAAGACACCAATCCGATCTCATGTTGGATCCAAATTTCCCTCATTGGTTCAACAAAATAAGAGCAACCATTTATGCAATGTGTTGGAACCGAAATCTCTGCATTCCAACACCAAACTAGCGCTCTGAAATCTCAGAGAGTTTTCATCAAACACTCGGTGGCCTTTAAACTCACACAATCGCATGAGAGCACACAACTTGGTTTCGAATCCCAAAATTAGTTTGCTGCATTCGTTATTGATCAACAACGAAAGAGTTCAAAATCCGAATCCAACGCATAAATCAACGTATTGAATCTGAAATTATGAAATCTAAAACAAATGCTCATTCAACTAGAAACGGAGAACCTAAGGAAATTTGGGATCCTTTTGAGATCGAATTGGTTGATGAAATTAGTTATACATAATTGAATTTAAACTTAACACAAATTGGAATTGCATAATATAAATCAAAACAAAACAGAAAAGAACAACAACAAAATTAAGATGCTAAACTTAATGAAGAACAATTAAATTGCTGGAAATTAAATTATAGAACTTTATAAAATTCAAGTGAAGGTGGCAGAGCCTCCTAAGTTAGAATTTTATAATCTTCTATAAACTGCAAGAATTAAAAGAAAATGAGAAAGGGGCCAATGGTAAACCCTAGCAGAACAAGAAGAGAGAAATAGAGCAAAAACTGGAAAATGCAGAAATTTCACTACGAATCAAGAATGAAATTCAAATTGAAAGTATAGAAGAATGGAAGTACATTAATGGACGAATTCAAACACAACAATAGCTAGAAAAACTGAAATGGAAATGGCTAAAACGAAACCCTAGCAGAGAAGGGAAGAAGAAAAAAAAATGGATGCTAAAAGGAAATGGAAATGCTGTAATGTGTGTAATGTGTGAAGTGCAGAATGTAGTGTGTTAGAGAGCTCCCCCAACATTTGAATATATAGCCAATACATCAAGAGAAGTGGGGAGAAAAAGTCAAAGAAAGTGGGGAGAAAAATCATCAAAATCTGCCCAAAATTTCTCCCAAATCTGGTATGTCCCCTACTAAATCCAATGTGCATGTGATTGGGAATCCATTTTTATCCATTTTTTCTTCACTTGACAGCCCCTTTGCACATGTCAAATTGGGTGAGAGGTCCAGGGTTCAATTCCTAAGCAAAACATTACAAAGTGGATCAATTAAATGCAACTAAAAATTGGTCCAACTCGCATAGAATTCTGTCACTGGAACATGGTCTACTTTCAAGGCTAAATTCACCCCAGATTCAATTCGAATTGGATCTTCATGTCTTCATGACTTTTGTAGCTCTATCTCTCTTCTTTAAGGGGAATTTAATCGCTCATCAATTGGACATCTGTGGAGGGAGTTATGCCTATTTTATCGAGACTTGTCAGTCCAGTTTTGCTGTAATTCTGTTACTGGAACCATGGTTTAAGTTCAAGGCTAAATTCACCCCAGATGCAATCCGAATTGGATCTTCATGTCTTCATGACTTTTGTAGCTCTATCTCTCTTGTTTAAGAGGAAATTAATCGCTCATCAATTGGACATCTTTGGAGGGAGATATGCCTTTTTTACCGAGACTAGTCGAATCTTTAAATGCTGGAATTTCCAGAACAGTTCGTGTGCTGCATTCAAAGACATTTTCACACTAGATGCACTCCGACTGGGAATTTTATGTCTTCATAGAAGTTGTAGATCTTTGAGTCCTATTTAATTTGACATAAAATTCAGCTCAATCAGAGGTCTGTAGTGAAAGTTATGCTCAGTTTCGTAAACCTTGTCAAATCTGGATAAAAATAATGAATTAGACCAAATTTATCATTTAAAGCCAAAATGAGTCTAAACTCATAAATACATTAAATCATACTAATTGAACACTAATAATGCTATTTTAGGATACAAATGATGCAGAGAAAGTAATCAAAATATTGACTTATCACTTATCCATGAAGATCCCTTACATATTCCTCACAGGTTTGCATGAAATTTGGTGTCAAGAGCTTGTTCTTCACTTAGTTGTTTTTCACTTGTGGTATTGAGTTTAGCTCTTATCTTTTTATTTCAATTTTTGATTCAATTGAAATTTTGTTGAGTTTGTTTTGTATGTCTTGGCTGTCCAATGCATTGAGTATATGTTCTGACACTTGTGGTAGATCATACATGGCCTAATTTACATGCTAGACACATTCTAGTTCATAGCCCCCATGTGTTTGATAAATTTTCTCAATGTGTGTCTTGTATCCTCTTTGCTGGAATTTGATTGCCCTGCAATATTATTGGCTTAATTAGTGCTTATATGTTTCATCACTACATGATTAGCTCACTATAAGTTCAAGTTATCACTACCATGCATTATCTTGCTTGTTAGCAAAGTTTGACTTGATTACTTGAGTTTTTGAGCCTTGTACTTGGACTGTCCAGCAAAGAAAAGTCAAAAGAAAAATATAGAAAAAAAAAAAGAAAGGAAAAGAGCAAAAGAAAATACTCAAAAGAAAGAGTCAAAAGAAAATACAAGAAAAGAAAAATACAAGAAAAGAGAGTTTGACGAAAATTGAGTGAAAAAAATAGTAGCTCTTGTTAGTTGAAAATTTTGGGAAAAATTAAGTGTAGTACCTTGGTGATTTAGGTTCCTTAAACACCCACGAATTTGGTGTTCAAGCTCAATTAGGCATCCTTGCTCATTAGGCTCAAGCATCATATTCACAAATTGGATCAAAATTGCTAATAGCATGATAATTGAACTTGTGGTGTGCTTTGCTTGTGCCTAGACATATATGCCCTGTTTTTGCCCTGTTTTTGGACCCATATTTGTGGCTGCGATGCACCTTAAATTGAGTGTTATTCATGCCTTAAGATCATCAAATTCATTCCACAAATTTTAGTGACATTTTGAGCAATTTTTAAGCCACCAATTCCAGTTTGGCGACGGTTCTGGGGAATTTAGTGTCAGTTTCGGGTGGTTGTTTGTTCTCTATGTTAAACTCTGTTCTGATGACTTTTGGGCACTTGGTTTATTATTTCATATATATTTAAGCTCAACTGGAAGGTTTCATAATTTTCCAAGCTCATTTCATATGCTTTTGAGTCTTCAAAATTTTGGGAAATTTTGGGTGACGGTTCGTTAAATTTTCCAGCAAATTTGCACTTGTTTGATCCCATTCTTTGAGTTCTTATTTTTAAAATTTTTCTAGTTTTAAATATTGGTTTTCCTTAATTTTTATTGTATTAAACATATTAGCCTTTGTCTCGTTAATTAATTTCCCCTTTGAGTAGTAAATTTTTGTTCATTAAATGTCCTTTTATTGCTTGTCTTCCTTGTTTCCTACTAGTTTTGTCTTCTTGATCTCCTTAAGCTTTTTTTCTGAATTGTTCCTCTTTTACTTGGATTATTTGGATATTGATAATTGATAAGGGTTTCTCAAGAAACCTTAAGTGAGAGTGAGAGGAAAAAGACTAGAGAGTACATTATAGAAAGAGCCTCTTAAGTGTGCAAACAAGAGTGTTGAGAGAAACACTTAGTGAGTGGAAAGGATATTTAATTCTCTTATATTGTTTTGCTTCTAACATCTTCCTTGCAGCAATGGATAGTTCCCCAAGTGTTGGAAATGCATTATCTCCTAGAACCCAAAAGGTTATGGATGCCATGATGGAGAAATTTATGCACTTACAACACAACCTCAAGAATGAGATTAAAGAGAGTGTCAATAAGGTGAGGGAGGAGAGACATAGGAGAATGAGGGAGGAAGAGGATAGAAGGATGAAATATGAAAGAGTAATAAGAGAAGAAAATAAGAGAATAGAAAGAGAGACATCTAATAGAAGAAGTGGGGAGAGAAGAGGAAGTAGTAGTAGGAGAGAGTATACCTCACCTAGAGAGAGTGTGGGAGAGAGAAACTTTGATGAAGATTATGCCTTCCACAAATATGAAGATGAAAGGAGAACTAGAGGAAGGAGAACAACCCTTAACCATGACCATGACTTTGGTGCATTTCCCCAAGGTAGAGGAGTAAGGCAAGATGGCTTGAACACCAAGATTAAGCTTCCACCATTCCTTGGAGAGGGAGTGTTACAAGCACACCTAGGCTTGGTTGAATGTCCCGATCTTCATACTCCAAGAAGCCTCCACTTGATTCTCAAAAGCCAAACACAATTAGGAAACAAGGTTAGAATCAAAGTTAGTAAAACAATTCGAAAGAAAGAAATTGAAAAAGATGGAGGAGAATAGAGATGGTGGACGCCATGGAGAACCAATAAGTCCCAAGTGAAGAATTGCCACAAAGTGTTAGAACTTTGATAAGACTCAAAGAACCTTCTAAGAGACTTTCTCTTAAGGAAAAACACTTTGCTTATTTTTATTTTATCAAAAACTAAGTGTACATGAGGTAGGCTTGATTCTCCTTTTATAGAGGAGGAATTAGGAGGAAGCCTTCTAAGTGGAGAATGGGAAATGGGCCATGGATCCTTGGGTTTAGGTGTGAGTGGGTCATGAAGCCCAATACCCTAAACCCTACCTTTTTGGATCCAAAAGGATTAAAGTAGGTTCAAGGTCCAATTCTTTTTATCTTCACTTTTGAGCTTCACCTCTTAATTCCTCTCCAAGAAAGGTGCTCAACCAAAAAGGAAAAATATACAATATTTGATTACAATGGAGCTACTTCTATAAGAATACAAGGTTTGTTATCTAGAGGTAGGTCTTCAAGGGCTCCTCCAATCTTCAAGAGCTCTTTCTCAACTCCCTCTTCTATCTTCTTCATCATGCTCCTTCTGATCCTCCTAGTTGAGTGGTCTTGCTTGGATGGTCCTCATCAAATCCTCCTTCTTGCAAAGCAACTTGCCCTCAAGTTGGTTTGACCTATACCATCTTCATGACACAAGTTAGTTCAAAATACAATTATTAGGTTATAAGGAATTGAGGCCTTTTAGATTCCTGTCTTGTAAGGAAACTTTCTCAATGGACTCTTGCCCTAATTGAGTCCTCCTTACTTATAAGAAAAACTAATTAGCCACCTGGATCAAATATAACCATGTCATCATTAATGATGGATAAATCATTATTGGTAGTATTCGATGCAAGTAATCTATTGTTTTTCTTTTGAACATCAAGTAAAGAATGAAAGGAAAAATTTGAATACTCATTTGGGATAGAACTGAAACTCTTAGGAGTTTCTACCCCTTTTTCCACTTGTGTAGACCCTTGATTCTTATTCACCATTCCTTCTCTAGGTGTGGAACTTTGTGGTGTGCCATCCTTCTTAACCTCTTCCATCAACCTAGGAAAACACTTAATATCATGAAAGGAAAGGTTAATAGGCACAATTAATAATTCCAAATCACCAAATTCAAGGATTTTCCAAGGCTCAATGCCATAGGATTCTAGTTTATGGTATGGAATATCATTCTTGTTAGAAGTAGAAGGAGTAGTAATTGATAAGAAATTTTTTTCAAAAGGTAGTTTAAGTTCTAGAGGTACTTCCTTCTCTTCACATTATTTGTTCCAAGGCTCCATTAGGAACAACTATTCACTAGGCATCAAGACAATAGGTTGTTTGTAAAGTTGGTCACAAATAACTTCACATAGGTCTTCAAGAGCCCTTCCTTCTACATCTTTACACAAGAGATTTTTAATTTCTTCTTGGTAATCATCTTTTGGGACCATACCTAAAATATTTTCCAAATAAGTGTAACAGCCTAATTTTTATTATTAATAATAATAGTAATAATAATAATAATAATTGAATTATAATGCCTCAATTTAATAATATTGAAGAACAGATTTTATGTTATTTCTGTATCTTATTCAAGGAATGAATACAATATGAATTTATAGACTAGGTACAACTTAATTAAGGAAATAGGAAATAAGTAATTAAGGTGATACAAATCAAATCACCACAAAATCTATCCCAAATCACCACCAAATCTGCTAGGAAGCAGAATCTGCACTAATTAAGGAAATAATTATCTTCAACAAATCAAAATAATGAAAATTGATTATGTAACGTCATAATTTTAATGGGTAATAAATACCCAGAGTGGTTGAGCAACTATAAAAGGGTGAGTCTGCTGCACTTTCTGATCACACATCCTTCCTCATTCTTCCTCTCTTTCCTTTCTTTCTCTCACGCTCTAGTATTGTCTTACCCCCTAAAAGGAGATTGAAGTTCCCGATGAGAGGGTGGAGATTGGAACTCTACCAATTTCAGTTTTTCTTCACACATAGTGTCTCGAGTTCAGGTTAGGGTAGTTCTTAATTTGATGATAATATTGAGTATGAGTGATTAATTATTTCTAAATATTGTTTTTGTAATTTTGACGATTAAATTCTTTGGGTATGATGATTGTGGTTCTATTATTGGATTATTGCTATTATGAGTTTCTAAGTATTGTTAGTCTGACAAGTGTGATTAATTATGTAATTGTTTTATTGAATGAAATTAGATTATTGTGCTCTAAAGGTATATTTTGTGATGAGATTGGTATACTGTGAATGAGTGAGCGAATGAGGGTTAGGAAAATCAGAGAAATGAAATTATAAAATATGAGACTTTTAGGGATTGGAGATTGACGTTTTGAATTACAATATTTTTATACTAAGAAACCTTGAACCCCTTTATAGTTGTGAGAACCCTTGGTTAATTAGAAAATCCAGAGAATAAGTTTGGCCTATTTAGATCCCTTTAAATGAGAGTAGTAATAAGAATTCAATCATAATGAGTATGCCATGAGTAATGATTTTTTTATGGATAATTATGTGATTGGCGTGATTGTTCAATGTAGTTAATTTTCTGATTTTGGTATTAAATTTTCATGATATCTTATTACTCATAGGGTTTAAGTAGAGTTGAAAGGAATATAGAACTGCCAATGTGTTTCTACCATTGTGATAAATGTGCTTAGTACAAAGGTGGTGGTATTTATTGAGAAAGAATATGATAACTGAAAATATATCAATTTTATTAAGGATAAAAGGATATGATTAGGTATATAGAAAGGTGGATGTAAACATGATATGGATAGTTATTGTACTGTTTCATTTGGTGAGTGAGGCATTGTAATTGAAGTGGGAGATTGACTAAATGTGCGAGGTGAAAGGAATAGTAAGAGAAATTAGGACAATTACTAGAGATTTAGATTTTTGAGGTATGAAGGTTGACTTTGGTAATTTGGGGCTTGGTTAAGCATTTGTTAATGTAGAATAAATAAATAAATAAAACTTTTGGAATTTTGATTCTTTAGAACTTTAAAAGTTATTATTTCGTTTCCCTAGTGTATTCTTCCTTCTATGTATTGTCGTGGACAATAAATTACAATTGTAATGATGTATTGAATGATATGTGAATTACATTCTTCAATGTTAAGGGAAATGATTGATGTGGATTGAGAAATAAATTTTGCGGACATATTTCATTGATGAGTTGTTTAGATTCATGATAATCAATTGAAATTATTTGAAAGTGAAAAGGGATGGATGCCTGCTCCTATGGACGAGGAGTGAGGTTGCTCCTGGTGATTATGCTGGTAAAGCATGGTGTTTTAAAAATGAGAGAGATTATCATGAATGCTAAACGTAGTGAAAATGTTTTTGAAAGGTGAGGATGAAGGGAACTAGTACGGTTGGTCCCTAACGGGTCGTTGTAATGGCCTAGAACTTGGAGGGTATTCGCGGTGGGGAAATCTTCTACTATGGCTGATCACCATGAGTGGGAAGTGACTCCTAGTGCAACACTGATTGCCCTGACTGTAACTGTCTAGTATTTCTAGTGAGAGTGTCAGATGTGACATGTACTCCTGACATCGCTCAATTTTTTGATGGTACCACATGGCATGAGAGTGAAATGTGAGTGGCATGCATCATATGGGATTGCATAGTTAATTGTGATAGGTTGTTAATTGAAATTTCATGTCTTCATTATATCTGTTGTTTGTGTGTATTGTTCCTATGATTTTATTATTATCATTAAATTATGAGCTAACCCTATGGTTGTGTCTGTGCTGTGATGACCCCACGAACGGGCGAGCAGATGAGCGTGGAGACTCCACGTCGTAGGCTAGGGGAGAACATGACTTCTTGAAGACGTTATGATCTTTCATTTTTGTGTTTGAGTATTTCTTCTATGTATGAATGGTAGAAGTTTAAGACTTTTTATAAAATGAAAAATTTACATTTACAGTTGTAAAAAGTTTACTTGAGAAATTACTCTATGAAATAAGATTTGGTTGTTTATCGAATGATGTATTTAATTACCATAGAGAAATTAGAATACTTAGGTGGAGAAGTTGAGGGGTGTTACAATAAGAATCAAAAAAAATCAAATGAAGGGTTAGTATAACCAAGTAAGGGATCACTTTTCTCCCTCATTTATTTTTCCATCAACTCCAATTCTTTAATTTCTTGGCTCTCAATTCTTTTTTCCATTTATCTTTTTCCCTTCTCCAATACTCGTCATAATTCCTTTCATTTTCTTCTAACAACCTTCTTTCTTTTCTCTTTCTATATTCCCTCCCATGAGTCTTACTATTTCCTTCCTTAGCTCTTCTTTCTCCTTCTCTTCTTTTATCATACTCATCCAAGCTATTTGTGATCATGTGTTGTACTAGATCCAACATCCTCTTGGCTTTTGGAGATAGGTCATCACCAATGCTAGGTGGGCTATCCATGATATCACTAAGAAAGAAAATCTCAGCATAACTCAAAGAGAGATTAGTTTGCAAGGAAAAAAAAAAGATAATAGCAAGCTAGAATGTAAGCTACTAAGAGATATAATAGAATGCAATTAAGGATAAGCAACCTAAGCTGAAGTATAACAACCTATTGAAGCTAAAGCATACAAGCATGTAATAGGTAATATGGAAAGAAAGCAAGAGATACTAGGCGCTTTGCTCGAAAACGAAAACCATGAGCAATGTAATGTCCATTTGGGGTCGAAAGCTATAGGTGGTTGCACTTTGGTGCCGCAAGCAAACTGGATTAAGAGTTTAAAGTCCAATTACAAAGAAGAAAAGAAAATTACAAGCAATTTTATGCTAGAGAAGCAATTCTGAAGGCTTAAACACTAAAGATCTTGTAGCCTCCTTGTTGCTTCCTCTTCACACTTGAATCTTCCTTTGCTTCTAAGTTTTAGAACTGCAGCAAAATTTCCAGATTTCACAAGTAAGATGATTCTAATGTAACATACAAAAGTTAAAAGGAAACAAGCTAAAAATTTCTTGTAGTTGTCAAGCTTAGCCCCCCTCCTTCTTAATTTCTTTCTTGGATTCCTTTGAGTCAAATAGCTTTAAGAATCTGCACTGGACAGCAATTAGAAGATGGCAATGCAGCAAGGAATCCAATTTAAAATTTCTGGTTTTAGTCTTCAAGTTCACACTTAGTTGAGTAGGCAACTCTAAGTGCTTTTCAACTTGAAAACAAGGTACCAACTCACGGTTTTATGGATCAAAATAGCAAGGTATTCATGGTTGATGCAGCAGATTTAACATGCATACAAGTGCAGCAAGTAATTGATGTAAAACTTGGATTAAAACAAGGTATACAGCCAATGATCATGTAGGTGCAGAACAGCTATGTATTTCAACCATATGACAGCAACTATTTATGACTTACAGCAGGAATAAAAAGAAAATTCAACTATGAAAGGTGAGGCAATGATGCAAGGTACAGCACTTATGACAGCAAAGGACTGATATACAAAGAATAAGTGCAGTAGGCACACGTGACAGCAAGGAATATGTGACAGCAGGAAGAGATTGGTTCAATGCTGGAATTAAAATGGATGCACAACAGCAAACCCAATTGATAATGGCAGCAAGTTTGATATAGGACCAAACACCTAAACAGATATGCGTGAACAGAAATTACAGCAAGCTTGCAAACGGTTTATAATAGCATATGTAGCAGAAAAATTGCAGAAAATTTTCGTGATAGCAGTAGTTGTGCAGAAAAGAAAAAAAATTGCAGCAAGCTAATCAATTTTGTAAGTGTGCGAGTTGTGCAGCAAATCATGCATGACAGTTTCAGCAATTGAAACAAGGAACAAATGCAAGAATGATGCAGCAATTATGTAACAGCAGAGAAATAAAAGAAAAATTGCAGCAACCTTAATCAATCCAATTATGCAGTAGATTCAAGGTGACAGCAGTGAGTCAAAAACCAAACAAGAATTCTACTACAGTAGATGTAGAACAAGAATCAATTAAAACAGGATGATCAAGAGCTCACAGGAGCAGAAATGGAAGAAAATATCAAACAAAAGGCACTATGCAGCAATGGAAAAACAGAGTTCGTGCAGCACTCTAACAGCAAGAATGATAAACCTCATGCAGCAGATTCATGCATGAACAATTTGATGCAGCAGAATTCACGATATGCAGTAGCAAGAACCAATGCAAGATGCTTGAATTTTATGCAGCAGAAACTCACAATGCAGCAAGGAGTTTAGAGTTTTCTTACTCAAGATGATGCGTGTGGCAGCAAAGGCTCAAGGTTTGGACAGCTAGGAGTTTGATTGTGCAGCCAAGGCCAAGAATTCCAAAGTTTTTGATGTATTTCCACCAAGAACAAGAGTGGACAGCAAGGTTTTTGTTCATGCAGCCGAATTTGGACAGCAATTCTCCAAGAAACTTGGTGTTTACCAATTCCTCTCCAAGAGTCTCTCTAGGTGGCAGCAACAAGATGATCCAAAAAGAAGAAAAAAAAAACAGCAAGAAAACCCAAGGCTAATGATGCAAAATGTGTCACGGTTTGTGTAGGCAAAATTTTTTCAAAGAAACTATGAATTTACAAAGCCTAAGATGATCTATTTATAGGAAACTTCAAGGTGCATGCAAGGAAAAAAAATGTAATGGCATGGCTATGACAAACAAAACCAAGGAAAAAAATTGATAATACTAAAGACAAATATGCATGAAACTATGGCAAGAACTATGACAATGATGCTAAGAAAATTTTTTTTTGATCTAACCAATGTAGAGAATTCTTGAAGAAGAATAAGCTCATGATACCACTTGTTACAAGCACACCTAGGCTTGGTTGAATGTCCCGATCTTCATACTCCAAGAAGCCTCCACTTGATTCTCAAAAGCCAAAGACAATTAGGAAACAAGGTTAGAATCAAAGTTAGCAAAACAATTGGAAAGAAAGAAATTGAAAAAGGTGGAGGAAAATAGAGATGGTGGACGCCATGGAGAACCAATAAGTCCCAAGTGAAGAATCGCCACAAAGTGTTAGAACTTTGATAAGACTCAAGGAACCCTCTCAGAGACTTTCTCTTAAGGAAAAACACTTTGCTTATTTCTATTTCATCAAAAACTAAGTGTACATGAGATAGGCTTGAGTCTCATTTTATAAAGGAGGAATTAGGAGGAAGCCTTCTAAGTGAAGAATGGGAAATGGGTCGTGGACCCTTGGGTTTAGGTGTAAGTGGGTCATGAAGCTCAATACCCTAAACCCTACCTTCTTGGATCCAAAAGGATTAAATTAGGTTCAAGGTCCAATTCTCTTTCTCTTCACTTTTGAGCTTCACCTCTTAATTCCTCTCCAAGAAAGGTGCTCAACCAAAAAGGAAAAATATACAATATTTGATTACAATGGAGTTACTTTTATAAGAATACAAGGTTTGATATCTAGAGGTAGGTCTTCAAGGGCTCCTCCAATCTTCAAGAGCTCTTTCTCAACTCCCTCTTCTATCTTCTTCGTCATGCTTCTTGTGATCTTTCTAGTTGAGTGATCCTCCTTGGATGGTCCTCTATCAGGGAGGAGCCGAAACCTACCTTGATTGGGTGATGAAGGTGGATAAGTTTATTCATGCCACACACACTTGAGAGAAGAAGGGAATTTGAATCTTGCCATCTTTTAATTTGAAGGTTATGCCTTGGTATGGTGAAATCAAGTGTTAGTAGATGCTTTTGCAAGAAGGAGGCCTCAAGTCACCTCATGGACTCAACTCAAAGATGTCATGAGGGAAAGGTTTGTTCCTCACTCTTACACTAGAGATTTACATGTTAAATTGAAAAGATTAACACAAGGGTCAAAGAGTGTTCAAGAATACTACAAAGACCATGAGTTAACCATGCTTAGGGCGGATTATCAAGAGGAGAGGGAGGCTACACTTGCAAGATTCATCCATGGGTTGAACCATGACATCCAAGATGTGCTTGAACTTAAACATTATGTGACTCTTGGTGATGCACTTCACAAGGCCGAAAAGATTGAGAGCCAATTGAAGAAAAAGGCCACTTACAAGAGGAGCTCTACACCTTACAAATCATCTTGGAAGGACAAAGGGAAGAAAGAGTACACTTCTTCATCCAAAACCAAGCAAGGCCGAGAGGACTACAAAGGTAAGGAGGTAAAATCTTCTACTTCCAAACCTAGTTCCATTAAATGTTTTAAGTGTTTGGGTTATGGTCATATTGCTTCTCAATGTCCTAACAAGAAAGCTATGATTGTGAGAGTTGATAGTGCAATTACTAGTGAGGATTCCCAATCCTTTTCAAGTGAAAGTGGAGCATCAAGGGAGAGTACTAGTGTTGATAATGAGCAACCCGAGGATAGAGATCTCCTCATGGTGAGGAAGATGCTTGGAAGTGCTCTCAAATAGTTGGATGATTCACAAAGGGAGAATATCTTTCACTCTAGATGTTTAGTAGAAGGCAAGGTATGCCCTCTTATAATAGATAATGGTAGTTGTACTAATGTAGTTAGCACTATGTTAGTAGATAAATTAGGTCTTAAATTGTCTTCACATCCTAAACCTTATATGTTACAATGGTTGAATGATAAGGGTGAGTTGATTGCGAATTACCAAGTTCTTATTAACTTCTCCATAGTTAAATATAAAGATGTTGTTTTGTGTGATGTTGTGCCTATGGAAGCTACTCATCTCTTGTTAGGTAGACCTTGGCAATTTGACAAGCATGCTATTCATGATGGTGTTTCTAACACTTATATTTTCTCTCATGTTGGCCAAAAGTTCACCTTGAAACCATTAACACCTAGGAAAGTTTGTGAAGATCAAATAAAAATGAAATTAAAGAGAGAAAGTGAGAAAAAGCATGAAAAGGGTGAGAGTTTAAGTTCCAAAGGTGTTAAGGCCGAGAGCTCCACCAAGAAAAAGGAGAAAGAAATCAAATTACCTAGAAACCATGGTTTGGCCTAGAGTTCAAGATTAATTACCAAGCATGCCACTAGTGATTCTAGGTTGAAAAACCAAGGAGAAACATCCCTTAAGCATATGGAAACGGAGAGTTCATGTAAGGTAGATCTTAAGGAGAGTTTGCTTATTGGGAAAGGTGAGTTGAGGAGAGAATTCCTAGCTAGGAAAAACATATTTCTTTGTTTACCTAATCATGTATTGAGCACTAACATTGTAGGTAAACAACAAGATTTGGATGCATTCAAGGAGGAGTTCAAGGATGTGCTTCCCAAGGACATTCCACATGGGTTGCCACCCTTGAGAGATATTGAGCCTTGGAAAATCATTGAATTTAGAAATGTGGAATTTTTAATTGTGCCTACTAACTTTTACTCTAATGATATTAATTGTTCATATAGGTTGATGAATGAAGTAAAGAAGGAGGGCACATTACAAACTTCCACATATATTGAAACACTAAAGGCGCCTTGTGTGATAGCTAAACGATTAATTCCCAAGATGATGCAATCCTCAAGGAGAAGAGCATATAAGTTGCGGATTTTCATGCTTCAATGGAGGCTTGGAAAAATGAAGAAGAAGCTCACGACCTCAAGGAGAGAAAGAAATAGAAAACGGAAGGAGTTTAGAGATGGAAGCGTCATGGCAAGTGCCAATAAGCTAGAGGTGGAACCGCCACAATGGACAAGGAATCCATTGATGAGATTCAAGGTTCTTCACAAGAACACAAGAGAGAATACTCTCAAAGAATAAGCTCTTAGCTTAATTCAATATTCAGAAATTTTATCAAAAGTGTTTGAATTACAAAGGAAATCCTATTTATACTAATAAGGTGTGGAGCTAGCTTGCTATGCAAGGAATTAATGTCCACCATTGGATTAGATTCTAATCTAATGGCCACGGGAGGAAGCTTGTGGTGCAAGTTTGATTAACTTGGAGAACAAGGATCAATCCTCCACCCTTGGATGTAGATCCTCATCCAATGGTTACGGCGCCAAGCTTGCACTTCAAGCTTCTAAGCTTAGCCCTTGGATTAGAATCCTATCTAAGGGTCACTAATTCTTTGTTTATTACAGGTTTAGGCCTAAATTAAATCCTTAAAACAATTACATGATTGAAGGAAAATTACTAATAAGCCTAAACATTAAAACATTTCACTGAAAATTCCTGGAAACATTCCAACGCTAACTTCAAGCTCATTTTCCAACTAGTTTCAGTTCGAAATGGGTTTTGGTGTCTTATAGATTTTGTAGCCCTTGAAGTCTTCTTTAATTTGGCACCAAGAACACCTCAATTGGACTTGTGTAGCTTGAGTTGTGATTGAAATACTGAAACAAGTCAGATGCAAAAATCAGCAACGAATTTTATTAGAAGCCTAAAATTGAAAAGTAAGGTTGGAGAGTTTGGTTGGGCTTTTAGAGATTGTCCTCCATCACAAGAAATTTTGTGTTTTAGGACCAAGTGAGAAGTTGTGCATAGAGGAACCATGGAGTGACCTAGGTAGAGGAAAAGGAGTACTTAGAGATTATGCATTATAAAAAAGGGAGACTTCTTTGCCTCTTACTTCTCCTATTATTTCTAACTTGCACAACACAATTTGTGACATAATAGGTTCTCTAAATAGGTCTTGGAAAGTTTTTGGAAATGTTAAGTTGGAATTCTTGTTTGATTCTACTAATGGTTGCCCTTCTAGGTGAAAGAATGAGTTCAAGAAGGAGGGAACATCACAAGCTTCTACACCTAAAAGAAGACTTTTAAACAAGAGTTTTAACCATGATTCCACATGGATTGAAGAACTAATATCTACAATTTTAAAGGAGGAATTAGAAGCTCTTTGGATTTTCGACAATAACATTGTAAATCACTTGAATTCTTCCTATCCTTCTCTACATTTTGATATTGATATTAGTGGGCAAACCATCTTAATATTAAATGTTAAACTTGAAAGAGTTTGCTTGATCTTTGATCTGGGTAAAATTTATTTTGAAGGTATAAAACTAAGACAACATGAGAACAAGTTGGCCACAAGAAGGAGAGTTTGATGGAGGACCATCTCCAAAAGCCCAACAACTTTCCAACTCAAAGCTAGAAGAGGAGTTCAATGCTCAAATTAAAGTCAAAGAAGAAGGAGGGCCTTACTCTTTTAAATTGGGCTTGAAATAAATTCGCTGTTAATTTTTGGCCAGACAAGGTTTAGTATTTCGAGCATAACTTGGGCTACATAACTCCAATTAAGTTCATCTTGGTGTCATTTTAAATCTGACTTAAAGGGCTACAAAAGCTATGAAGACACCAAAGCCCAGTTCGAACTGCATTTAGGAGGAAATTTGGCTTGAAGTTTGGATACTTCTAGGATGTCTAGCAGGGTGCTTAACCAGGTTCCGTAATTTGCGCACAACTTGGGATACACACCTCCAATTAAGTTCATTTTGGTGGCATTTTAAAGCTGACTATAATGGCTACAATGAAGACGCCAAAGCCCAGTTCGGATTGCATCTTGGAGGAAATTGAGCTTGAAGTTAATGTTTGGATTCTGGCAGGATTTTCTACTGAATTGATTAAGTGTTTAGACCTATTAGTTTCTTTGAATTATGTATTTATTTTAAGACTTGAATATGGGCCTTGTAATTGTAAAGTGTGTTCAGCCTAGAGTTACTCTCATTTCACCATTGATCACTCATTTCATCTTAGGGTGGAGAACATTTCAGATTTCTAAACTTATACCCATTGCACTTTCACTTAAGTTGATCAACTTTCTCATTGTACTCACTTTTGGTCAATTTTATGAAATAGAATTTCTAAGACTTGTGTCTTGAGAAAAGGAGAGAGCTCTCCTAAGGTTACTTCCAAGCTTGAATCTTATCATGGATCCAAGATCCAAGTGGCGATTCTCCATTCAAGCTTATTGGGTGCTTCATCCATGGCGCTTTCCACACTTCTTACCTTCTTCCATTTTAATTGTTCTTCTTCTTGTCCTAAACCGTGAGTTCTAGTGTTAATTCCACAAGCTACATTAAATCAATTGAGTGTTAAATGAAGATTGGACACCCCTTTGCTTATCCATGAAGATCCCTTACAAGTTCCTCATGGGTTTGCATCACTAGAAGAGAACTTTCTCTCTAAAGCAATATGCTTCTTTCTAAAATTCATCAAAAGTGTTTACAATTCAGAAAATTGCCTACCTATACTAATGAAAATGGTGCCAAGCTTGTTATGCAAGGATCACATGCTAGCCCTTGGATTGGAGTCTATATCAACGCATGGGAAGCTTAGTTAAGCACATCACACAGATCAAGGATTCCAACCCTTGGATTAGCAAGTAATCACAAGGCAACAGATCAATCAAGAAGTGGTGTGTAACTTGTTAGTCAAGGTTGAATCTCCACTTCTTGATGAGATCTAGATCAAAATGTTGTAATTAACTCTTGAGTGGTGTGGAACATGTGACTCAAGTTTGAATATGAACCCTTTGATGAGATCTAAATCAAGAGGTCTAGAATCACTCTTGAATTGGTGCCAAGAGCATGTCTCTCACATTTTCAAACTCCACCATTGCTACTAATCTAATGGCCAAGTTTGAATTTAAGTTAGTGGAATTGCTACTAACTTCCCTCCAAAACTCTCTCCACTCTCCATAGGGAGAGTGTGTGCCACTCTCTCTCAATTACTCAATTAAATTCAGTCTTAAACTATTACAAAGATAAGGCTCAAATTAAAGTCATTGAACAATTACATAATTGAATGGAAAGCCACTAATAGGCCTAAACACTAAAACATTCGCTGGAAATTCCTGGAAGCATTCCAACGTTAACTTCAAGCTCATTTTCCAACTAGATGCAGTCAGAACTGGGTTTTGGTGTCTTCATAGCTTTTGTAGCCCTAAAAGTCCTCTTTAATTTGGCTAGAATATTGGCCGATCTTCATTCTTCAATTGGTGACTCTACAAGGAAATGGAGTTAGCTTGCGGAAGACTTACACCATGAACTCAAACAAGAAGAAAATGATAAAATGGAAGAGACAAGAAGATGATGGCGCCATGCTTAAGCAATAAGTCAAGAGGAAGAATCTCCACAAGATTGAGCATCCATTGATTAAACTCAAGGTTCTTAGAGAAACCCAAAGAGAGAACACTCTCAAGTAATAGCTCTTGCTATATTCAATTCATAAAATGATCAAAAGACCCTTTACAAAATGGAAATGCTCTTAATTATACTAGAAGGATCAAGGCAAATTCGGATGGCTTGCTATCCATTGGATCAATGCTTGATCAACGCATGAGAAGCCTTCATTTAGGCACTTCACACGGTTCAACCATTGAGATGTTCCTACATCAAACCCTCCTTCTTGTGAGCAACTTGCCCTCAAGTTGCAATAGCCTTTTACCGTCTTGATTTTTCATATTTTTATATTTTTTTGGGAAGGATATTGACACCACACTCAGGAAAAGGATGAGAAGATGAGTGATAAGTCATGTGTTTGATCAACACAATCAAAGATTGATAAGATCCACAAGTTTGATCACCACAACTAGAGATTGATAAGATCAGTTTGATCGCCACAATCGAAGATTGATAAGATCCGATGATCACCACAACCACAGATTGATAAGATCCAGAATGGCGCCATGGTATGGCCAATAAGCCTAGGAGGAATCGCCACAATGGAGACAAGAGTCCATTGATAAGATCCAAGAAACCTTCCCAAAGAAGATAAGAGAATCCTCTCTCAAAAGCTCAAAGCTTATTTCATTCAATTTCATCAAAAGGTCCTTATAATTTCATTTTGGCATGTACTTATAGGCCTATGCTACTTGGGATGCAAGTTAACCTAACTTGGGCACCAAGTTTAATCTAAATCCAAACAAAATCTAATCTAATCTTGGGCTCCAAGTTTAATCTAAATCTAAATGAAATCTAATTTAATCTTGGCCCAATTATTCTAAAACACTAAAAAAATTATCCAATGATTTTTTGCCGTGAGTTTTGGGCTCACTTACAAGGCCTTAAAATTTAAACAATTTGTTAGAAAATTCTGGCAGCATCCAAATGTTAACTTCAAACCCAATTTTCTCCAAGATGCATTCCAAACTGGGCTTTGGTGTCTTCATAGCTTTTGTAGTCCTTTAAGTCAGCTTTAAAACGCAATCAAGACAAACATAATCGGAGTTGCGTAGGCGAAGTTACGCTCGAAATACTGAACCTCCTCCTTTAGCTTTGACTTGGAGTGTTTGTTGGGCCTTTGAGATGTTCCTACATCAACAAACCTTGTAATAGTCTTAGGATTAATTATTGAACTTGTAATTAGGATTTTTGGAAATAATTAGGCATGTATTCTGGGAGTGCATGCCACAACCATGTAATAGCTTAGGAACACAAATTCTTACTTCATTTTGAGAGAGAGTGGTGCACACTCTCCCTAGAGAGAGTGGAGAGATTTTTGGAGGGAAGTTAGTGGCAATTCCACTAACCTCAATTCAAAGTAGGCCGTGAGATTGGATCTTCATCAAGGGTGATGGAGGACCATCCTCAACACCATTGGAGACTCAAGGAAGAAGGATTATAAGGTCCATGCTTAAAAAGATTCAAGAGCAAATTCAAGAAGAGTTGACTAGAGGTCAAAGTCAACAGTTAACTTAAAGTCAACTATTGACCAAAAGTCAAAGTCAACAGTCAACTCTTGAAGAATTTACTCTTAATTTTAAACCTTGTAATTTTCTTCACATTTAAGTAGGATTTGGCCATAATTTTGAGCATGCAGCTCACGACCCTTTGACTTTATGTTGGACCGAATTTGCAAGGCAATTTTGGAGAGAGTGGCGTGCACTCTCTTTGGAGAGAGTGGAGAGAGTTTTGTTGTAAGCTAGTGGAATTTCCACTCACTCTAATTCAAGCTTAACCACTTGATTTATTCTAATCAAATGGCCAAGTTTGGATCCGGCCAAGGCTAAGCAATGCATGAATCATGTTTGATTCTTAATCCTTGATCAAAGCTTTCATCAAAGGGTTGATAAGTCATAATTGAGTCACATGTTTCACACCACTCAAGAGTAAATTTCAACCCTATGATTTAAGATTTAATCAAGAGGTTAAGAATGAAACTTGAGGTCACATGTCTTATGCTTCCTTAAGCTAATACCGTAGCCATTGATTGCACTACTCATCCAATGGCTCATGCTTGAACCGTGTGAGGTGCCTAAGTGAAGGCTTTCCTCACGTTGATCAAGCATTGATCCAATGGATAGTATGCCATCCGATTTTGCCTTAGCTCTTCTAGTATAATTAGGATGAATTCTATGATGTAAGGGTCTTTTGATCAATATTGAATTTGAGTATTGCTTGAGCTGTTTTGAGAGAGTTCTCTCTTGGGTTTCCTCTTAGAACCTTGAGTCTTATCAATGGATGCTTATCCTTGTGACAATTCTTCACCTAGACTTATTGCTTGAGCATGGCGTCTTCACCTTCTATTCTTCTTCTATTTTCTTCTTTCTTCTAAGTCCTTGATTCATTGAGTCATTACTTGCTTCCGCCATTCACCTTCAAATCGTGGAGATCCAATTGGAGAATGAAGATTGGGCCAACTTCAACCTTTTCACCAAGCAAGCTTGTATCAAGTGGTATCTAGAGCTTGTTCTTCTTCAAGATTGGAACCTCTACCCATTTTGTTTAGTAAGCTTTTCGGTCAACTTAAGTAGTCTTTGTGTTCTTCATTTAATTTTCTTAGTATGCTTAGGATCCATCATTAGATTTCCCTTATTTGTCTAGAAGTTGTGTCAATTTCTTGTTTAGTAATTTTTGTTCGGTGAAAGTGCTTCAAATCATCTTGTTCATGATTTGATCTGATTGATCTCTGTGTTTATGTGTTAATTCTGGATTAGTCACTTTCACAAACATGTTATATGTGAGGAAATCAAAGTTATATGGTAGAAATACATGTTAGCACTTGGCCTTGTGTTGATTCACTCAAATTCAGACTAATTCACATGTTAGTTTGTGATATGTGCTGGTATGATGTGCTGCAGCAAACATGCGTATAATGCCCTGTTTTGGATGTATGCCTTGTTTTGAGTTCATGCCAATTATTGTTAACATGCCATATGCAAAGTGAATTGTGCAAAATTTGAGTTCAAGTAGCCTTAATCTTGCTTATCTTTGTTACTAGTAAATTTTAGTTAATTTGAATACTTGGAGTGTAAGTAAATTGTTGTCCGGTAGTGTCAATTGAAAAAGAAAAACAAAGAAAAGGCAAGAAAGAAAAGAAAAGAGCCAAAAGATTGAAAAAAAAAAAAAATTCAAGAGAGAAAATTCAAAAGAAGAAAAGCAAGAAAAAATTATTGGGAAGAGAATTGAGTAAGAAAAGAAAATTTAAGTAAATTCGTGTAAGACAAATTGGTGCAGTACCGTGAGCCAAATTGATCACTAATCATACTTGAGTTGGAGTGCTTGAAAATTCTTGTCTTGATTAAGTGATTGCTCCAGCAAGCTTTGTGTCTTTTGCTGTCCATTTGTAAGCCTTTGTCATATCACTTCAATTCCTTGATTTGAGTAGCTTATTCACTTCTTTGATACCTTTTATTGCTTGTCAATTTTGTTGGAATCCTTGGTTTTGTCATAGCATTAACTTCCTTGGAATTCTTAAGTTAAAGGAAGGATTGTGCCTCTTTCATAAGGATTTATTCCTAGGTAATTGATTGTAGGTTCAATTAGAAACTTTGAGGGAGACTTGAAAGGGAAAAGGCAAGAGCGACATATTATAGAAAAAGCCTCTAAAAGAGTGATACATGAGTGCTACTAGAGTGAGACACTTAAGGAGTGCCAAGGATCTTCTATATATATATATATATATATATATATATATATATATATATATTCATATTTTGTTGTCTAACATTTTCTTGTGCAGCCATGGATACCTCTCCTAGTGTGGGAAATGATGTCTCACCAAGGTCTAAAAGGATGGTGGATATGATGAAATCCATGCTCAATTCTAGCTTGGATGAGAGGTTTGATCAAGAGAGACGGTTGAAGGAGGAAAGGAAGATAAGGAAGGAGTTGGAGAAGAGAATCCTTGGGGAGACTAGTGGCAATCATGTGAATCACAATGGAGGAGGTGCTGGACCTAGGGAAACTGAGGAGGTGAGGGTAGTGAGATACCTAGGAGTAAAAGTGGAAGTTATAGGGGAAGTGGTAGTGAGGAAGGAATACCTAGAGGAGACTTTGATACACCTAGGGAGAGTGATTGGGGGAATAATTATGATGGAGATGAACCCATTGGAGGCTTTGGAAATGCAAGGTGAGGAGGAAGAGGACCTCAACCTAGAAGGCTAAATCACACCCTTAGGAGAAATTATAGAGATGAGGAGCCTAGAATGTGGGAGGGTAACAACAAGATTAATCTACCTAAGTTCCTTGGAGATAGTGAGGCTGAGAGTTATCTTGATTGGGTGATGAAGGTAGATCAAGTTTATTCTTGCTATCCCAACTTGAGTGAGTAGAAGAGGCTTAACTTAGCCATCTTGGAGTTTGAAGGTTATGCCTTGGTTTGGTGGAACCAATTCCTTGTAGATGCCGAGAAGAGAAGGAGACCTCACATCACTTCTTGGACCCAATTGAAGGATGCCATGAAGGGGAGGTTTGTGCCTAAGTCTTATACAAGGGACTTACATGTGAAGCTCCAAAGATTAACTCAAGGGGGGAGGAGTGTGCAAGAGTACTACAAAGATCTAGAATTAACCTTGATGAGGGCCGGCTATGAAGAGGAGAGAAGGAGGCCACAATAGCTAGGTTCACTAATGGATTGAATAAGGAGATCCAAGATATCTTAGAGCTCCAACATTATAGAACCTTGGAGGATGCCATTCACAAGGCTGAGAGGATTGAGGGCCAACTAAAGAGAAAGAGCACCTTCAAGAAGTCTTACACACATGGTTCTTCAAGTTGGAAGGATAAGCAAAAGAAGAAGGGAGCATCCAAGACTTTCTACAAGTCTAGCCGAGATGACTCTAAGGGTAAGGAAGTCTCAAAACCTATTTCTAAGCCTTCTAACATTAAGTGTTTCAAGTGTTTAGGACAAGGACATATAACTTCCCAATGCCCTAACAAGAAGGCCATGATGATGAGAGTGGATGGAGAGATTACAAGTGAAGAGTCCACTCACTCTTCTAGTTAGGAAGAGGAAGCTAGTGTTAGTGAGCATTCAAGCATGGAGTAACCGGAAGATGGAGACCTATTGATGGTTAGAAGGATGCTAGGGAGTGCTTGTGTAGACCTTGATGATACTCAAAGGGAAAACATATTTCACACAAGGTGCACCATCCAAGGCAAGGTATGTTCCCTAATCATTGATAGTGGTAGTTGCACCAATGTCGTGAGCACTAGGCTTGTTGATAAACTTGGTCTTAAGACCACTTCACATGCTAAACCTTATAAATTGCAATGGTTAAGTAAAAAAGGTGAATTACTAGTTGACAAACAAGTGTTGATTTCTTTCACTATAGGTAGATATGTTGATGAAGTTTTATGTGATATAGTACCTATGAAAGCATCTCATATTTTGTTAGGAAGGCCATGGAAATATGATAAGCATGCATTGCATGATGGATTGTCTAATACTTATGTATTCTCTCATGGTAGTAGGAAAATAACTCTTAGACCTTTGACACCTAGAGAGGTATGTGAGGATCAAGTAAAAATGAAAATCAAAAGAGAGGCTGAGAGAAAGACAAGTGAGGGCCAAAAACATGAAAAATTACCCAAAATTACTAAGAAGGGTGCTTTGGCAGAGAGTTGTGAATTAATTACCAAAACTGCCACTACACAAAATCCAGCAAAACTTAGGCTAGGCAAGTCCAAATTAGATGATCTCAAAGAGAGTAGAAAGCTTGAGAAAGGGGCTACCAAGTCTAAGGAAGGGTTACTTATGAGTAGGAGTGAAGTTAAGAGGGAATTCTTGGCTAGGAAATTCATGTTTCTATGCTTACCATCTCCTTGTTTTCTAAATGCAAATTTTGTGGCAGATCAAGTAAGTTTAGATCTCTTATTATAAGAGTTTAAAGATGTGTTTCCTAGTGAAGTACCCCACGGCCTACCTTCCTTGAGAGGTATTGAGCACCAAATTGATTTGATCCCGAGTGCTCCACTTCCAAATAGGCCAACTTACAGGACTACTCCACAAGAAACTCATGAGATTGAGAGGCAAGTCCAAGACCTAGTGAGTAAAGGGTGGGTGAAGGAGAGCCTATCACCATGTGCACTACTGGTTATTTTTAGTTCCTAAGAAGGAGGGCACATAGAGAATGTGTACCAATTGTAGGGCTATAAATAACATAACCATTAGATATAGGCACCTAATTCCTAGGTTGGATGATTTGCTAGATGAGTTACATGGCTCAACCATATTCACTAAGGTTGATCTTAAAAGTGGTTACCACCAAATAAGAATGAAGAATGGTGATGAGTGGAAAACCGCCTTTAAGACCAACTTTGGTTTGTATGGATGCTTGGTCATGCCATTTGGGCTATCTAATGCCGCAAGTACTTTCATGAGGCTTATGAATCATGTGCTTAGGGAGTTCTTAGGAAAGTTTGTTGTGGTATACTTTGATGATATTCTTATATATAGCAAGTCTTTCCTTGATCACTTAACACATTTGAGATTTGTTTTGGAAGTAATTAGAAAGGGGAAGCTCTATGCAAACAAAGAGAAGTGCACATTTTCTATGGACCAAGTGGTGTTCCTTGGTTTTGTGGTAAGTTCCAAGGGTGTACAAGTTGATGAAAGTAACGTGAAGGCAATTCTTTAGTGGCCGAGACCCACCAATGTGAAAGAAGTAAGGAGCTTCCATGGATTAGCAAGCTTCTATAGGAGATTTGTGAAGGACTTTAGCACCATTGCATCTCCTCTCAATGAGCTTGTGAAGAAGGAAGTACCCTTTGCTTAGGGGCCAAAGCAAGAGGAAGCTTTTACTCTTTTGAAAGAAAAACTTACCAATGCTCCTATTTTATCTATGCCTAACTTTGAATTATCTTTTGAACTTGAATATGATGCTTCTAATCTTGGAATAGGTGCTGTTTTGAAACAAGAGAATCATCCCATTGCCTATTTTAGTGAGAAGCTAAAAGGAGCACAACTCTCAACTACTCCACCTATGACAAAGAGCTATATGCTTTGGTGTTGGCTTTGCAAACATGGCAACATTACCTACTCCCTAAGGAGTTCATAGTCCACACCGACCATGAAGCCTTGAAGCATTTGAGGTCTTAAGGAAAGCTCAACAAAAGGCATGCAAGGTGGATGGAGTTTGTTGAAACATTTCCCTACATCATCAAGCATAAGAAAGGAGTGGCTAACGTTGTGGCGGATGCCCTTAGTAGGAGGTACACACTTCTATCTTTGCTTGAATCTAAATTTTTGGGATTTGAACATATTAAGGCCTTGTATAATGATGATGATGACTTTGGCCATGAGTTTCTAGCATGTGATAAGGGTGCTCACAATGAATTATTTAGGCATGATGGTTATCTTTTAAAAGGAAAATATTTATGTGTTCCTAAGACATCAATGAGAGAGCTCTTAGTATGTAAAGCTCATGAAGGAGGCATCATGGGTCATTTTGGTATTGATAATACCTTAGCCATATTACATGAACACTTCTTTTGGCCTAAGATGAAAGCTCAAGTAGCTAAGTTTATAAGCATGTGTATCACATGTCATAAGGCTAAGTCTAAACTCTCTAACCACGGCCTATAAATGCCTTTACCATCACCCACCTCTCCTTGGTTGGATATATCCATGGACTTTGTTCTAGGATTGCCCAAGACAAAAAGAGGTGTAGATTCTATATTTGTTGTGGTGTGTAGGTTCTCAAAGATGGCACACTTCATTCCATGCCACAAAAGTGATGATGCATCTCATGTTGCCAACCTCTTATTCAAAGAAGTGGTGCGCCTACATGGCATTCCCCAAAGCATAGTGAGTGATAGGGACTCTAAGTTACTTAGCCACTTTTGGAGGTCTTTGTGAGGGAGACTTGGCACCAAACTCCTATTCTCTACAACATGCCACCCTCAAATTGATGGACAAACCGAGGTGATGAATAGGACTTTTGGCCAATTTCTTAGAAGTTTTGTGAAGAGCAACTTGAAGAGTTGGGAGGATTGCTTGCCTCATGTAGAGTTTTCCTACAATAGAGTGATGAATTCTACTACTCTTTTATCTCCTTTTCAAGTTGTCTATGGTTTTAATCCCTTAACTCCTCTAGATTTATATGCTTTACCTTTTGATGAGTTTGCTAACAAGGATGGGATTGATAGAATCGAGAAGGTCAAGTCTATGCATGCTAAGATCAAGGAGCGGATTGAGCAAAGCAATGCACAAGTGGCCAACCATGCTAACAAGTACCGCAAGCATCTTGAGTTGAAAGTGGGGGATAGAGTTTGGATCCATCTTAAGAAGGAAAGGTTCCCTAACTTGAGAAGCTCTAAATTGCTTCCCAAGGGAGATGGACCTTTCACCATTATTGAGAAACTTGGTCCTAATGCATTTAAGTTAGATCTTCCTAGTGATTTTGGTTGTAACAACTCTTTTAATGTGTGTGATCTTATTGTGATGTAGGATATGAGGAAGATGATCACACCAACTTGAGGACAAGTTGCCATCAAGAAGGAGGGTTTGATGGAGGACTATCCTCAACACCATTGGAGACTCAAGGAAGAAGGATCACAAGGTCCATGCTTAAGAAGATTCAAGAGCAAATTCAAGAAGAGTTGACTAGAGGTCAAAGTCAACAGTCAACTTAAAGACAACTGTTGACCACAAGTCAAAGTCAACAGTCAACTCTTAAAGACTTTACTCTTAATTTTAAACCTTGTAATTTTCTTCATATTTTGTAATTGCTTTCTTAGTCAATTTAAGTAAGATTTGACCATAATTTTGAGCATGTAGCTCACGACCCTTTGACTTTATGTTGGACCGAATTTGCAAGGCAATTTGGGAGAGAGTGGCGTGCACTCTCCTTGGAGAGAGTGAAGAGAGTTTTATTGCAAGTTAGTGAAATTTTCACTCACTCTAATTCAAGCTTAACCATTTGATTTGATTCCAATCAAATGGCCAAGTTTGGATCCGGCCAAGGTTAAGCAATGCATGAGTCATGTTTGATTCTTAATCCTTGATCAAAGTTTTCATCAAAGGGTTGATAAGTCATAATTGAGTCACATGTTTCACACCACTCAAGAGTGAATTTCAACCCCATGATCTAAGATTTAATCAAGAGGTTAAGAATGAAACTTGAGGCCACATGTCTCATGCTTCCTTAAGCTAATACCGTAGCCATTGATTGCACTACTCATCCAATGGCTCATGCTTGAACCGTGTGAGGTGCCTAAGTGAAGGCTTTCCTCACGTTGATCAAGCATTGATCCAATGGATAGTATGCCATCCGATTTTGCCTTAGCTCTTCTAGTATAATTAGGATGAATTCTATGATGTAAGGGTCTTTTGATCAATATTGAATTTGAGTATAGCTTAAGCTATTTTGAGAGAGTTCTCTCTTCGGTTTCTTCTTAGAACCTTGAGTCTTATCAATGGATGCTTATCCTTGTGGCGATTCTTCACCTAGACTTATTGCTTGAGCATGGCGTCTTCACCTTCTATTCTTCTTCCATTTTCTTCTTTCTTCTAAGTCCTTGAGTCATTGAGTCATTACTTGCTTCCGCCATTCACCTTCAAACCGTGGAGATCCAATTGGAGAATGAAGATTGGGCTAACTTCAAGCTTCTCACCAAGCAAGCTTGTATCAAAGGGTGAGGATGAAACCATGTGAATCATGCTTAAGGCACAAATACAAGAGTGAATTATTACCACTTGATCAAGATATAATCAAGAGGCTAATATTCAAACTTGAGTCACATTTTACATGTCACTTAAGGATGAATATCGGCCTCATGATCTAGATCCAATCAATAAGTGGGAATTCAAAATTAAGAGCACATGTTCCATGCCTTCCTTAAGTTGATCCGTGACCATGGATAACTTTTCTAATCCAAGAGGGCTTGAATAGTGATCAGTGTGAGGTGTCTATCAAGGCTTGCCATGCGTTGATACTCTCTTAATCCAAGGATTAAGATGCATCCCAGTTTGCTTCATTTTGGCGCCAACATGTGATGAAGGTGCGCCATGGAAGGTGCTCCAATGAAGCTCCCAAGGTTGCCCGATCTAGTCTTCAACACGAGCCTCACGGTTGCACCAAGAGAAGGTCTCGGCCGAACAAGTGTTTTAGTGTTTAAGGGTGAAGAAATGAAAGGAAAATGTGGGAAAGGAAAGGATTGGGGTGGCGCCAAGGTGGTGACACCTATAAGCCTAGGAGGAATCGCCACAATGAGTGTAGAGAGCCATTGATAAGATTCAAAGAGAATTCCCTAGGGAAACAACAGAACAAATCTCTCAAGAATGCACTAAGCTATTCATTCATCAATAATGCCAAAAGATCCTTACAAGTGGTGCGACCAAGGGTTCCTATAGGTCACCTAGCTCGGCCTCAAAGTAATCTAAACCATGACTAAACTAGCCTAATCCTAGTTAAGATCTAAGCCAAACCGAAATCCTACTTGACCACCACGTAACCATGTGAGTTACTTGGTTGTTAGCTTTCACATGGCCTTCACATGGGTGAACATGGGTTTGTCTCCCCTTGGTACCCATGTGATTAGCCATGTCATCAATCCTAATCACTCCCTAATCAAGGGTGGAGATCCTTGATTAAGTGTTGGCATGGATCCAATGCTTAATCAAGGTTTCATTCCTAATTAACAAGTGTTTCAAGGTTCACACAATTTTTGTAGCCAAAAATGTTTTTAGCCGATTTTGAAAACTTGTGTGACCTTGACTTAGGAATGCATGGCATGCTTTAGGCTTTATGAAACCCATGGGCTTTGGACCCTTAAGTCATACCCTAGAGCTATTACAATAGGACCTAATCTTGTCCCATACAAGTTTACAAAGATTTTACAAGATTTTTGTCTTAAGCTAGAGTACAACTCTTGAAGCTTTTCCACTTCCTCTTGAATACTCCTTTACATGCTTCTAGTAAATCTTCTTAGGCTAGATGTTCCTACATCAAACCCTCCTTCTTTGCTTGAACTTGTCCTCGAGTTGATATCTTCATTTGGACCTACATCAAACAAAGAGAAATTATTATCATTTAAAGGAATTACTATTTCCATAGTGTGTGGGAAGCTTCGAATTACATTATTATACAATCCGCCCAGTTCAAATACAAGACAATTTTCATTCAATTGCTTATTATATGATTCAAAGTAGAGGTAAATTTGTTTCTTATAGTGAGTGCATATATGTAAAAGCCAATGATACTTTCTTTTCAAACACTCCTTTAATTTGCTAGATTTACCTAAGTTATTTATTTTGCAATCATATAACAACAAGATAAGTTGTTTTCTAATATCAATAACACAATCTAAAAAAGTAAAAGAAGAACTTAGTCCATTTTTCAAATTTTCAAAGTATAACCGAAGCTCTTTGGAGCTTGTACTTCAAGTTGTGTTGATACTAGCATTTTCTCAAATGTGGACATGTATAGGTTGGAACTCTTAGTAAAACTTCTGCTTCTAGGTATAGGGATTTGCAATGTACCCTCCTTCTTAGAATCTTCCATTAAGCTAGAAGGATATTCAACATGATTAACATAAAAATCATTAAGCATAATCAAGAATTCCAACTTAGCATACTTAAGTATTCCCCAAGGCCTAATACCTTGAGTTTCTATTTCTAAACAAGTAATATCATGCAAGTTGGAACTATTAGGATAAGTAAGAGATAAGGAAGTTTCTTCTAATGGTGGTTTGAGCCACTTGAAGGCTTCTTCTTGAGAAGACCCCCATGAAAACATAATGTCTCTTTTTACAAATTCACTCAAAAACTTAAAATTCTTATACACTTCCTTTCCTACATAATGCTTGTTACATGGTTCCACAATGCACAATTCTTTACTTGGACCTAAAGTACAAGAATCCTTAGAAGGGAGGTCTTTGGTATATCCACAATGTGCTATAAGTCTTCTTGCTTCCAAGTATTGCATCTTGGAATTGATTCCTACAAAACTCTCAAAACAAGGGTGAAGACAATCAAAGATATTATCAAATTTAAAAGAAAGTTCACACTTCCCTTTTAATTGTCTTTCCATCAACAAGCTCTCCTTGTTTCCAAGATTTTCTACAAGAAGTGAATCCAAACAATTAGAATTTGGTAAGCATAGAAATATATATTTCCTAATTAGGAATTCCCTCTTACATTATCCCTTAGCTACCAACAAATTAGATTTCAATTCACTTTTACACTTAGATTTCTTTACAACACTTTTCAAACTTTTTCCTTTTACATGGCTCTCGGCCAAAGCATTGGAAGGCTTGGAGCTTTCGGCCATGTCCTCCTTTCCCTCTTGGGACCTCTTGATCTTCATCTTGACTTGGTCCTCACACACATCCTTTGGGGCTAAAGGCTTTAAGAGCACTTTTCTACCTTCAAATGTAAACAAGTAGGTGTTAGCAAGTCCATCATGTATAACATTCCTATCATATTGTCATGGTTTACCTGAAAGCATATGTGTAGCTTCCATGGGCACAACATCACAAAGAATATTATCACAATACTTACCAATAGAAAAAGTGATCATACATTGCCTATCTACTTTAATTTCCCCATTTTCACTTAACCATTGTAACTTGTATGGTTTAACATGAATTAAAGTTGGCAAGTTAAGTTTATTTACAAGTCTTTCACTAAATACATTTGCACATGAACCACCATCTATGATAAGGGAGCAAACATTGTCCTTTACCTTACACCTTGTATGGAAGATATTCTCCCTTTGAGTTTCATCCAAATCATGGTTCAATTTTAGTAACCTTCTTACCATTAACAAATCCCCCTCCTTGGACTCTTCACTAAAGGTGGAGTGAGCTTCACCTTGATCTTCCTTTTCACTTGAAGATTCACTTGATTCTTCACTAGTGATCCCTCCATCTTGCCTCATCACCATTGTGATCTTGTTTGGACATTAGGATGCAATATGGCCCCTTCCTAAACACTTAAAGCATTTGATGTTACTTGGTTTCAAAGGTTGAGATGAAGGAACTACCTCTTTACCTTTGGTGATCTCTCGGTTACTCTTCAAAGGAGGCCTAGGTGAGTGATTTCTTTGGCTTTTACCTTTCCAAGTTGTAGTGCTAGTATGGGAGACCCTTTTGAAGCTAGCTTTCCTTCTCAATTGTGACTCTACCCTCTCGGCCAAGTGGATGGCTTCTTCAAGTTTGGAGTATCTTTGCAATTCAAGGACATCTTAGATCTCTCTATTGAGTCCATGCACAAACCTTGCCATTGTAGCTTCTAGGCTCTCTTCAACTTGGGCTCTAAGCATGGTAACTTCCAAGTCTTTGTAGTAGTCTTGCACATTCCTACTACCTTGCACAGGTCTTTGTAGTTTGTGATGCAAATCCCTCATGTATGTTGGCGGTACAAACCTCTCTTTGAGGGCTTGCTTCAACTCCTCCCAAGTGGTGATCCGTGGCCTTAGGTACCCATTTCCCCTTTCTTGTTGATGCCACCACACAAGTGCGTACTCCTCAAACTCAAGGGTGACCAAGTGCAGTTTCCTCTCCTCACTAAGCATAGGGTAGCTACTAAGTATTTGGTCCACCTTCATAGCCCACTCTAGGTACACATCCGCCCCACCACTTCCATTGAACTTGGGTATGAAATACTTAAGATTTCTCTCATCAAACCGGTCCTCATCATCCCAATTATGTCTACAATTTCCTCGGGTCCCTCTACCTCCAGCATATCTAACACCTCTTCCACCCCTCCTATCATTCACAAAAGGGTTCCCACCATGTGCTCCATGCCCAAAGAAGTTCCCACCATCACTACCAATGGAACTCATGTGCTCTCCTCTCCTACTACCTCTTCTCTCACTTTCTCTACCACTATCCTCATCATTCCCTCTTCTACATCTCCTTCCTCCCTCTTTATTATTTTGCCTCTCCTTCTCATGTGTCTCTTTTATCTCCCTCACACCTTCCTTAACATTCTCCCTCAAACTAATTTGGATTTCATTCATTCTCTCCATCATTTTGTCCATCAAAACTTGGGTTCTAGGTAAGTGCTCATTACCCACACTTGGGGAACTTGCCATAGCTGCAAAGAAAGGTTAGTATGCAGAAAATACAAAGGGAAATAAAACCTCACAAGCTCACTAAGTGTATCACTCAATCAACTCGTTTATCACACAAATTTGAAGGTTTTTTCTCTAATGTTCTGTCTTGCCTTTTACCACTCTTTTCTCTAAGCTCTCTTAGTAAACTCTCTTATAATCAATTATCAAGGTCTTATCACACCATCATGAAAGAAGAACAACACCAAGACTAGGCTTAAGAGGCCAAGAAAGACAAAGGACTCTAAGACACAACCAAGGAATCCAAAGGAGACAAGCAATAAAAAGCTAAAAATAGAAATGATAGGCACTCAAATTGTGGAGAAACTTTTTATGAGACAAAGGCATGTACTAGGGCAGCAAGATAGCATATAATTGCCCACAAGAACATATCAAAACAGAGGTTTAAGCATGACATACAATACTGGACAGCAAGCTCAAAAAGCAGATAGCCACCAAAAATTAGAAACCGAAAACAAAAATCAGCAAATTTAGAAACCGATTTTGCCTAGGTTAGAAAAGGGTAAACTATCATGTGATCTAATGCCAATCCAATACAAAGCCAAGAAGTGCAGTACAAATACAGTTCCAGCAAAGGGCAGTAGATGAAAGAAAAAGAAAAATTACATGTAAGTATCAAAAGATACACAAATCATTAGGAAACTCAAAACTAGAAATTCAACTAGAAGGTGTAGGCTCCCTCCTAGGTCCAATGAGTGTTTTTACGCGTAATCCTTTTCTTTTTCACTTATTTTTGTTCTTATGTTGCAGTACTTTTCTTTTATCTTCACTTCCTATGGTTCTTTAATTTTTCACCATGTTTTTGAACCACTACTATTCACTACTTGTTTTTCTTTTCACTTGGTTTTCTTTCTTTTCTCTTTTCTTTTGAAATTGATTCTTTTCTTTTGATTCATTATGGCTGGACCGAAAACTTAAAGGGGAACTAAGAGCCACTTCTAAGTTCAAATCCTAGCTTATCATAGCATTTACAAGAACTACTAAAAATTACAAAGAAAAAAGGTAATCTAAAAATTACTAAAAATCATGTAATATGTAACCATACACTAGAATTGCTTCTAACACTTAGAATTCATATGAGACATGTAACTAAAGCTTAAGTGCAGTACAATCCAGCAAGCATACCATAAAGTGTAGTAAAGAAACAAGACTAAACACAAATCCTAGGGCCATACATGAATCACAACTTGCAAGGGAAAAATCCAGATAATCATGTGAGTTAAAATTACAAGCTAGAAAATCATGCATTCAAGAACTTATGGATGAACATGCCAACATGAATCACGGCCTAATGCAGCAACCAAAAGAATCAAAGCATGCCCAACTCAAAACTAAAGAATATGACAACTCAAGGAACTCAAAAATAGGCTACTCTATGGAAGAAAGACTCTAGATATGAAGAAGACTCAAAGAAGAAAAATAAGACTCATGGAACTCAATCTACTAACCGTGAAGATGACCCAATGGTGAAGACAACTATGCTCTTGATACCACTTGATGAAGGTGCTCCATGGAAGGTGCTCCAATGAAGCTCCCAAGGTTGCCCGATCTAGTCTTTGATGGTCCCTATGTGTGAATCTAGAGGGGGGTGAATAGATTCTAGTTCCACTATAGTCCAATTTCGCGAGTTTTGTAACTCCTTTTAATTCAAATAAAACTATTCTTGATTACCTATCGATAGATGAGACGGATAAACAGGAAATATCAAAGATACACAACGGAAATACCAAAATGAATAATCAGAAACACGTTAGTAATCAATATGCGTCGTAATCCATATCAGTATCTAACCGTTCCAGTTTTAGTTGATTACCGAGTCAATTACTGAGTCAATTACC
This sequence comes from Hylodesmum podocarpum, assembly GCA_026586105.1. Taxonomy (NCBI): domain Eukaryota; kingdom Viridiplantae; phylum Streptophyta; class Magnoliopsida; order Fabales; family Fabaceae; genus Hylodesmum; species Hylodesmum podocarpum. Next base: position 12,063,849 of record JALJEV010000131.1, read on the forward strand.
GAAAAAATTGCAGAAATTAAATTGTGATAACAACAACGTAAGGTAAACAGTAAAGAGAATAAGGGAGAAAAGGAGTGCACAGTGATTTATACTGGTTCGGCCCACTGCCTACATCCAGTCCCAACCCAACAACTGTTGCGATCGGTTTTCCACTATTAAATGATCCCTTTGTGTTCTTTTACATTCACTCTGCAACAAGCAACACAAAAACGAAATCAAAACACCCAAAAACCTGTCCTTTAACCCAAAGAACAGTTCTTCCCTGACCTTGGAACACCCAAGATCAAACCTTTGAGAACACACTTCTCAAAGACCTTTACTCTATCCAGAGAGACCTCTCTCCTAGAGTAATAACCCAGAAACCAAAAAGGTAAACCAAAGATCAGTTTAGAGAACACCTGGAGTGTAGATCTGATCACAAACGATAACACTGTGAATGCCACCTAGTCAGAGAAAAGATCAAGTTTGCCTTTTCTTTATGAAAACTTGATGAACTCTTGAAGTTCTTTATGGGTTTCTTGGAAAAGATGATGAACTCAGTTTTGAGAGAATATGAAAGTGTATGAACTTTTCTAAAACTTATGTTCCAAGATCTTATGTTAACTTTTGAGAAAAGAGTATTTATATGTTCAATTAAAAACTCAATTTAGGCAAGTTAATGATTTTCTGATAGGGGTAATCGACTGCCAGAAGCTGGTAATCGATTAAACCAGTGAGCAAGGGTTTCCAGGGTGATTTTGGCTCATGGTAATCGATTAACCCGAGGGGGTAATCGATTACTCCAGTTGCAAATGCATTCCCACACTCTGTTACCTACTGTTGGTAGTTGATTACCTACTGTTGGTAGTTAACTACCTTCTGTTGGTAATCTATTACCTCAGTTGATTACCAAAGACATTTTCAAAATATCTTAGAGAGGGAAATCAAACATTTGACACATGAGAAATCATACAAGATTGCCAAGCTCTCCAGGGCATTCAAACAAAGAACAACTACATACATGCCTAAACTAAACAATCAATACATAGAAAACTCCTAATTACATTTCATCTAAGAAAACCAAAATTACATAGCATCAAAAGTAAAACACCAAGAGAGACACCAAAGCATCTTCAAGCTTTGAGTCCAACAATCTCCCCCTTTTTGATTTTGATGTACCAAATCTCAACCAAGGTTTTCCTAGAGGTTTAGGATGTGTGTTGATCTTTTACGAATCCTACAATTGTTAGAGATATCCAAATACGCAGTATATGCATTGCAGATTCACTGTACAATCTATCTTAAACAGAGTATTATACTATCAATCATCAAGTAGAATCATCCATACAGAAATATAAAACATGACTCAATTCAAAATCATAGACCAAGACCAGAGAAAAAAAGTTTAAAGATAACAGAATCGGAATATAAAACATAACGTAAAAAAGTTACAACCATATCGAATTGTTCAAGTTCAAATATCCATATTGTAAATTGTTCAGAACTAAAGAGAAATCAATAGTTCAAACATAAAGCGCAAAACAAATGCTACTCAATACTTGCTACTCTACTCTACTCCCCCTATCTAGGATAACCAATAGCCATTCTCCCCCTATTTGGTATATCAATAAGCAAAAGAGAGAGAAGTGATAAGAAGGGAATACTAGAGTGTATCAAAGCGAGTATGAAGGGACTCCAGCAGCTCTTTGAGATCCAAGAAGCGGGCATTGTTTGCAACCTCCATCTCGTCCAATCTTTTGGCAGTGGTAGCTTCCAGCTCATCCATCCGATCAATGACAATTGATTCAAAACGGGATTTAGGGATGTACTCCCCAGCCGCCGAATCATCATCATCAGAAGGTGGATCGGTTGCAGCTTCTGTTTGTTGTTGTTGTGGTGCTTCTTCCCTTGGCACCCATCCAGCATCAGTCTTCGTCAATCGCATCATTTTCAACGCTTTGTCTCCAATGATGTGAATGTCCTTCACCAAATCTCTGTTCTCATTTGAGGTATCAACCTGAAAATGCTCAAGCAAACGTGAAATAAATAGAGAGTAGGGGCATTTGGTATCAAATAGCCTTCTCGTCTTGAGCATGTTGTCCATCACAACATGTGCCCAGTCGACTTGAATGCCATTTTTCAACGCTACCATCATTACCATATCCTCGTCATTGATCTAAGCATGATTGGCTCCTCTTGCATCCAGAATCCAGCAAATTGTGTAGTGGAGAAGACGATCGTCGGCTTTCAGCCCGCCGGTGTTGTAGGTTATCTTCTTTCCACGCTCCTTCCTTGCAGCCTTTTCAGCTTCCCACATTTCAGGATTTTTGAGTAGGCTCATGAAGAAAGAATCCTTGTGAAGCTCGATTCCTTGTGCTTGCAAGTGCTCAATCGTAGGACGAATACCTTCATCTTTAAATCCAGCAAAACGGAAAAATATATCACGAGTCAAAATCATAGGTTTGCCCTTTACCTCGGAGATTACCGTTCTGGTGGCTTGGTGTGGTCGGAGGTTGGAGTAGAAAACTCTCACTAGATAGGGTATATGAAACCCTTCAGACCAACAAACTTCTCAAGGTTCTGATCTCAGAGCAAAGAGTGAAATGTGAACCCTTGTGCATCCAGCCATCGGAGGTCCAAAATCTTCGCCGGAACGAGTTCCTTGTTGGCGAAATCTCCATAGAAGCGTGATTCTTATGCAGTAGAGGTGAACCACGGGTTGATTGGGCGTGCCACGGCTTCTCCCGGAGATGTGGGTTCCTTCCTCTTGGAAGAGGATTCACCCTTCTTCGATCGGGGCGAAACTCTTGGCTTAGGCTTGTGACCTACGTGCTTGATCCGCTTGCCTCGTTCTTGTTCTTCCATTGATGGTGGTGGTGTAGAAGATGAAGAAGATGAAAGAGGGGTTTTAGGGTTAGAGAGAGAAAGAGATTTTTAGGGTTTGTGAGATGTGTGGAATGAAGCCCAAAACCTGAAAATCACTTATAAAAACTCCACAATTGAGGTTAGATTCAATGAACAAAGTATTGGACTCTAAGAAATTGTAATCGATTAGGCCCAAAACAATGAAAAACACTTGAAAAACCCTTTCAGCAGCGAAGGTAATTGATTACCTGTTGGACTTGAAGCTGAAGAAGTCTTTCCTAGTTTTAGTTTTGATATACTTGTAATTTTGATCTTTATGATAGACTGTATATAGGAGTTTAAATGTATTGTTTGTTATAGTTTAGGCTTTAAGTGTGGTTTTTATTCAATCTTTTCATAGAGAATTTGTTTTAACTCTTGTAAGATGAGCTAGAGTAGTTGTGAACCCCATTTTGTTTTGAAAAGAACTCAAAAAACTTTGGTTTTAAAGTTTAAGCTGAAGTAATCGATTACCCTGAAGCTGTAATCGATTACCAAAAGACTCAGAAAACAGGGGAACTCAACTGGCTCTGGAGTAATCGATTACCACTCCACAGTAATCGATTACTTCGTGCTTGAAATGCAAGGGAAGATAAAATCTCTCTGTAGAAATCGATTACCAACATCTGTAATCGATTACCACACCAGAATTCATCTCAAAATGGTTTTGAAAACTGCTTTAAATAGATCTTCTTCATTTTGTTTTCAAGAGAGAAATCTTTTAATGTTTTAGAAAGAAAAAAAGAAGAGAAAAACATTGGTTTACAAGTTCTGGAAACTCTCTTCAAAGATTTCAAAAAGAATTTCTCAAAGAGATGAATATTGTGTGAAGAAAGGATTGGATACATTTGGTTATCGTTGTGATCAGAGCATACACAAAGGTGTAATCTTTACTGATCTTTATCTTTTGTTTGATAGTTTTGTTTTGGGTTGAAAACTCTTAAGAGAAGGTGTTCTCTAGAAGAAGAGTTAAAGGTTGAGAGAGGGACTCTCAAAGGAGATTCTTGAAGGATTCAAGAATTGGAGAGATATGTTCTTAGGTGAAGAACATAGAGAGTTTTGAGTATTTGATTTGTTTTGTGTTTGTGCAGAAGTGATTGTATTGAACACAAGATTATAGTGGAATACCAATTGCAATAGATTGTTGGGTTGAGACTGGATGTAGGCCGAAAGCCGAACCATTATAAATCTCTGTCTTCTCTCTTCTCTATACCTTGACTTTACTTTCCATTAATTTCTTGCATTATATTTTCCTGTATCTTTCCGCTGTTATATCTCTGATACATTGCTTATAATATAGATAAAATTGAATCGGGAAAAAGCGAGAAAAAGATTGGTAGTTTTAGGGAACTTGAATCTATTCACCCCTCCCCCTCTAGATTCATATAGGGACCAACAATTGGTATCAAGAGCTTTAACTAGTAAATCAATCTAGTAATCCTTGTTAGTTCCTTGGAATGGCTAGTAATCTTTTACCCTTCGTTGAAGGAGCTTCGATAAATAGACCTCCATTGTTCTGCGGTGATAACTCTCCATTTTGGAAAGTTCGCATGAAGATCTTTATGGAATCTACTCACAGAAGTATCTGGCAGGCTGTGGTAAATGACTACAAAGTTCCAATAAAAATAGAAAATGGAAAAGAAATAGAGAAACCTTTTGAGGAATGGGACTTGGATGAGATTAGAAGGGCTGAAAATGACACTAAGACCTTGAATATCATACACTCCTCTACTTTGAATTCTGATGAGTTTTTCAGGATATCAGCTTGCACAACAGCAAAAGAAGCATGGGAGCTTATCATGGTAACCCATAAAGGTACTGTTGAGGTGAGGAGAGCTAGGAAGAACACACTTATTTAGGAGTATGAGACATTCAGAATGCTCCAAGGAGAGTCAATCACGGAAATGCAAAAGAGATTCACACATATCATCAACCATCTCAAAGGACTTGGCAAGAACTTCATTGAAGAAGAGGTGAATGTCAAGATTCTGAAATCATTGAACAGAAAGTGGCAACCTACAGTGACAACCATAACTGAATCAAAGAACCTTGCTACTTTGACAAGTGCTGAACTGTTTGGAAAACTGAGAGAATATGAAATGGACATGACTCGAATGGCGGATGAGGAGCAGAAAGACAAAAGAGCCAAAGGAATTGCTCTCAAGATAGATCATACTGAAACTGAATCTGAATCCTCTGAAGACGAAAATGATTCACAAGAAGACCAAGTGAACTTAATGGTGAAGAAGTTCAGAAAGTTTATGAAGAACAACACTAAGAAGAAATTTGGTCAACCCAGAAAAGGATTCAAGAAGCAGGATAACACTTCAGTCAAAGTAACTTGCTATGAATGTGGAAAGATTGGGCACTAAAGGTCAGATTGTCCAACCTTGAAGAGAAACAACAACACTGAAGTGAGAAAAGCTGAGAATGAAAGAAATGCTAGAAAAGAAAAGAAGAAAAAGAAGGCATACATAGCTTGGGATGAAGGCTACACATCCTCAACATCTGAAAGTGAAGATGAGGAGGCAAATCGTAACTTGATGACCAAAACATCCAATGAGGTATGTGATATGAACTCAATTATGGATGATTATGATGAATTGCATTCTGCCTTTTGTGAGCTTTATAATCAAGCTGAAACCTTTGAAAAAGAAAACATAACTCTGAAAAAGGAAATATCCATGCTAAAACAGAAAATATGTGAACTAGAAAATGATATTTCAAAGTTAAAAGAACTCAACATCTATGCAAACTGTGTTCATATGAAACCTGGAAATACTAAGCATGCTAAATACACTTGCACATATTGCATGAAACCTGGACATAAATCATATAATTGCATGATTAGGAAGAAAGGGATTTCCAGTGGCAAATACAAATGGATTAAGAAAGTAACCAGTAGCACTAACATGTATGGACCCAAGAGAAACTGGGTACCACCAACAAAATAAGTTCTTTTTCTCTTGCAGGAAAGCCTGAACAGTAGAAGCTCAACTTGGTACTTAGACAGTGGCTGCTCAAGGCATATGACGGGTGATAGAAGGAACCTGAGCACCTTCACACCAAGAGAATCAGGATCTGTTGTATATGGAGATAACAACAAAGGAAAAATCCTAGGCTACGGTACTGTTGGATATAAGGCAAACACAGTGATAGAGGATGTATTGCTGGTCGATGGATTGAGGTTCAATCTACTGAGCATTAGCCAACTATGTGACAAGAACTACAGAATTGCTTTTGATGATGAACATTGTCTCATCAGCAACAAAGACTCAGATGAACTTCTAATGATTGGCAAGAGATCTAACAACATTTACATACTGGAAGTAGATCATTCTTCTCCTTACTCTACATGTTTAACTTCTAATGATAATCTGTCTTGGCTATGGCATAGGAGAATAGCACACATTGGCACATTGCATTTGAATAAGCTTGTTTCTAAAGAGTTAGTTTTTGGTCTCCCCAAGATTAGATTTTCCAAAGAAGGACTATGTGAGGCTTGTCAAAAGTCCAAGCAGGCAAAAACATCTTTCAAAAATGTAAAACATGTTTCTACAAATCAGCCGCTTGAACTCTTGCATTTAGACTTATTTGGTCCATCTAGGATAGCTAGTATTGGTGGAAATCTGTATGGACTAGTCATAGTAGATGACTATTCAAGATTTACTTGGGTTTTGTTTATCAAGAAAAAGGATCAAGCCTTTGGAGTTTTCAAGGTACTTGCCAAAAAGATTCAAAACAAAAAGGATTTGAAAATCAAAGCTTTAAGAAGTGATAATGGAACTGAATTTAAGAATTGCTTTTTTGAAAGGTTTTGTGAAAAACATGGGATATCACACTGCTTTTCAGCTCCTAGAACTCCACAGCAAAATGGAGTAGTGGAGAGGAAAAACAGGTCCCTTATAGAACTTGGGAGAACCATGCTGAATGAGCATATGATGCCTAAACATTTTTGGGCAGATGCTGTGAACACTGCATGCTATGTTCTCAATAGAGTCTCTATAAGACCCATTTTGAAGAAAACCCCTTATGAGCTTTTCTTTGGAAGAAAATCAAACATTTCTTACTTCAAAGTTTTTGGATGCAGATGTTTTGTTTTAAATAATGGCAAAGACCCTATTGGAAAGTTTGATGCAAAGGCTGATGAAGCCATTTTCCTTAGTTATTCAAACATCAGTAAAGCATATAGGATCTTTAATAAAAGAACAATGTGCATTGAAGAATCTGTCCATATTAGATTTGATGAAACTAACACTTTCCAGAAGGAAAGATTGTTGCATGATGATGAAACAGGTGAAGAAAACATAGACATCGATAACAAGCATCAGCAAACTCAACCTGACCCTGTACCAGAACAAGCAAAAGAGTGGAGGACACCTAGGAACCTATCACTTGACAATGTCATTGGTGACATCCACAAGGGGGTAACTACTAGATCATCAAAGAATCTGTTTTGCTATAATACTGCTTTTGTATCTCAGGTAGAACCATCCTCCATAGAAGAAGCCTTGAACAATGAATTTTGGATCATAGCTATGCAAGAAGAACTCAACCAGTTCAAAAGGAATAGAGTTTGGGAACTTGTTCGGACAAGGCAATATGAACATCATAGGTACAAAATGGGTTTACAAGAACAAACTGAGTGAAGAAGGAGTTGTGGTCAGAAACAAAGCAAGACTTGTGGCAAAAGGATACAATCAACAAGAAGGGATTGACTTTGAAGAAACCTTTGCTCCTGTTGCAAGACTTGAAGCTGTTAGACTACTCCTGGCATATGCTTGCATCAACAATTTCAAGTTATACCAGATGGATGTAAAAAGTGCATTCTTGAATGGTTATATCAATGAAGAAGTCTATGTAGCTCAACCACCCGGTTTCATAGATGCTACTTGGCCTACACATGTCTACAAACTTCATAAAGCCTTGTATGGGTTGAAGCAGGCCCCTAGGCAATGGTATGACAGACTGAGTAAGTTTCTCATATCCAAAGGATTCATTGAGAGGTAAAGTAGATAAGACTTTGTTTATTAAGGACAAGTCTGACTACATTCTATTGGTTCAAATTTATGTTGATGACATTATCTTTGGATCTTCTAACCAACAACTTTGTGAAGAGTTTGTGAAAGACATGCAGGAAGAATTTGATATGTCTATGATTGGAGAACTGAGTTTCTTCTTAGGACTTCAAATCAAGCAAATGGAAGGTGGCACTTTCATACATCAGGCTAAGTACACTAAAGAACTAATTAAGAAATATGATATGACAAATTGCAAAATTTCTAACACACCTATTTCTACTAACACTTACCTTGAGACCTGATGAAAGCGGGTGATGAAGTTGATACTACCCTATACAGAGGTGTTATAGGATCTTTACTCTACCTTACAGCCAGTAAACCTGATATCATGTTTTCTGTATGTTTATGTGCTAGATTTCAATCTGCACCTAAGCAATCTCATTGGCTAATAGTGAAGAAGATTCTTAAATACCTAAAAGGAACAATAAGTTGTGGACTATGGTATCCGAAAGGAACCTCACCACTACTTGTTGGTTTTGATGACTACGATTTTGCGGGTAGCAAAACGGATAGGAAAAGCACTAGTGGCACATGTCACATCTTTGAAGAATGCTTGATATCTTGGAATAGCAGAAAGCAAGCTTGTGTAGCACTATCAACTGCAGAAGCAGAATATGTAGCTGCGGGAAGTTGCTGTGCTCAAGCAATTTGGTTGAAACACCAACTTGAGGACTTTGGGCTAAGGATAGATCACATTCCCTTGAAATGCGACAACACAAGCGCCATAAGTATCACAAGAAATCCTGTACTACACTCAAGGACAAAACACATTGAAGTCAGACATCACTTTATCAGAGATCACATCGAGAAAGGAGATTGTAACATCGAATTCATAGACACGGAGAATCAATTAGCAGATATATTCACAAAAGCATTACCAAAGGAAAGGTTTTACAAACTTAGATCAAACCTCGGCATACAGATGCAGGAGTGACTCTTCATTCACTACTCAACCTCTTACTTCGAAAAACCCTTCATCTTCTTCCTCCAAACCCTAGGTTTTCATTCTCTCTTGTTGGACTTAAAGCTTGAAGATGCTTTGGAGTCTCTCTTGATGTTTTGCTTTTGATGATTATGTAATTTTGGTTTTCTTAAATGAAATGTAATTAGGAGTTTCCTATGTATTGATTGTTTAGTTTAGGCATGTATGTGGTTGTTCTTTGTTTGAATGCGCTGGAAAGCTTGGCAATCTAGTGTGATTTCTCATGTGTCAAATGTATGATTTCCCTCTCTAAAATATTTTGAAAATGTCTTTGGTAACCAACTGAGGTAATAGATTACCAACAGTAGGTAGTTAACTACCAACAGCAGGTAATCAACTACCAACAGTAGGTAACAAAGTGTGAGAACTCATTTGTCACTGGAGTAATCGATTACCCACTCGGGTTAATCGATTACCATGAGCCAAAATCACCCTGGAAACCTTTGCTCACTGGTTTAATCGATTACCGGCTTAGCGTGATCGATTACCCCCTATCAGAAAATCATTAAGTTGCCCAAATTGTGTTTTTAATTGAACCTATAAATACTCTTTTCTCAAAAATTAACAAAAGATCTTGGAACATAAGTTTTAGAAAAGTTCATACACTTTCAAATTCTCTCTAAACTAAGTTCATCATCTTTTCCAAGAAACCCATAAAGAACTTCAAGAGTTCATCAAGTTTTCATAAAGAAAGGGCAAAACTTGATCTTTTCTCTGACTGGGTGGTATTCATAGTGTTATCTTTTGTGATCAGATCTACACTCCAGGTGTTTTCTAAACTGATCTTTTGTTTACCTTTTTGGTTTCTGGGTTGTTACTCTAGGAGAGAGGTCTCTCTGGATAGAGTAAAGGACTTTGAGAAGTGTGTTCTCAAAGGTTTGATCTTGGGTGTTCCAAGGTCAGGGAAAAACTGTTCTTTGGGTTAAAGGACAGGTTTTTGGGTGTTTTGATTTCGCTTTTGTGTTGCTTGTTGCAGAGTGAATGTAAAAGAACACAAAAGGGATTATTTGATAGTGGAAAACCGATCGCAACAGTTGTTAGGTTGGGACTGGATGTAGGCAGTGGGCCGAACCAGTATAAATCACTGTGCACTCTTCTTCTCTCTTATTCTCTTTACCGTTTACCTTACATTGCTGTTATCATGGTTTATCTTCTGCAATTTGTTCGGTAACTGACTCGGTAATTGACTCGGTAATCAACTAAAACTGGAACGGTTAGATACTGATATTGATTACGCTGTATATTGATTACTAACTTGTTTCTGATTTTTCCTTTTGTTATTTCCGTTGTGTATCTTTGATATTTCCTGTTTATCTGTCTCATCTATTGATAGGTATTCAAGAATAGTCTTGTTTGAATTAAAAGGAATTAGAAACTCGCGAAAATTGGGCTATAGTGGAACTAGAATCTATTCACCCCCCCTCTAGATTCACACATAGGGACCAACATCTCTCAAACAATGGAAGGACAAGGAAAAGATAAGAGAATCAAAATGAGGGCAAGCCGCTACACTCAAGAAGAGATTAAAGGAAAGAAAAAGGTGGGAGAATCCTCCAAGAGGAAGAAACCAACCACCTCGGAGCAGCAACCGGAAGTTCCTCCTCCTCCACAACCACAAGTATCAGAAATCAACCGATGGTTCACTTCAAAGGGACAAGAAACGCTGTTCAATCTGGACTTTGCAAACAAAGGTCTAGTTCCTCCAAAGATACTTGACCTTGGATGGCTTGACGCTCAGAGTTTCACATTCCAGACCTTCCTCAGGCAACAACATTTGGAAAGGTTTGTAGGGATGAAAGGATTCGTCTATCCAGATTTGGTTCGAGTTTTCTACTCTAACCTCAAACCGAATATGGAGAGGATGACTGTGACATCTGAAATCAAAGGTATCAAAATTTCCCTAACCCCTGCACACTTTATGGATATTGCTGGGATTCGAAAGGAAGGGATTATAGCACATACAGACAAACTCAGAGAGAAAGGGTTTGAAATGCAAAAAGATACCTTCTTTATGAGCCTTCTGAGGAACCCTCAACATTGGGAAGAGTACAGAAATTCAAAAAGGGCTTTGGGCAAGAAAATTACCTACAACATTGGTGGCCTCACAGCAGATGACCGGCTACTTCACTACACCGTTTGCTGGATCTTGGCTGCAAGAGGAGCAAACCATGCCCAGTTGACTGAGGATGACATGATCCTCATTGCTGCCTTGAAGAACAACATTCAAGTGGATTGGACTCATGTGATCATGGGCAACATGCTAAAAACAAGGAGACTACTTGATAATAAGTGTCCTTACTCTCTTTTTATTTCTAGACTAATTGAAATTTTTCAGATAGACACTACTGATGAAGCAAGAGAATTAGTCAAGGATGTTTATGTCATCGGCGATGGAGCACTGAAAAAGATGAGACTCATCAAAACTGATGTTGGATGGATCACAAGAGAAAAGGCACAACAAGAGCATGATGTAACACCCCCTTGTAACATCCCCTCTTATTTACTTATTTTACTTATTTTTAATTAGTAATTTAAAGTGGTTAATGATGTAGTAAATAAAAGAGAGATTTAGGAAACAACACTTTCATTACATAAGATTTAAAGTTCATTTCAAATAGATTTCATAACTTTGTCCTTTTATTATTTTACATAACTACCTTTCTACTACCTTAGAACATCTACCCAACACTTCTACACGCAAAACATAGCAAGCACCTTCACACAAGATAGTAGCAACAACCAGTGACAACTTCTTAACCCTGCAAATCTGCTCCCCCGAACGTTGTTCGAGATCATCACAGGTGTTAAAAACACAAAGTGCAAGGGTGAGCTTTCCTTAACCATAAATAAAAAAATGGATTGTAGTTCAAGGAAAACCTTTTCCTTTATATATTTAGAATATTCTCCAAGGTTTCATTAAAATCATCAAAATATCAATCACATAGTAAGGCAATCAACAACCAAATCAAACAAACCATCAATCACAATCAATGATTCAGGCATGAATTCCATTTAATCAAACACACCATCACTAATGTATGCTCCTAAACCTACATGATGCATGCACCTTCACCATGCATTTTCACTCTTTACTCGAAATGCAATGTGGCGCCCTCCACTGAAAATAGCCTGGGGCATCTGATTCTCACTCTCAATCAGACCCACCAGAGGTAGACACTCCGTAATTTGTCGAGTTCCCTCAGTGTCCGGCAGGACCTCCCCCGCAACATGTGATCATCATGAGCAGGGCAATTTCCCCACCAAGAGAACCCCCCAGTCCACGGCATTCCACTCACTCAGACGGGAATCCGTGACTTACGGACTTGGTCTACTACTATCCAGTCACAATGCAACATGTTCTAGGACCTTGAATTGTATAATGACCTTCATCATATTTTAAATATTGACCTTTCCACCAGGTCATCTATATCTCACCTCATTCTAAGCATTGCCCATTCACCAAGCAATCTTAGAATGTTGCCTCTCCACTAGGCATTTTCAATCGGTCATTAAACAAGTCCATCACCAATTTCAATGCAATCATGCATGTCACCACTTACTCACATCCAATTCACCAAGTAATTGTATATCAAGCACAAAACCAGTCATCAAACAACAATATTACTATAAAGTAGTCATGGTGTTCAGAGAAATAGTTGAAAGAGGAAAACAACTTCAAAATAATCTTTCAAAGGGTAAAGAAAGCGCAAACTTAAAGAATTAGAAGTAGTGTAAGAAAGATGAAGAAAAGAAACACCAAGAAACCAAAGAAAGATAACTGAAACACCAAAGAAAGAGAGTAGAAGTACTAAGAAAACAAAGAATAGAAAAAGAAGGATAAGGAAAAGTCCTCTTACTGCAAGAAACTAAAGAAAGATAATGAAAGTATCAACAAAACAAAGGATAGAAAATAAGGATAAGGAAAGGTCCCCTTACTGCAAGAAACTAAAGAAAGATAATGAAAGTACCAACAAAACAAAGGATAGAAAAGAAGGATAAGGAAAGGTCCCCTTACTGCAAGAAACTAAAGAAAGATAATGAAAGTACCAATAAAACAAAGGATAGAAAAGAAGGATAAGGAAAGGTCCCCTTACTGCAAGAAACTAAAGAAAGAAAATGAAAGTACCAACAAAACAAAGGATAGAAAAGAAGGATAAGGAAAGGTCCCCTTACTGGTTTCTCCTAGCTTCCTATATTCTTCCTCTACTTACGTGTTCCTTCCTTGGTTGGAGAGATTTCTTCCTAAGGTGGAGAAAGTATAGAAAGGTTTTTTGTAGAGAAGATAGTTTGAGAGAATGTAAGAGTATTCTTTAAGTTGTGTCTTCATTTGAAACCTCTAAGCCCTATTTATAACCTTTCTAAGGCAGTGCTACAGTAATTTCGGGCATTACTGATAACAGAACTTCGGGCGGCTACGGTAATTTCGGGCGCTACGATAATGTCGGTCGGCTTTACGATCTTGTCGCGGCTGATATGTCGGTTTGCTACAGTAATGTCGGCAGCTACAGTGATTTGCTACAGTATTTTCAAAAATTCATAATTTTTAATTATTTTTATATTTCTCTCTTGTTATAAAAACCTCTCTTAAACTATAATTAAATTTTTGGGATGTTACAATACTCCCCTCCTTTTTAAAAATTTCGTCCTCGAAATTTCCATTCCTATTTCATATCCTATTCTTCTATTTTACTTTTTAATTTCCAACTCCCAAAGTTCCTTTACTTTCAACTACTTTCTCTTAATATAATTTTAACTTATGTTTTGAAATCTATCTGTTACCCTCAACCTTACTATCCTTATATGCGAGACTATGATTTCCTCTTTTTCCACTTATAAATCCTCCTCATTTATTTTCACTAAGAGTTCTCTTTTCTTAATTCTTAAAATCAACTTCTCTTGGTTGGTATATAAGTTCATACTCTTACTCTTTTTCCTTATGGCTCCTATTAGATTCTTAAGGATTTTATTATTTCTATCTTATTTCATTCATAAATTCTTTAGTTATTCTTAAGGCTACTAACTTCATACTAACAGGAGTAAATTCACACGCAAGGTTGAAGTTCCTAAATTGCTCTATTAAATCCATCTTTTTGACCATTAAACTTGACATTGTTGTGGTCTTCCTACTTAAGGTGCCAACCACTACATTTTCTTTGTCTAGGTTGCACTTAAGATTGAAACCATGATCTCTTAGAAATGTTATCCACCTTCCTTGCCTCATTTGGCTAAATAAACACTTAAAGACTATTGTGGTTACTAAATACCTCAAATCTTGTTCCAAGATAGGGTCACCATATTTTAAGCGCAAATACTACTGCAGCTAGTTCTAGGTCATGGGTTGGGTAGTTCCTTTCATGGTTTTTGATTGTCTTGATGCATAGGCTACCACTTTTCCTCCTTGCATTAGCACTCCTCCTAAACCTAGTTTAGAGGCATCACAATAAACCTCAAATGATTTAGTTGGAGTTTGGTAAGGTCAAAACAGGAGCAGTAGTTAGTTTTTTCTTAAGGGTTTGGAAACTTTGTTCACAGTCGTTATTCCATACAAAAGCTTGGCTTTTTCTAGTTAAGGTTGTGAGAGGCAAGGCTATCTTAGAGAAATCTTTTATAAATCTTCTATAATATCTAGCTAATCCTAGAAAATGCTTTATTTCTGTCACATCTTTTGGTCTTTCCCATTTTAGAACTACGTTTACCTTATGTGGATCTACTGCAAATCCTCCTTGTGATATTACGTGTCCTAGGAAACTGACTTCTTCTAACTAAAATTCTCATTTGGATAATTTCGCATATAACTGTTGATCTTTCAAGATTTGTAATATCACTCTAAGATGTTTAGCATGTTCCTCTTTGGTTCTTGACTATACCAAAATATCATCTATAAAAACTACCACAAATTGATCCAAATATGGTTGGAATATCCTATTCATGTAATCCATAAATACTGCGGGTGCATTAGTTACACCAAAAGGCATAACCATGTACTCATAGTGTCCATATAGGGTACTAAAGGCCGTTTTAGGGATATCTTCAGCTTTTACCCTTATTTGGTGGTATCCGAACCTTAGATCAATCTTGCTAAATACACAAGCTCCTACTAGTTGGTCCATAAGATCATCTATCCTTGGTAAGGGGTACTTATTCTTAATGGTTACCTTATTTAGTTGTCTATAATCTACACATAGTCTCATAGTTCCATCTTTCTTCTTTACTAGGAGTACGGGTGCTCCCCAAGGTGATACACTAGGTCTAATAAATTGTTTCTTCAATAATTCTTCTATTTGTTTCTTTAACTCCGCTAATTCTAAGGGTGACATCCTATAGGGTGCAATAGATATTGGTCCAGTCCCAGGTATCAGGTCTATAGAAAATTCAACTTCCCTTTCAGGTGGTAGTTGTAACCTTTTAGCACAATCAAACGATATAAGGGAATGAGTGGCACCAGAGTCAAATAGTACAAGTAAAGGAATTCCACGTACGTACCTTGTACTAGATCATTGATATTTAAGACCTTAACTCCATCAAGGGTGAATATTCTTCCTACAACCTTTGATTTCCCTAGTTGATATTGTTGGTGCCTCTTTAAGACTATTGGTCATGTTATACAAAACTTAGTCTTTTCTAGTCAAGGTGATTAATCTTTTATTATTAGGTAATCTTCTTAAGCATATCAACTTTAATTCCTCCTTGGGTTACTACTTGTTCCTCCTTTAACTAAACTCTTTCTACCTTAAAAATACTAGTTCCTCTCTCGGATTTCGAATCCTTCTAGCTTCTTTAAGGTTTCTTTAACCATCAAAATGCATCAACCATTATTGTATCATCCTAGTATATCTTCTAAATGCATCTTAGTGTTGTCAAAAGGTTTGTATTAGGATAAGAGCTAGGTAGTTACTAATCATTTCCAATAAAGTTATCTTAAGGACTTTTAACTTTTGGTGATATTCTTAGGTTTTTCCTATTCCTTAGTACGACTTCTCCTTTGAAGGGATCATTTCCTAAAATTGGCTTCTTTTAGGATTCACTTTCGATCCTCTTTATTTGATTTGCTATTTTTTAAGGAGAACTTCATATATTAATCTTAGTTCTAAAAATTTCTATCTTTTTCTCTTCTAAGGGAGTTCTCTTTTATGGAAAATACTCTTAAAAGGGTAATTTTCTCCTTAAATCTTTAGTCTTAGTTGGTAGGAACATCCTTTATAAGTTCAACAACAACTCCTTTTCCTAAACTCTTCGTTTTTCTTCTTAGCCTACTCTGCTTATCAAAAACTTAGGTAAGAACTTATAGGGCTTTAACTACAATTCTATAACTTCTTTCAACCACTACTTTCTATTCCTATCTAATCCTAAGCCATGTCACTAACCCTAAAACTAATTTTTCATTGATCGAACCAAGAAGCAATCAAGTAAACACACCAAATAATCAAACAAGTACACAAAGCACACAAGCAAACAATCATTCACACAACAAAAACATAGCAGACACATAACTCACAAGTCGAAATGGTTCGACCTGCTCTGATACCACTAATGTAACACCCCCTTGTAACATCCCCTCTTATTTACTTATTTTACTTATTTTTAATTAGTAATTTAAAGTGGTTAATGATGTAGTAAATAAAAGAGAGATTTAGGAAACAACACTTTCATTACATAAGATTTAAAGTTCATTTCAAATAGATTTCATAACTTTGTCCTTTTATTATTTTACATAACTACCTTTCTACTACCTTAGAACATCTACCCAACACTTCTACATAAAAAAACATAGCAAGCACCTTCACACAAGATAGTAGCAACAACCAGTGACAACTTCTTAACCCTGCAAATCTGCTCCCCCGAACGTTGTTCGAGATCATCACAGGTGTTAAAAACACAAAGTGCAAGGGTGAGCTTTCCTTAACCATAAATAAAAAAATGGATTGTAGTTCAAGGAAAACCTTTTCCTTTATATATTTAGAATATTCTCCAAGGTTTCATTAAAATCATCAAAATATCAATCACATAGTAAGGCAATCAACAACCAAATCAAACAAACCATCAATCACAATCAATGATTCAGGCATGAATTCCATTTAATCAAACACACCATCACTAATGTATGCTCCTAAACCTACATGATGCATGCACCTTCACCATGCATTTTCACTCTTCACTCGAAATGCAATGTGGCGCCTCCCTCCGAAAATAGCTGGGGCATCGATTCTCACTCTCAATCAGACCCACCAGAGGTAGACACTCCGTAATTTGTCGAGTTCCCTCAGTGTCCGGCAGGACCTCCCCCGCAATATGTGATCATCATGAGCAGGGCAATTTCCCCACCAAGAGAACCCCCCAGTCCACGGCATTCCACTCACTCAGACAGGAATTCGTGACTTATGGACTTGGTCTACTACTATCTAGTCACAATGCAACATGTTCTAGGACCTTGAATTGTATAATGACCTTCATCATATTTTAAATATTGACCTTTCCACCAGGTCATCTTTATCTCACCTCATTCTAAGCATTGCCCATTCACCAAGCAATCTTAGAATGTTGCCTCTCCACTAGGCATTTTCAATCGGTCATTAAACAATTCAAGTCCATCACCAATTTCAATGCAATCATGCATGTCACCACTTACTCACATCCAATTCACCAAGTAATTGTATATCAAGCACAAAACCAGTCATCAAACAACAATATTACTATAAAGTAGTCATGGTGTTCAGAGAAATAGTTGAAAGAGGAAAACAACTTCAAAATAATCTTTCAAAGGGTAAAGAAAGCGCAAACTTAAAGAATTAGAAGTAGTGTAAGAAAGATGAAGAAAAGAAACACCAAGAAACCAAAGAAAGATAACTGAAACACCAAAGAAAGAGAGTAGAAGTACTAAGAAAACAAAGAATAGAAAAAGAAGGATAAGGAAAAGTCCCCTTACTGCAAGAAACTAAAGAAAGATAATGAAAGTATCAACAAAACAAAGGATAGAAAAGAAGGATAAGGAAAGGTCCCCTTACTGCAAGAAACTAAAGAAAGATAATGAAAGTACCAACAAAACAAAGGATAGAAATGAAGGATAAGGAAAGGTCCCCTTACTGCAAGAAACTAAAGAAAGATAATGAAAGTACCAACAAAACAAAGGATAGAAAAGAAGGATAAGGAAAGGTCCCCTTACTGCAAGAAACTAAAGAAAGAAAATGAAAGTACCAACAAAACAAAGGATAGAAAAGAAGGATAAGGAAAGGTCCCCTTACTGGTTTCTGCTAGCTTCCTATATTCTTCCTCTACTTACGTGCTCCTTCCTTGGTTGGAGAGATTTCTTCCTAAGGTGGAGAAAGTATAGAAAGGTTTTTTGTAGAGAAGATAGTTTGAGAGAATGTAAGAGTATTCTTTGAGTTGTGTCTTCATTTAAAACCTCTAAGCCCTATTTATAACCTTTCCGGTGCTAGATAATTTCAGCAATTAGTAATTTGGAGATTGATTCTAAAGAAAAATGGCGGTTTGCTATGAGTAATGTCGCAGCTACGGTGATTTTAAAAAAGTATTTTCAAAAATTCATAATTTTTAATTATTTTTATATTTCTCTCTTGTTATAAAAACCTCTCTTAAACTATAATTAAATTTTTGGGATGTTACACATGACGTACCACAACAAGAGCATGAAGAAGCAGAACAAGAGCAAGAGGAAGCACATCATGAAGATATGGATGAAGACAATCCTGGAGAGTACATTCCACGATCTCGCTTCGAATCCATTATGATAGACCGATTGGATGAATTAGAAGCAATTGTCAACAAGCGCATTGATGCTCTGGGAAAGCGACAGGATCTGCATTTCCTAGAAATGAAGGACTTGATGGAAACTATCATGGAACGACTCAATCAGGATGATGACGACTCAAATTAGTAACTTCATTTACTTCTCTCTTTTGATTTGATATACCAAATAGGGGGAGTATATGTAGTTAGTGATTTTAGTTGTTTAGTCTTTAGCCTTTAGTATTTGATTTGCTCCGCTTTTTGTTTTGAACTATTAAAGAAGTTTGAAAAGTATTAAAATCTGTTTGTACCTAGCACACGACTTAGGGGGACCAGTTAACACATTTGAAACTATTATTGGATGACTGTAATAGATAGATTTAAATTTCTGCAAATGACTGCCTTTATATATCGCTAAATATTGATGTTTCTAACATGAGTTGGATGATACACATAACTGTATGCGAATTGCTGAATAGAATTGATGAAAAAAAAAGGTAGAAAAGAAAAAGAAAAACACTAACATTGCAGGACACATCAAAGTCATCATCTACATAAGGGATCAACTACACAAGATTTGGTACATCAAAACCAAAAAGGGGGAGATTGTTGGACTTGAAGCTGAAGAAGTCTTTCCTAGTTTTAGTTTTGATATACTTGTAATTTTGATCTTTATGATAGACTGTATATAGGAGTTTAAATGTATTGTTTGTTATAGTTTAGGCTTTGAGTGTGGTTTTTATTCAATCTTTTCATAGAGAATTTGTTTTAACTCTTGTAAGATGAGCTAGAGTAGTTGTGAACCCCATTTTGTTTTGAAAAGAACTCAAAAAACTTTGGTTTTAAAGTTTAAGCTGAAGTAATCGATTACCCTGAAGCTGTAATTGATTACCAACAGACTCAGAAAACAGGGGAACTCAACTGGCTCTGGAGTAATCGATTACCACACAACAGTAATCAATTACTTCGTGCTTGAAATGCAAGGGAAGATAAAATCTCTCTGGAGTAATCGATTACCAACATCTGTAATCGATTACCACACCAGAATTCATCTCAAAATGGTTTTGAAAACTGCTTTAAATAGATCTTCTTCATTTTGTTTTCAAGAGAGAAATCTTTTAATGTTTTAGAAAGAAAAAAAGAAGAGAAAAACATTGGTTTACAAGTTCTGGAAACTCTTTTCAAAGATTTCAAAAAGAATTTCTCAAAGAGATGAATATTGTGTGAAGAAAGGATTGGATACATTTGGTTATCATTGTGATCAGAGCATACACAAAGGTGTAATCTTTACTGATCTTTATCTTTTGTTTGATAGTTTTATTTTGGGTTGAAAACTCTTAAGAGAAGGTGTTCTCTAGAAGAAGAGTTAAAGGTTGAGAGAGGGACTCTCAAAGGAGATTCTTGAAGGATTCAAGAATTGGAGAGATATGTTATTAGGTAAAGAACATAGAGAGTTTTGAGTATTTGATTTGTTTTGTGTTTATGCAGAAGTGATTGTATTGAACACAAGATTATAGTGGAATACCAATTGCAACAGATTGTTGGGTTGGGACTGGATGTAGGCCGAAAGCCGAACCAGTATAAATCTCTGTCTTCTCTCTTCTCTATACCTTGACTTTACTTTCCATTGATTTCTTGCATTATATTTTCTTGTATCTTTCCGCTGTTATATCTCTGATACATTGCTTATAATATAGATAAAATTGAATTGGGAAAAAGCGAGAAAAAGATTGGTAGTTTTAGGGAACTTGAATCTATTCACCCCTCCTCTAGATTCATATAGGGACCAACATTACCCATACGTGGTAATCGATTACTCCCGTGAGTAACCAATTTGCTTTGAAAACAGGGGTCGTGGTAATCGATTAACCAGGCAAGGTAATCGATTACTCCAGAAGCCCAAAAACTGGAAAATCAATGTTTGAAATCGTGGTAATCGATTACCAAATGGGGTAATGGATTACTCGAGAGAGTAATTCACAAAAGAGATTTGAAATCAAGCTAGGTAATCGATTGAAATACAATGGTAATCAATTATCTATATCAGAAAGATTGAAAACACTTGATTTCATATGTTTTGAAAGAGAATTGGTCATGACTATGTAATGTAATGAACTCATACCTTGTTGGAGTACTATGAATGATCCAACTTACCATACTTAGAGAATTCATGAGAGATGTTCCTCACTTAGTATACCAAGATTGGTTCTAAGTTTGAAGAATCTCTCCTTAGGTAGGGGCTTTGTGAAGATATCCGCGAGTTGGTTCTCCGTTTCAATGAACTCCACTTCACAGTCACCTTTCTCAACATGATCCCTTATGAAATGATGACGCACCTCAATATGCTTTGTTCTTGAATGCAAAACCGGGTTCTTCGTGATACTGATTGCACTTGTATTGTCACACTTGTTGGTCCCTATGTGTGAATCTAGAGGGGGGGGTGAATAGATTCTTGTTAAACTTTACCCCAAATTCGCGTGTTTCTAATTCCTTTTAATTCAACCGAAAGCTAATCTTAATTACCTATCAATTACCTTTCAATTACAGATTCAATTACAAGTTCAATTACTGATTCTATTCCTAAACCAATTAATGAGTTGATTATCAATGCAGTTTCCAAATACAAAGCAGAATATGATCAATAACAATATAGTGAAAACTGTAAAGAGAGTAAGGAAGAAGATGAGTGCACAGCGATGTATACTGGTTCGGCCAACTTCCTACGTCCAGTCCCAACCCAACAACTGTTGCGATTGGCTTTCCACTATCAAATGATTCCTTTTGTATCCTTTTACATTCACTCTGCAACAAGCAATACAAACAGAAATCAAAACCCAAAACGTTCTTCTTCAACCGAAAGAACAGAACTTCCCAGACCTTGGCACCTCCAAGATCAAAACTTTGAGAATCACTTCTCAAACACAATGCTCTATCTAGAGAGACCTCTCTCCTAGAGCAACAACCCAGAATTGGAAAATACAAAGATCAGTAAAGAATACACCTCAAGTGCAGAATCTGATCACAAATGAACACTATGAAATCCACCCAATCACAGGAATGAATCAAGTTTCCCTTTGTCTTTGAAAACCTTGATGAACTCTATGTAAAGAGCATATGAAAGTGTAAGAGTTGATTCAAGAAGCTAGGTTTTTCAGCCTTTTCATATGTTTCATCAAGGATATACTTATAGAATCAATTTGGAGGGAGAAAACGTGTAAATCTGAGCTATAACGGTCCATGTAATTGATACCCAAATGAGTGTAATCGATTACACTAGCCGTTAGAACCCTCCAATTTGATTTTTCCAGGTATGTAATCGATTACCACGAGCATGTAATCGATTACATCAAAGAGGGAAACCCAGAAATAGTGAATTTCAAAGCATGTAATCGATTACATAGGGGATGTAATCGATTACACCAGAGAGTAGAAAGCATGTAATCGATTACATCATCCATGTAATCGATTACACCAGAGAGAAAGATCAATGTAATCGATTACACCAAGCCTGTAATCGATTACATCAGTGAAAAATTGATTTCCAAGGTTTTTAAAACTGTTTTTCTCAAATGGAAATCAAACATTAGTCACATGATCAATCATATACAAGTTTTACACATCTCTGGGGTCTTAAACAAAGAACTCAACACATATATGCCTATACTCAACACACAATACATAGATATATCCTAGTTACATTTAACTATGGAAAATTGAAAGATACATTACATCAAAATCAAAACAACTTAGGAGGCACAACAACATCTTCAAGCTTTAAGTCCAACAATCTCCCCCTTTTTGGTTTTGATGTACCAAATCATAATTGAGGTTTTCCTAGAGTTTTAGGATATGTGTTGTTCTTTGACATACCTGCATATGTTAGAATTTTCCAGAAAATACAATATGCATATGCACTACTAATCAATCATTCATTCAAATATGTATGACATGATTCAATCACAATTTTATAGATCAAGACCAATGAATCATAACAGAATCTCAAAGCAAAATTTTATTCAATATCAAAAAGCAATAACATAGTTCAGATTTTCAATAAAACAGTAAAAACATAACTTCAAATCACTAATCAATACTAGAAGCCTATCAAAGCTAATCTCAACTCTCAACTCCCCCTATCTAGGATAACCTAACTATTCTCCCCCTATTTGGTATATCAAACCAAAAAGAGAGATACAGAGAGGGGGGTCACTGATCATCACCATCATCATCATCTTGGTTGAGGCGCTCCATGATGGATTCCATCAAGGACTTCATGTCAAGGAAATGCAGATTTTGATTCCTTTCCAATTCTTTAATCTGCTTTCCCAGATCATCTTAGCGCTTATCCATCTCATCCAGCCTATCAATGACAATGGACTCAAATCTAGACTTAGGGATGTACTCATTCTTTGAATCCCCATCATCATCGGAAGGAGGATGCTCTTGGTTGTAGTTCTCCTTGTTGCTCTTCTTGTTGTTCTTAGTGGTGGTTGTTGTTGTTGTTGTTGGTGATGAATTTCCTCTCTAGGTACCCAGCCCTCAGCTGTCTTGGTCAACCTCATCTTTTTCAGCATCATATCACCAAGAACATGGATATCCCTGACCAATTCTCTGTGCTCGTTGGAGACATCCACTTGACACTTCTCAAGAACACGTGATATGAACAAACCATATGGGCACTTAAATTCATGGAATTTCTTTACCTTGGTCATGTTGTCCATGACAACATGAGCCCAATCAATCTGAATCTCATTTTTCAAGGCAGCCATCAAGATCATATCTTCTTCCATGAGTTGTGCATGATTGGTACCCCTAGCAGCCAAAACCCAGCATATTGTATAATGAAGAAGACGGTCGTCAATGTTGAGACCACCAATGCCAAAGGTCTTACTCATACCTCTTTCTCTTCTTGTTGTCATTTCAGCCTCCCAAGACTCAGGATTTCTCAACATGCTCATATAAAATGCATCCTTCTGCAGTTCAAAGCCTTCCTCTTCCAGATTCTCCAGAGAAGGGACTATCCCCTCATTTGTTATTCCACCAAGTTCAAAGAACATGTCATGAGTCAGAACAATGCTCACTCCTTTAACTTCAGACATAACTCTCCCAGATACAGAGTGATATTTCAGATTGGAATAAAATACCCTTACCAAATCTGGGTATATGAAACCCCTCAGCCCAACAAATTTCTCCAAGTTCTGATATCGGAGCATGGAGTGAAAGGTAAATCCTTCATGGTCCAGCCATCTTAAGTTCATAATCTTTGGGGGTACGAGTTCCCTGTTTGCGAAATCAGTGAAGAAACGAGTTTCTTGTTCCTTCGTGGTGAACCATGGGTTGTGATGCACAGATTCTTCAGAAGCCTTCCTTTTGGAAGAGGTTTCTTGTCTCTTCTTGGTACGTCTTTCCTCTTGGATGTCTCGGCTAGCTCTAGCTTTCATCCTTTTGCTGCTTCCTTGTCCGTCCATGGTTGAATGTTGGTGATGAAGAAGAAAAGATTGAAGGTTGAAGATGAGTGAAAGAGAAGATGAAGAACGAAGGTTGAAGATGAAGAGGATGAAGAATGGTGGTGGTACGAGAGAGAGAACTGATACCAATGGTGGCTCTTAGGATTGTTAGGGTTTTGAGAATGTGAATGTAAGTGAGAGCTAAAACCCTAGGGAACACTTCTAATAGATTCACAAGAGCAATGGGCTTCCAAGAACACAAAACACAAAGCCCAGAACCTCAAAACAAAGCTGTAAAATCCCTTCAGAGAAGGGTGTAATCGATTACATACATGATGTAATCGATTACATCAGAAACAGAACACCCTGTAATCGATTACATTGGTCCTGTAATCGATTACATCAGAACCTCACACACCTGTAATCGATTACATTGTTGTTGTAATCGATTACATCAGAGCCAAAACCTATTGTAATCGATTACATACATGCTGTAATCGATTACATCCTATAGAAAATTAAAAACAAGTTGAAAATGAACTTTGTACTACAATGTTAATGAATTTCACATATAGGATGGTTGAAAAACATTTGATTCTACATATTTTGAACTTAGAAATGGTCAAGATCATATTATGCAATGAATTCATATCAAGTTTAAGCACAAATGAATGATTAAACTAACATACTTACAACACTTTATGTGAGATGTTCTTCACTTAGAATACCAAGATTGGTTCTAAGTTTGAAGAACCTCTCCTTGGGCAGAGGTTTTGTGAAGATATCCGCGAGTTGATTTTCTGTGTCAATGAATTCCACCTAACAATCTCCTTTCTCAACATGATCTCTAATGAAGTGATGACGCACCTCGATGTGCTTTGTTCTTGAGTGTAAGACCGGGTTCTTAGTGATACTAATTGCACTTGTGTTGTCACACTTGATAGGAATGTGATCAAGCTTTAGTCCAAAATCTTCAAGTTGTTGCTTCAACCAGATTGTCTGGGCACAACAGCTTCCAGCAGCCACATACTCTGCCTCAGCTGTGGATAGAGCAACACAGGCTTGCTTCTTGCTATACCAAGAGACTAAGCATTCTCCAAACAAGTGACATACTCCACTTGTGCTTTTTCTATCAGTTTTGCATCCAGCAAAATCTGCATCACTAAAACCTACCAAACTAGGGGATGTTCCCTTAGGATACCACAAACCACAGTTTGTAGTTCCTTTAAGGTATTTCAAAATCCTCTTAACAGCATTCATGTGTGATTGTTTAGGTGCAGATTGAAATCTTGCACAAACACAAACACTGAACATTATGTCAGGTCTGCTAGCTGTAAGATATAAAAGAGATCCTATGATCCCTCTATATTTGGTTTGGTCTATGATAATCACTGTCGAATGATTATCAAAAGCTAGATTTATCCCCAATTAGATTTGTAATATAGAGGAATCAACCTAGGTCATCTCTCAGAAGACATACATCTATTTAATTCAGAATTATTCACAGTTGAGAGGGGGATTTTCATGAAGTAGTGCAGTAAACTAAACTGAATTGAAATTACAAGGGAGATGAAGAACTAAAAATAGGAACAGAGATTGAAACAGAACAGTGAAGTGTAACATAAATCGTGAAGAAAGTTAGGAATCGGAAGTAGAACGGCAAAATGTAAATTGAAACAACAACTAAGCTCAAGAGAAGAAACAGAATGGAAATAACATGCAAGAAGAATTTAGAATTAGAAAACATAACAAGAACATGTAAAGTGTAACGGTGAAGTGAACAGTACGCAATTGCAGAAATGCAATAACGAGCAATGGCACGAATCTTGAGATGAAAACCTAATTAATCATGAACAAAGAAATAACGAGTGAACGGAAATGGAACCAGAGATAAAGAGGAATCAAAATCAAGGAATTGGATTCAATTGTTGCAGTAGCTACCGTTGCAAGTAGAGATCGAGTACATGTAAATCAAGAATCATGAAGAAAAGAGAGAAGAGAAGAGAGGAACGAGAGAAGAGAGTTGCACAATCGCACAACTCTAAGGTGTACAGAGGAAGCTAAAACAGTTGGGAAAACAGAAAATTGAAGAAGCCCCCTCAATTTCGTGCCCTGGGTTATTTATAACTGATGAATTGCGCCCCCACTAGAGCAGAACGCGCAGCAGCGCGCCATGAAACAAGAGAAGCACCAGAGAAGCAAATCGCGCCACCCTTGGATTTCAGTTTGCGTCACGGCACCATTTGAAACAGCATCAGCATGTGGAGCGCGCCCTTGAACGCGCTGCGGCACGAATTGGTCACGACTAACCCTCAACGCGCCCCCCTTGGTTCCTAAAACGCGCCGCGGATGAATTTCAGGGTTGCTAGGGAGAGGCTTTGCGCCATGGGTCACTCTGGTTCTTGAATTGGGTCCATCCTTGCTCTTCTCTTTTTGGTTTGAGTTTCCATACAAGTATTTGGTCCATTCCTTGTTGCTTATCTCTTCTTCAATCCTCAGAGCTTTAGATGTACTGTACAAGAATCCATATAAAAGTATAAGAACTTGTGGAATTTTAACTATTATTACTACTAGTACCACAATATGCTTCTATCACAAATCTATGATAAACTATCAAGGTATGACACATATAAGAGCTAATTGACCTGAAAACAAAGTAAAGAAAATGTATATAAAATGGATTATCAAATACCCCCACACTTATTCTTTTGCACTCCGGGGCAAAACTTACTAAAAGAAGAGTTGATGCTATGTGAACTGAACCAATTCCAATTGAATCACAGATGCATAGAAAAAGAAAGGGACAAAATTCAGAGTATCAAGATCAACAACAATCCATGAATCTATCGTACATCCAAAACAAACAAATTGACAAGTGAATTAAAGAATGAATTCAAAGTGATAGACTTCACAAGTCAGTGTTTCCTCTTGACTCTCAAGTGTTTAGGCTCGTAATTACACTCAAACACATCATGCAAGCTAGCACTACCAGATTTTTACAAGCCTCTAATTTCAATAACTTGAAACACATGCAATTAGAGATCAAAAGGACTTTATTAAGCTTGTAATGTGGCCAAGGAGCAGGTGGGATAGAAGAGGGATTATTTAGGCTAATAACCAAGAGAAAAGAGGAGCAATGGGGAATAAATCTAATAAGCATGAAGATTACCCTCCTAGCACTTACCTCTTTTTGGTTTCCCACTTATTTTCATCATGGATTTCATTTCCTTCTGTTTCTCTTTTCCTCTTTTCTTTCTTGCTTTCTTATAACTTTTGGTGCTTTCTTTTCTTCTTTCTTTTGCTTTCTTTTTTTTTTCTCTTTTTTAGATTTCCTTCTTTGCAGCTTTTGGTATTTTATTCTTTGTATCTTTTTCTATATATACATATACATTTTTCTGTGTAGTTGTTTTCTTTTGCATAACCAATGCCAATCCATTCATCAACTCACATATCAGAATTGTCCTAAAGGGTTATACCCCCACACTTATTTAAAACTTGTTCCCAAAACAATTCCAAAGCTCCTTTAATCCCTAAAGTTAGGGGACATCATTGTTTTCCATTTTTCGGCTTGTAATGAGCTTAAAATTGAAGAAAGGGAAATAAAGGCTCAAAAGGGGATGACAAGGGACAGATATGTAAGGTAGGCTCATTTGGCTAGTGGCTTAAGAAGGAATTTGCCTAGATCATTTCAATAATGCATGTGATCAAGAAATATCAGCAAGAGTCAAGGAAAAATCTAGAGCAACTAACAAGATGAGTGTAGTCACACAAGAAAGAACTTTGAAGGAAAGAATAGTTCCTCCATATAAGGCTCAAACTCTCACAAGGTTTATTTTTCTATCACTAATTATCCAAACTTTAGCTTCAAGTCAATTGCAATTCAAAGATGCACACATAGGTTATAAGAAGATTGAAGAATCTATCAACTAAAAATGTTTGTAACTTCCACAGTTTATACACCTGTAACTTCAAAGAAAAGGTATGTTTCACATTTACTTTTATTTTCCTTTCAACACTCAAACAGAACAAAAACAGAACAAAGAATTAAAAAAAACAGAACAAAACCAGAACAGAAAATTAAAGAAAACAGAAAAGAAAACATAACAGCAAAATATTCACAATTCCCCCCCCCCCACACTTAAAATTTGCATTGTCCTCAATGTAACATAAAGTGCATCAATGAAGTCAGCTGCAATTCAAGACAGAGGAGAAATAGAAAACTCCCTAATTACTTCCTAATTACTTCTTATTACTTACTTCCTAATTACAGAAGATGGATAGACAGGAAATGAATGAAAATAGAACGGAAAAGAGTGGAGGGAGAAAAGAAAACTCCCTCGGCTGCTCAGAGCAGCAAGGTGCTGTGGGCTTCTCAATGATGCTCTCGTGACAGTGCTGCCCTTGTGTCTGATAAGAAACAAACATCCACCTGGATCAAATATCGTCCAATCATCTACAATAATATGTAAATCATTATTTATGAGTGCAGATGATTTAAGGTGCATGCGTGTTCTATAATCAATGCAAGTGCACGGTGGTAGAAATAAATTGAATGCCATAATCAATATCTTCCATTTATTCATTTTAATATTGGCATTTAATTTGAAATTGCAGTGAGAAAGAGTGTCAAGAGATAAAGAAATCTTCTCTAGTGGTGACTCTGAATTCTTGGATACTTCATTTTTTTCATGGTGTTTGCTCCAAGGAAACTCTATGGACAATTCTCCACTAGGTATCAAGACATGAGGATTTTTGTAAGTAAGAGAGTCTGAAACAACTGCACCTTGTGCTTTTAGTTCTCCTACATCACCTGTCAAAGGGAGATCAGCATAAACAATTAAATCATCACATGATTCCTTCTCTTGCTTATCTGTTACTCTCCCTTCTTCCATGTCTTGCTCTCTTAAATGTTGTTCTCTAAACTCTTTCTCTTTAGTCACAACCTCCATGGAACTTGTCTTTTCTGGTTGTGCAGTAGGTTCCACCTCTAAGCTTGGCGGCTGCACAATGGAAGGTGACAATGGCTTGTTCACTGCAATGTCAGTAGATGCAAGAACCTGTAGACCAAAATCTGCAGTCTGCAAATTAAGATCTGCACCTGCAATGGCAGTATTCATCTCTGCACATATGGTACAAACAGTGGCATCATCATTACAGCAACAGCTAGCCAAATCATTATTGAAATTAGAAAAATTAGTCAATTCAGATTCAAATTCAGAGTTAAAATATGTACAATTATCTACAAAATTATCAACTAAATCTAAAGAGGAAGCAAAATGCTCTTCAGTAGGTAGTTTCATGCTTATGAGGGATGCTTGAGGTTGGTTCTGACTAATTGCATTTGATAACTGCTCAATCTGAGTTTGAATACTCTGAAGGTCAACCTCAAACATCTGCTGAAATTGTAAGTTGTTGGTGGCCATCTGATTGATTAATTCTTCCAAGGAAGGACTACCTTGTGGTTGAGCTAGTGGTGGTGGTGGTGCAACATGCTGAAACGATAGTGGTATATAATGGTTGGACTGTTGCTGCCAATCTTGTGTTGGATGGGAATAGTCATGTGAATGCTGATAGCTCTGATCTCCCCATCCAAGACTGTAGGAGCTAGGATAAGGATCGTATTGCTGCTGAGGCATGGTATGAAAAATTTTTGCCTCTTCAAAAGTTGACTCATTGAAATCCTGCTGCAATAGTTCCCTAATAGTCCTATTAGCCATGGTAGCCTAAAGGAATGTAAATCAACACCTCTCTAGTTCATCAGATTCAACAATAGCCACCAAAAACACCAATATACAACACAAATTAGCATGAACAACACTGACTAACAGCACTCAGCAAAATATCATTTAAGCACTAACTAACTAGCATCAATGATATCTACAAAGAATTAAAACCTATGCAAAAAGTTAACAAAATAGTCAGTACCTACACTAGAAACAACAACTGTTATATGGATTTATGGTTAGTCTATACAAATGTAATATTCACAAACAGTTTATATACATGAAAAGTGATAATTCTGAACTGAATGACGCATGTCCCCGGCAACGGCGCCATTTTGATAATCACTGTCGAATGATTATCAAAAGCTAGATTTATCCCCAATTAGATTTGTAATATAGAGGAATCAACCTAGGTCATCTCTCAGAAGACATACATCTATTTAATTCAGAATTATTCACAGTTGAGAGGGGGATTTTCATGAAGTAGTGCAGTAAACTAAACTGAATTGAAATTACAAGGGAGATGAAGAACTAAAAATAGGAACAGAGATTGAAACAGAACAGTGAAGTGTAACATAAATCGTGAAGAAAGTTAGGAATCGGAAGTAGAACGACAAAATGTAAATTGAAACAACGACTAAGCTCAAGAGAAGAAACAGAATGGAAATAACATGCAAGAAGAATTTAGAATTAGAAAACATAACAAGAACATGTAAAGTGTAACGGTGAAGTGAACAGTACGCAATTGCAGAAATGCAATAACGAGCAATGGCACGAATCTTGAGATGAAAACCTAATTAATCATGAACAAAGAAATAACGAGTGAACGGAAATGGAACCAGAGATAAAGAGGAATCAAAATCAAGGAATTGGATTCAATTGTTGCAGTAGCTACCGTTGCAAGTAGAGATCGAGTACATGTAAATCAAGAATCATGAAGAAAAAGAGAAGAGAAGAGAGGAACGAGAGAAAGAGAGTTGCACAATCGCACAACTCGAGGTGTACAGAGGAAGCTAAAAAACAGTTGGGAAAACAGAAAATTGAAGAAGCCCCTCAATTTCGTGCCCTGGGTTATTTATAACGATGAATTGCGCCCCACTAGAGCGAAACGCGGCTAGCATGCCATGAAACAAGAGAAGCACCGAGAGAAGCAAATCGCGCCACCCTTGGATTTCAGTTTGCGTCACGGCACCATTTGAAACAGCATCAGCATGTGGAGCGCGCCCTTGAACGCGCTGCGGCGCGAATTGGCCGCGACTAACCCTCAACGCGCCCCCCTTGGTTCCTAAAACGCGCCGCGGCGTGAATTCTGGCTGCTAGGGAGAGGCTTTGCACCATGGGTCACTCTGGTTCTTGAATTGGGTCCATCCTTGCTCTTCTCTTTTTGGTTTGAGTTTCCATACAAGTATTTGGTCCATTCCTTGTTGCTTATCTCTTCTTCAATCCTCAGAGCTTTAGATGTACTGTACAAGAATCCATATAAAAGTATAAGAACTTGTGGAATTTTAACTATTATTACTACTAGTACCACAATATGCTTCTATCACAAATCTAAGATAAACTATCAAGGTATGACACATATAAGAGCTAATTGACCTGAAAACAAAGTAAAGAAAATGTATATAAAATGGATTATCAGTCTACTCCTATTCCAGCAGCATCATTATCTAAATAGAGATTAGTTGACATAGGGATATTAGAGATTTTACAACTCTCCATGTCAAATTTCTTCAGTAATTCCTTAGTGTACTTTGTTTGATGAATGAAGATTCCTTCCTTTAGTTGTTTGACTTGTAGTCCTAGGAAGAATTTGAGTTCTCCCATCATGGACATATCAAACTCACCCTTCATGCTTGCCACAAATTCTTCACACAGAGATTTATTGGTTGATCCAAAAATGATATCATCAACATATACTTGAACCAATAAAATGTAGTTAGACTTCTTTCTAATAAAGAGTGTCTTGTCAACATTTCCTCTGTGATACCCTTTTGACAAAAGAAATGTACTTAATCTTTCATACCATTGTCTAGGGGCTTGCTTAAGACCATAGAGGGCCTTCTTAAGTTTATATACATGTTCAGGGTAACTAAAGTCAGTGAATCCAGGAGGTTGTGAAACAAAAACTTCCTCATTGATATAGCCATTTAGAAATGCACTTTTAACATCCATTTGATACAGTTTAAAATCATGAATGCAGGCAAAAGCAAGTAAAACTCTCACAGCTTCTAATCTAGCAACAGGGGCATATGTTTCACCAAAATCTATTCCTTCTTGTTGGTTATATCCCTTTGCTACTAGTCTAGCCTTATTCCTAACCACAATTCCATTCTCATCTAACTTATTCTTAAACACCCATTTTGTTCCAATTACATTCATATCTCTATTAAAAAGGAACTAATTCCCAAACATCATTCCTCTTAAATTGATTCAACTCCTCATGCATAGCATTTATCCAAAATTCATCATTAATAGCATCATCAACACAAGAGGGTTCAAATTGAGATACAAATGCATAATCATCACAGAACATATTATAGGAAGATCTAGTAGATACTCCCTTATGGATGTCACCAATGATGTTGTCAAGAGATAAGTCTCTTGGTTTCCTCCATTCTTTTAGCTGTTCTTGAGAAATGGTTGGTGGATCTTGCTGTTCTTGAGGTTTGCTACTGCTGTCATCACCTGTACTTTCATCATCATCAACAAGAGCACTTCCCTTTTGGGGATTGTTAGATTCATCAAACTTTACATGCACAGATTCCTCAATGCACATTCTTCTTTTATTATAAACTCTATATGATTTACTAGTTGATGAATACCCAATAAAAATTGCCTCATCCGCCTTGGCATCAAACTTACCAAGGGGTTCTTTGCCATTATTCAGAACAAAACATCTGCAGCCAAATACTTTAAAATGAGAAATATTAGGCTTTTTGTCCTTATAGAGTTCATAGGGGGTTTTCTTTAAAATAGGACTAATCACTATTCTATTTAGAACATAGCAAGCGTGGAAAGCGCTTCATTTCAAAAGTATTTTGGCAAATCATTTTCATTTAACATAGTTCTAGCTAGTTCTACTAAAGATCTATTTTTCCTCTCAACAACTCCATTTTGTTGTGGAATTCTTGGTGCAGAAAAGTTGTGATTAATTCCATATTTTTCACAAAATTTTTCAAAAGATTCATTTTCAAATTCACCTCCATGATCACTCCTAAGGGACTTAATTTTCAAATCTTTTTCGTTTTGTATCCTTTTGGCAATTACTTTGAAAACTTTGAAGGCATTGTTTTTACTTGGTATAAATGCAACCCAAGTAAATCTAGAGTAGTCATCTACTAAAACTAGTCCATATAGGTTTCCACCTAAACTAGCAGTTCTAGAGGGTCCAAACAAATCCATGTGCAAAAGCTCAAGTGGTCTAGAAGTTGAAACAATATTTTTAGATTTAAAAGAATTTCTAGACTGCTTGCCCTTTTGACATGCATCACAAAAACCTTCTCTATTGAACTTTAAGTCAGGTAACCCTTCCACTAAGTTCTTAGAAGACAGTCTATTAAGTTGATGAACATCAATATGTGTTATGCGTCTATGCCAAAGCCAAGATATATCATCATTTGATGCAAGGCATGCATGATATGATGATGAATGATTAAGTTCAAGGATGTAGATGTTACCATGTCTCTTACCAATCATTAGTACCTCATTTGATTTACTGCTACTAATTTTGCAGCTTCCTTGATCAAATGACACATGATAAACCTTTGTCACAGAGTTGGCTAATACTCAGAAGATTGTATCTCAATCCTTCCACAAGCAGTACATCTTCAATGACAGGATTGGATTTGTCTCCAACAGCACCAATACCCAGAATTTTCCCTTTGTTATTATCTCCATACACTACCGAACCAGATTCTTTGGATTTGAAGGAGATAAAATTGCTCTTGTCTCCGGTCATTTGTCTTGAGCAGCCACTATCCAAATACCAAGTTGAGTGTTTGGCTCTCAAGCACACCTACACAAAATAAGATATCACTTTGATTTTGGTTTTTGAGACTTTGTTGGGTCCATACATGTTAGAACTGTGATAATCTTTCCTAATCCATTTAAACAATCCACTATGTATACCTTTCTTTCTAATCATGCAGTTGTAAGAATTATGTCCAGGTTTCATACAATAACTACATGAGAAAGTTCTATTATTACTGGTTTGTTTAAATGCAGAGAACTTCACATTATTCTTTTTCAAAGGGGCAATAAACAATTTACACTTTAAAAAGGGTAGTTTCAAGTCATCATTTTCCTTTTTCAGATTTTGAACATTGTTCTTTAAAACCGAAATTTCATTTTCTAAATCTGAAATTTTAATTTTCTGAACCTTACTCAATTTTTCAAATTTTTCTGCTTCTTTGAAGAGCTCACAAAAAAGCAAATATACAGTTCATCATAATCTTGAGTAGATGAATCAGAATCACTTACCTCATTATCAGAATCTGAATTTGCCATAAGACACAAGTTGGCTTCTTCATTTTCACTCTCATTGGAGGATGAGCAGTCATTTTCTTCCCAAGCAATGTAGGCCTTTTTCTTGCGGAATTTATCCTTCTTGGGCCTTTCCTCATGTTCTACTCTTCTAGGTTCACTGCTGTTTGATTTCTTCAAGTTAGGACACTCCGATCTATAGTGTCCAGCCTTGCCACATTCATAGCATGTGACCTTTGAAGATGAGCCTTTTCTAGCATTGTTGAATCTCTTTTTGTTGTTGTTCTTCTTCATGAACCTTTTGAACTTTCTGACCATGAGATTCATTTCTTGCTCAGACTCATTTCCACAGCTTGATGATGCATCACTATCACTAGCTGTGTCCTCCATTTTGAGTGCCAAACTCTTAGCCTTCTTGTCCTTTTGCTCTTCATCAGCCATACGTGACATATCCATCTCATATTCTCTCAGCTTACCAAACAACTCAGCACTTGTCATTAAGGCCAAGTCCTTTGATTCTCAGAATGGTGTGTTTGTTGGTTGCCATTTTTCGCTTAGAGACTTCAAGACCTTTATGTTTACCTCTTCCTCAACAAAGACCTTACCGGAGTCCTTTGAGGTGATTCACAATGTGTGTGAATCGCTTCTGCATGTCCATGATAGACTCACCTTGTGCCATTCTGAACATTTCATACTCTTGGATGAGTGTGTTCTTTCTAGCTCTTCTCACCTCAGGAGTACCTTCATGAGTCACCATGATGAGATCCCATGCTTCCTTTGTTGTTGTACAAGCTGAAATTCTAAAGAATTCATCAGAGTTTAATGCGGAATGTATAATATTTAAAGCTTTAGCATCATTTTCAGCTCTCTTAACTTCTTCCTGTTCCCAACTCTCAAATGGTTTTTCAACCTCATTCCCACTTTCTATGTATGTTGGAGCTTTGTACTCAGTTACAACAGCTTGCCAAATGTTTCTATTTATAGACTCCATAAAGATTTTCATTCTAACTTTCCAAAATGGATAGTTATCTCCACAAAACAGAGGAGGTCTATTAATAGAGGCACCTTCAGCAAATGGTAATTGATTACTGGCCATTATGGATCAAATTCTAGAGCAACTTACTAGAAGTAGCTCTGATACCAATTGTTGGTCCCTATGTGTGAATCTAGAGGGGGGGGGTGAATAGATTCTTGTTAAACTTTACCCCAAATTCGCGTGTTTCTAATTCCTTTTAATTCAACCGAAAGCTAATCTTGATTACCTATCAATTACCTTTCAATTACAGATTCAATTACAAGTTCAATTACTGATTCTATTCCTAAACCAATTAATGAGTTGATTATCAATGCGGTTTCCAAATACAAAGCGAGAATATGATCAATAACAATATAGTGAAAACGTAAAGAGAGTAAGGAAGAAGATGAGTGTGCAATGATGTATCTTGGTTCGGCTAATCGCCTACGTCGGTCCCAACCCAACAACTGTTGCGATTGGCTTTCCACTATCAAATGATTCCTTTTGTATCCTTTTACATTCACTCGCAACAAGCAATACAAACGAAATCAAAACACCCAAAACTGTTCTTCAACCCGAAGAACGTAACTTCCTGCACCTTGGCACCTCCAAGATCAAAACTTTGAGAATCACTTCTCAAACATAATGCTCTATCTAGAGAGACCTCTCTCCTAGAGCAACAACCCGAATTGGAAAATACAAAGATCAGTAAAGAATACACCTCAAGTGCGAATCGATCACAAATGAACACTATGAAATCCACCCAATCACAGAATGAATCAAGTTTCCCTTTGTCTTTGAAAACCTTGATGAACTCTATGTAAAGAGCATATGAAAGTGTAAGAGTTGATTCAAGAAGCTAGGTTTTTCAGCCTTTTCATATGTTTCATCAAGGATATACTTATAGAATCAATTTGGAGGGAGAAAACGTGTAAATCTGAGCTATAACGGTCCATGTAATTGATACCCAAATGAGTGTAATCGATTACACTAGCCGTTAGAACCCTCCAATTTGATTTTTCCAGGTATGTAATCGATTACCACGAGCATGTAATCGATTACATCAAAGAGGAAAACCGAAATAGTGAATTTCAAAGCATGTAATCGATTACATAGGGGATGTAATCGATTACACTGAGAAATAGAAAGCATGTAATCGATTACATCATCCATGTAATCGATTACACCAGAGAGAAAGATCAATGTAATCGATTACACCAAGCCTGTAATCGATTACATCAGTGAAAAATGGATTTCCAAGGTTTTTAAAACTGTTTTTCTCAAATGGAAATCAAACATTAGTCACATGATCAATCATATACAAGTTTTACACATTTCTGGGGTCTTAAACAAAGAACTCAACACATATATGCCTATACTCAACACACAATACATAGATATATCCTAGTTACATTCAAGTATGGAAAATCGAAAGATACATTACATCAAAATCAAAACAACTTAGGAGGCACAACAACATCTTCAAGCTTTAAGTCCAACAACACTTGATAGGAATGTGATCAAGCTTTAGTCCAAAATCCTCAAGTTGTTGCTTCAACCAAATGGTTTGAGCACAACAGCTACCCGCAACCACATACTCGCTTCTTGCTGTTGATAGAGCAACACATGCTTGTTTCTTGTTATACCATGAGACTAAGCTTTCTCCAAACAAGTGACATACACCACTCGTGCTCTTTCTATCTGTTTTGCAACCTGCAAAATCTTAATCACTAAAACCGACTAGAGTAGGGGACGTACCTTTGGGATACCACAAACCACAGTTCATTGTTCCTTTGAGGTACTTCAGGATTTTCTTCACAGCAGTCATGTGTGATTGTTTTGGTGCAGATTGAAATCACGCACAAACAGAAACACTGAACATTATATCCGGTCTGCTCGCTGTGAGATACAAGAGTGATCCAATGATCCCTCTGTACTTTGCTTGGTCTACTCCTAGTCCTGTAGTATCATTATCTAAAGAGAGATTAGTTGACATAGGGATATTAGAGATCTTACAACTCTCCATGTCGAATTTCTTCAGCAATTCTTTAGTGTACTTCGCTTGATGTATAAAGATTCCTTCTTTCAGTTGCTTGACTTGCAGTCCTAGGAAGAATTTGAGTTCTCCCATCATAGACATGTCAAACTCACCCTGCATGCTAGCCAAAAATTCTCTGTTGAACCCTTTTGACAACAGAAATTTACTTAACCTTTCATACCATTGTCTGGGGGCTTGCTTCAGACCATAGAGGGCCTTCTTTAGCTTGTACACATGCTCAGGGTAACTGAAGTCAGTAAAACCAGGAGGTTGTGAAACAAAGACTTCCTCGTTGATGTAGCCATTTAAGAACGCACTTTTAACATCCATCTGAAACAGCTTAAAATCATGAATGCAGGCAAAAGCAAGTAATACTCTTACAGCTTCTAATCTAGCAACAGGGGCATATGTTTCATCAAAGTCTATTCCTTTTAAATTGATTTAACTCCTCATGCATAGCATTCATCCAAAATTCATCATTTATAACATCATCAACACAAGAGGGTTCATATTGAGATACAAACGCATAATCATCACAGAACATATTATGGGAGGATCTAGTGGATACTCCCTTATGGATGTCACCAATGATGTTGTCAAGAGATAAATCCCTTGGTTTCCTCCATTCTCTTGGCAGATTATGAGAAAAGGTTGGTGGATCTTGTTGTACTTGTGGTTTGTTACTGCTGTCTTCACTTGTATACTCATCATCATCAACAAAAAACTTCCCTTTTGGGGATGGTTAGATTCATCAAACTTTACATGCACAGATTCCTCAATGCACATTCTCCTTTTATTGAAAACTCTGTATGCTTTGCCTTGAAACAGAACTTTCTCAATGCACATTCTCCTTTTATGCATGTAATTATAAGACTTATGTCCAGATTTCATACAATAACTACATGAGAAAGTTCTGTTTTTGCTGGTTTGTTTAAATGCAAAGAACTTCATGTTATTCTTTTTCAAAGAGGCATCAAAAGACTTACACTTTGAACAGGGTAGTTTCAAGGCATCATTTTCCTTTTTCAAACTTTGAATATCAGTTTTCAAAACAGAAATATCATTTTCCAAATCAGTAATTTTGTTTTTCAAAACCTTGTTCAACTTGCCTAGTTTTTCCGTTTCCTTGTAAAGTTCACAAAAAGCAGTTTGCAGCTCATCATAGTCAAAAGTAGATGAATCGGAATCACTTACCTCATCATCGGATGTTGGATTAGCCATGAGACACAAATTTGCTTCTTCATTATCACTCCCACTAGAGGTTGAGGAATCATTCTCTTCCCAAGCTATGTATGCCTTTTTCTTGCGAAATCTGTCATTCTTGGGCCGTTCCTCATGTTCTACTCTTCTAGGCTCACTGTTGTTGCTTTTCTTCATGTTGGGGCACTCCGATTTGTAGTGACCCACCTTTCCACACTCATAACAAGTGACCTTTGAAGATGAACTCTCATACCTCTTGAAGCCTTTTCTGGAATTGTTGAATCTCCTTTTATCGTTGTTCCTCTTCATGAACTTTTTGAATTTCCTTACCATGAGATTCATATTTTCCTATTCAGATTCACTACCACAGCTTGACGCATCGCTCTCACTAGCTGTGTCTTCCATCTTGAGTGCTAGACCTTTTGGCTTTCTTATCTTTCTGTTCCTCATCAGCAATACGGGACATATCCATTTCATACTCCCTCAACTTACCAAATAACTCTGCACTTGTCATCAAAGCTAAGTTCTTTGATTCAGTGATTGTTGTGACAGTTGGTTGCCATTTTCTGCTCAAGGATTTCAGCACCTTCACATTGACTTCTTCCTCAACGAAGATCTTACCAAGTCCTTTGAAATGGTTCACGATGTGTGTGAAACGTTTCTGCATATCCATCACGGACTCACCTTGTGCCATTCTGAACGTCTCGTATTCTTGGATCAAGGTATTCTTCCTTGCCCTTTGTACTTCAGCGGTTCCTTCGTATGTGACACTTATTAGATCCCAAGCTTCTTTGGCTGTGTTACAAGCTGAAATTCTGAAAAATTCATCTAAATTTAAAGCAGAATGTATAATATTTAAAGCTTTTGCATCATTTTCAGCTCTCCTAATTTCCTCTTGTTCCCATCTCTCAAATGGTTTTTCAATCTCATTCCCATTTTCTATGTATGTGGGGACCTTGAAATCAGTCACAACCGCTTGCCAAATGCTTCTATGTACAGACTCCATAAAGATTTTCATCCTCACTTTCCAAAAAGGATAGTTATCACCATAAAACAGAGGAGGTCTATTAATAGAGGCACCTTCAGCGAATGGTAATTGAGTACCGGCCATTCTAGGAACTATGGATCAAAATCTAGAGCAACCTACTAGATAAAGCTCTGGTACCAATTGATGGTCCCTATGTGTGAATCTAGAGGGGGGGTGAATAGATTCTAGTTCCACTATAGCCCAATTTCTCGAGTTTCTAATTCCTTTTAATTCAAACAAAACTATTCTTGATTACCTATTGATAGATGAGACAGATAAACAGGAAATATCAAAGATACACAGCGGAAATACCAAAAAGAATAATCAGAAACACGTTAGTAATCAATATGCGTCGTAATCCATATCAGTATCTAACCATTCCAGTTTTAGTTGATTACCGAGTCAATTACCGAGTCAATTACCGAACAAATTGCATAAATTAAATCGTGATAACAGCAATGTAAGGTAAACGGTAAAGAGAATAAGGGAGAAGAAGAGTGCACAGTGATTTATACTGGTTCGGCCCACTGCCTACATCCAGTCCCAAACCAACAACTGTTGCGATCGGTTTTCCACTATCAAATGATCCCTTTGTGTTCTTTTACATTCACTCTGCAACAAGCAACACAAAAACGAAATCAAAACACCCAAAAACTTGTCCTTTAACCCAAAGAACAGTTCTTCCCTGACCTTGGAACACCCAAGATCAAACCTTTGAGAACACACTTCTCAAAGACCTTTACTCTATCCAGAGAGACCTCTCTCCTAGAGTAATAACCCAGAAACCAAAAAGGTAAACAAAAGATGGTTTAGAGAACACGGGAGTGTAGATCGATCACAAACGATAACACCGTGAATGCTACCCGGTCAGAGAAAAGATCAAGTTTGCCTTTTCTTTATGAAAACTTGATGAACTCTTGAAGTTCTTTATGGGTTTCTTGGAAAAGATGATGAACTCAGTTTTGAGAGAATATGAAAGTGTATGAACTTTTCTAAAACTTATGTTCCAAGATCTTATGTTAATTTTTGAGAAAAGAGTATTTATATGTTCAATTAAAAACTCAATTTAAGCAACTTAATAATTTTCTGATAGGGGTAATCGACTGCCAGAAGCTGGTAATCGATTAAACCAATGAGCAAGGGTTTCCAGGGTGATTTTGGCTCATGGTAATCGATTAACCCGATGGGGTAATCGATTACTCCAGTGGCAAATGCATTCCCACACTCTGTTACCTACTGTTGGTAGTTGATTACCTGCTGTTGGTAGTTAACTACCTTCTGTTGGTAATCTATTACCTCAGTTGGTTACCAAAGACATTTTCAAAATATCTTAGAGAGGGAAATCAAACATTTGACACATGAGAAATCACACAAGATTGCCAAGCTCTCCAGGGCATTCAAACAAAGAACAACCACATACATGCCTAAACTAAACAATCAATACATAGGAAACTCCTAATTACATTTCATCTAAGAAAACCAAAATTACATAGCATCAAAAGCAAAATACCAAGAGAGACACCAAAGCATCTTCAAGCTTTAAGTCCAACAGTCGTCAACACAAGCCTCACGGTTGCACCAAGAGAAGGTCTCAGCTAAACAAGTGTTTTGGTGTTTAAGGGTGAAGAAATGAAAGAAAAATGTGGGAAAGGAAAGGAATGGGGGTGGCGCCAAGGTGGTGACACCTATAAGCCTAGGAGGAACTGCCACAATGGGTGTAGAGAGCCATCGATAAAATTCAAAGATAATTCCCTAAGGAAACAACAGAACAAATCTCTCAAGAATGCACTAAGCTATTCATTCATCAAAAATGCCAAAAGATCCTTACAAGTGGTGCCGCCAAGGGTTCTTATAGGTCACCTAGCTTGGCCTCCAAGTAATCTAAACCATGATTAAACTAGCCTAATCCTAGTTAAGATCTAAGCCAAACAGAAATCCTACTTGACCACCAAGTTACCATATGAGTTACTTGGTTTTTAGCTTTCACATGACCTTCACATGGGTGCACATGGGTTTGTCTCCCCTTGGTACCCATGTGATTAGCCATGTCATCAATCCTAATCACTCCCTAATCAAGGGTGGAGATCCTTGATTAAGTGTTGGCATGGATCCAATCCTTAATCAAGGTTTCCTTCCTAATTAGCAAGTGTTTCAAGGTTCACACAATTTTTGTAGCCGAAAATGCTTTTAGCCGATTTTGAAAACTTGTGTGACCTTGACTCAGGAATGCATGACATGCTTTAGGCTTTATGAAACCCTTGGGCTTTGGACCCTTAAGTCATATCGTAGAGCTATTACAATAGGATCTAATCTTGTTCCATACAAGTTTACAAAGATTTTACATGATTTTTGTCTTAAGCTAGAGTACAACTCTTGAAGCTTTTCCACTTCCTCTTCAAGCCTCCTTTACATGTTTCTAGTAAATCTTCTTAGGCTAGATGTTCCTACATCAACATGTTTAGTACAAATAGGGAAAATTCTGAATTGTAAACATTTTTGATGAATTTTAGAAAAAAGCATATTTGCTTGAGAGAGAAAGTTATTTTCTAGGTTTCTTGAGAAAACCTTCTTGGATCTTATCATGGTGCATTCTCCATGTGGCGATTCTACCTAGAGCTTATTGCTTAGCATGACGCTCCTTCATCTCTTATCTTCTCCATTTTCTATTTCATTTCTTCTTTGAGAATCCATTCTGCCATTAACATGTTCCAAACTGTGGAGTTCAAGCTTAAGAAGTGAAGATTGGGCCAAAATTAGTGAGATTTACATGGAAGACTTACATCATTGAATCTAGAAGGGGGAGGGGATTGAATTGATTCAAGTTCCTGTATCAGCTTTTCGACAAATTCTTTGTTATCTTCTTTTAAGTTCAATTTTAGTTCTATCTTGATTTTATTAAGTCTAAGAGTTTTAACACTTAATACAAAATAGAATACATAGTTATACAACGGAAAACAAAAAAGATATTTAGAGCAATTCTTCAACTTTAGTTGTTCAGAACAATTCGATACAGAGATACAATTCAAATGAATTTCATACACGATACAGTATTCATTTGAGAAAAACATAAACGATATTGAGGTACGTGAGATATAGGGAGAAGAAGAAGATTGCACAGGAGTTATATATTGATTCAGCCTTCCGCCTACATCTAGTCCTAATACAACAATTGTTGTTATTAGTGTTCCACTAAACAATGATCCCTTTGTGTTCTTTACAATCACTCTACACAAGCAACACAACGAAATCAACAACATCCAATACAATCAGTTCTTTCTCATAAAGAACCCTTCTCTTATATTCTTCGTACCTCCAAGAATCAGCCTTGAGAAATCTCTCTCAATCAACTTTATTCTAATTCTAGAGAGACTTCTCTCTTAGAGTAATTCAAATCTCAAAAAAGAAAAGAAAAGTACAAAGATCAGAAATAGAATACACCTAGTTGTGCAAGTCTGATCAACTGAAAACTATATATCTTATTCATACATCATGATCTCATCCTCTAAGAGCCATTTGAAAACTTTTTCTAGAATAATCTTGATGAATTTCTTGGAGAAAAAGATAAGAACTCAAGTAGTTTTGATTTGAAAATGTTAGAATGCTCTTTTCGTTTTTCCAAGATAAAAAAGAATCTCTCTCAAAATTGTTTTTCAAAAGACTATTTAAAACAAAACATTTTTGGTAATTGAGGACAAGTTTCTGATGTGGGTAATCGATTACTTCATGGTGGTAATACTCCAGTGGATTAAGTTCTATCTTGACAACTCAAGCTCGTGGTAATTGATTACCTGGAGTTGTTAATCGATTACTCCAGTAAAATTTGAATTCCCACATAAGCTTCAACTATTGGTAATCGATTACCATAAAATGGTAATCTATTACTTCAGTTTGATGCTCAAAATACAAAAACAAAGGTAATCTATTACTTCGGTTGGTAATTGATTACTTCGGTTAATTTTTCTTTTCAAAAGGGAATCATTCAAACTTAACTTTCTAAGCAAATCATAAAGATAGATTGAAGTAAGCCTTCTATGAAACGATTACTAGTTGCCCGATCTTCAACTTCTCAAGCTCAAGCTTCACGGTCATTAATGGTGAATCACAGATTCACACACTCAAATGAAGAAGAAAATTAGAAAATGGAAGAAGGAATAGAGACGCCATGCTAGAAGCAATAATTCTAGTGAAGAATCGCCACATGGATGTGCACCATGATAAGACCCATGAAGGTTCAATGAAGAAACCTTGAAGAGAAACCTCTCTCACAAGCAAATGCTCAATTCATTAATTTGACTAAAAGTGTTTCCAATGCTGAAAATTCAAAAGTATATACTAAGGACTAATTTTGGCACCAAGGCAAATCGGGTAGCATGTGGATCCTTGGATGAAAGTTTGATCTAACGTGTGGCAAGCCTTAAGCAC
Organism: Hylodesmum podocarpum; assembly: GCA_026586105.1. Taxonomy (NCBI): domain Eukaryota; kingdom Viridiplantae; phylum Streptophyta; class Magnoliopsida; order Fabales; family Fabaceae; genus Hylodesmum; species Hylodesmum podocarpum. Next base: position 12,107,893 of record JALJEV010000131.1, read on the forward strand.
ATCACACAGATCAAAACCAGCATCTTAAGGATCAATGTGCAATCATAGGGCCACGATTTTCTTGATAAAAATTGGCATGAGACATCTGACTTCAAGAATGAATCTCCACCTCTTGATGGATTATGGATCATATAGCCGAGATCACTTCTTGAGGTGGCATGTAAAATATGACTCAAGTTTGAATCTTTGCTTTATGATTAAATCTAGATCAAGAGGCCTTGATTCACTCTTGAAGGTGGTGCCTTAAGCAAGCATGCCAAGGTGATTCAAATCAAGTCTAGAAAAGGAAAGGAGTTAGTGGAATTTCCACTCACTTTTCTCTCCCATCTCTCCACTCTCTCCCAATTATCCTAGAAGATTATTTCCTAAATCTTATTACATTTGGCCATGGCATACCTATACTATGCAAGGTCCAAATTAATGTTCAAATTTAAGTACAAGTACTCATAAAATGCTAATACTATTACAAGGCTTGTTGACTAAGAAAATGTCTTCTAAGGTTAACTGTTGACTTTGACTTTGAGTCAACCTCTTCTCTTCCTCTTCTTGAATTCTCTTAAGCATTGACCTTGTAAACAACTTGGAAAGGAGATAGAGAGGTAGTAGAATGGGCTACTCTATTGTATGCAAATTCTACATGTGGTGGACATTCCTCCCAAGACTTAATATTACCCTTCACAAAACTCCTAAGCAATTGACCCAATGTTCTATTCACTACCTTCATTTGCCCATCCGTTTGTGGGTGGCAAGTAGTGGAGAAGAGTAGTTTGGTGCCAAGTCTTCCCCATAGTGATCCCAAAAATGGCTAAGGAACTTGGCATCTCTATCACTCACTATGCTTTGCGGCACACCATGCAATCTCACTATCTCCTTGAAGAACAATGTAGCTATGTGAGATGCATCATCCGTCTTGTGGCAAGGTAGGAAGTGAGCCATCTTGGAAAACCTACACACCACAACAAATATAGAATCTGAGCCTCTCTTGGTCTTGGATAATCCTAAAGTCCATGGATATGTCCAACCAAGGTGAAAAAGGCATGGGTAAGGGCATGTAAAGGCCATGGTTGGATAGCTTAGACTTTGCTTGATTACAAGTGATGCATTTCCATACAAACTTTGAAACTTGAACATTCATTTTATGCCAAAAGAAATGCTCATGTAAAATAGCAAAGGTCTTGTCTATACTGAAATGTCCCATGATTCCTCCTTCATGTGATTCACATATTAAAAGTTCTCTTAAGGAGTTATTAGGCACACACAAGAAATTTCCTTTTAATAGATAATCTTTGTGCCTAAAGAAATCCTTGAAAGCACCTTTAATACACTCTTTATACACAAGGCCGAAATCAACATCATTTTCATATAAGGCCTTCACATGTTCAAAACCAATCAATTTAGATTCAAGCACGGAAAGAAGGGTATACCTCCTCCTACTCAAAGGCGTCGGCTACTATGTTGCTTGACCCCTTCTTGTGCTAGATAATGTATGCAAAAGTTTCTATGAACTCAACCCACCTAGCATGCCTCTTGTTGAGTTTTCCTTAGCTCTTTAGATGCTTAAGTGCTTCATGGTCCGTTTGCACTATGAATTCCCGTGGGAGCAAATAGTGTTGCCAAGTTTGGAAAGACCTCACCAATGCATATAGTTCTTTATCAGGTGGAGTAGTTCAATTGGGCTCCTTTTAATTTCTCACTAAAATAAGCTCTGGGGCGACCTTCTTGATTCAAAGATAGAATAGGAGCATTAGAAAGCTTTTCTTTAAGTGCATTAAAAGCAAGTTCTTGAGGTTCGCCCCAAATGAAAGGTACTTCCCTCTTGACTAGCTCATTCAATGGTAAAGCAATGGTGCTAAAGTCCTTGACAAACCGCCTATAAAAGCTTGCTAAGCCATGGAAGCTTCTCACTTCCTTTACACATGTAGGGGTCGGCCACTCCTTGATTGCCTTGACCTTTGCTTCATCCACTTGTACACCTAAGGAACTCACCACAAATCCAAGAAACACAACACTATCCGTGGCAAATATGCATTTATCTTTGTTAGCATACAAAGTTTGTGTCCTAAGTGCTTCTAACACATGCCTCAAGTGACTCAAATGCTCATTGAAAGATTTGCTATAAACAAGAATATCATCAAAATATACAACAACAAATTTCCCAATGAATTCCCTTAAGACATGGTTCATCAATCTCATAAAGGTGCTTGGTGCATTGCTTAAACCGAAAGGCATAACCAACCATTCATACAATCCAAATTTAGTTTTAAAGGTTGTTTTCCATTCATCCCTTTCCTCTATCCTAATTTGGTGGTATCCACTCTTAAGATCTATCTTATTAAAATTAGTGGAACCATGCAATTCATCTAGGAGGTCATCAAGTCTAGGGATTAGATGACTATACCTTATAGTAATGTTGTTTATGGCTCTATAATCCATGCACATGCGCCAAGTACCCTCCTTCTTAAGAACAAGGATCACGGGTGAAGCACAAGAAGACAAGCTCTCCTTGACCCACCCTTTGCTCAACAAGTCTTACACTTGCCTCTCTATCTCATGTGTCTCTTGAAGTGAAGTTCTATAGATTGGCCTATTAGGGAGGGGTGCACCCAGAATGAGATCAATTTGGTGCTCAATCCCCCTCAAAGGTGGTAGGCCGTGAGGTATCTCTTGAGGGAACACACCTCCAAACTCTTCTAGCAAGGTATCCAAGTCACTTGGATCACCTACACAATTAGCATTCAAAATTAGTGGTGAAGGTAAACATAAGTACATAGATTTCCTAGCTAGGAATTCCCTCTTAACCTCTCCCCTCTCAATTAGAAAACTTCCCTTTGTATCTTCATTACTCTTAGTCTTTCCCTTTTTGCTTTTAGGTTTAGGACTTGGAGTAACATGCTTGAAAGCCTTCTTGGAGCTCTCGGCCAAGCTCTTAGAAGTAGATGTGGACTTAGCAAGTCCCTTGGAGCTCTCGGCCAAGACCTTCTTTTCCTCCTCTCTTTTCATCTTCATCTTCACTTGGTCTTCTATCACTTCCTTAGGTGACAATGGCTTTAGATGTACCTTACGGCCAACATGAGAAAGATATAAGTATTTGCTACATCATCATGTAAAGCATATTTATCATATTGCCATGGTTTACCTAATAGCATATGAGTGGCTTCCATAGGGACTACATCACATAAAATCTCATCACTATATTTCCCTATATTGAAAGCAACTAGAACTTGTCTACCCACTACTAATTCATCCTTCTCACTTAACCATTGCAATTTATAGGGTTTAAGGTGTGGAGAAGTTTTCAAACCAAGTTTTTCAATCAATCTAGTACTCACAACATTAATGCAACTACCACTATCAATTATTAAAGAGCAAACCTTCCCTTGTATGTTGCATCTTGTGTGGAAGATGTTTTCTCTTTGAGTCTCATCTAACTCTTGGTAGGCACTTCCTAGCATCTTTCTAACCATGAGAAGGTCACTCTCCTCGGCTAGCTCCTCACTTGAATGGTCACTTGTGCTTTGATCTTCACTCTCACTTGAAGAGTGGCATGACTCTTCACTAGTGACTCCTCCATCCATCCTCATGACCATGGTCTTCTTGTTGGGGCATTGGGAAGCAATGTGGTCGTGACCTAGACACTTAAAGCACTTGATGTTAGATGGTTTAGAAATAGGTTTAGCCACATCTTTACCTTTAGGGTCTTCTCGGCCAAACTTAGAAAATGTTTTGGAAGAACCCTCCTTCTTATGCTTCTCCTTCCAACTTGAAGATCCACTAGTATAAGACTTCTTTAACGTGGATTTCCTTTTAATTTGAGCTTCTATCTTTTCAGCTTTATGGATGGCATCCTCCAAGGTTCTATAGCTTTGAAGTTCCAACACATCTTGTATTTCTCTATTCAAGCAATGAGTGAACCTTGCAATGATAGCCTCTTTCTCCTCTTGATAGTCCGCTCTTAACATAGTAAAAGCTCTTTATAGTACTTTTGCACAATCTTACCCCCTTGTGACAACCTTTGAAGCTTGATATGCAAGTCTCTCACATAGGAATTGGGAACAAACCTCCCTCTAAGTTTATCTTTCAATTGGGTCCAAGATGTTATGGAAGACCTCCTCCTCTTCTCGGCTTCAATGAGAACTTGGTTCCACTAAACCAAACCATACCCTTCAAACTCCAAAATGTCTAGATTAAGCCTCTTCTTTTCACTCAAGGTGGGATACCAAGAGAATACTTGGTCAACCTTCATGACCCACTCTAGGTAGTTTTCGACACCTCCATCTCCTAGGAACTTAGGAAGCTTAGATGTGTCATGAGCCTCTTGATTTCATTAACCCTAGATCCTTCTTGAATTGATCAAGTGAGGGGTGCCTAGCATCACTTGATCAATCCATCAAGGATCAAGTGGCCTAGAAGGCTCGCGGTCAACACACACAATTGCCATATAACTTAGGCAAATTTCATTGTAAGACTCACTTTTTAATTGAATGAAATTTTGATATTTCTAAGACTTGGTCTTGAGAAAAGAGAGTGGACTCTCCTAGGGTTTCTTCATGAAACTTGAATCTTATCTTGGTCCATGACTCAAGTGGCGATTCTTCTACCTAGCTTATTGGATCCAATGTCCATTGCACTACCATCATCCTAGATCACCTTCCATTTTCATTTTTTCTTCCCTTTTGTTACTTAACCGAAAAACCACCTTCAAACCTTGGGTTCTTGGTGATGTTATCTGCATGCTACACTTGTTCTTGAGTGGAGGATCACTTGGTGAATGAAGATTGGGCACCCTATGTTGAATCCATGAAGTACCAATCCTAATCTTCATGGGTTTGCATCACTTAAGTATGCATGCCAAGGTGATTCGTCATTGACCTATTCAGTTACTAGTTAGGAATCGCTTAGGAATCTAAGCTATTTTACTCCCATTTCCTGTGCTAGTCGAAGTTTGTCTATCAAGGCCTCGCACTCAACCTGGTTGTTGGACATAACAATGTTGAAGTAGATGGCTCGTTCAAGGACAATGTCATCTAGTCCCTATAGTGTGACTCCAGCTTCAGTCCCTTTTTTGTTAGAGGAACCACAAACATTAAGGGTCTACTATTCACGTCTATCACCGAGTTTAAGGAGCTCTACTAAGAAAACAGCTAGAAATTGTGTTTTCATTCGTCCTCAACTTTCATATGTAAGGACAAACTCAGATTGCTCAACTGACTAAGCAGCCATCCCACTAGCAAGCTCGAGTTTTTGGAATACTTGTTTGATCAGGTAATCGGTATAGATGTTATTTTAAAGATGAAAAAGTAAGGCCTTAGTATCTAAGCAGAGCAGACAATGGCGAGGATTAATTTTTCGATAACTTGATACGTTGCCTTGGCCGATTGTAATGTGTGGTTGGTGAAAGGGGCCCAAAAGGTCTTATTGGTCACCTTCGTCAATAGCCTCAAATCTGATATCTGTAAAACAAACAAGCAGGTAGGGGTGAGCTCAAGACCTTCATCGCAACTAAACTAACACATTCAAGGAAAAGCAAACCACCTATGAACCACCAGTATGGTTACTAATAACGCTCTCATGCATTTCTTCACCTAAGCATAACTAAGCTTAAAAACTCTTTATTGGCCAGCTACCACACAAGTCACCATGTGCTTTTGTGAACTTATATATTGTTTCTTGGTTGACTATCAGGAATACGCCCAAATGGGTTCATCAATGGGCTCTCACTAACTGGTGATGGTGATAGGATAATTTTCGGGATCTATCAAGATTTGATCTAGGCTTATCCTACGCCTCACCTGACAATTCATCCCCAAGGTACTCAGACCTTGCATGTCCATCGTTTGGGAAACCAATGCACAGGAGACTGATTATCCCCTCACTCTCTCACAAGATTTAACAACTTACAGAAGGGAAGCTTGAGTACATGTGATACTTTACAACAATTGTTATAGGTGCAGAGTAACACTACTCCATGACACAATTTGGTCAAACCAAACATTTTTTGGAATCTTATTCCTATCACCTTGTTCAAAACTAGGAAGAGTGAAACTTTGCATCTTTGAGTCCACAATCATTTGTATCATAAAAGTAATGAAACATATAAAAAAAAAAAAAAGAGTTATCTCTGCAACATCCTTCCAGCTAGGACTATTTTGGGTCTCTAACCATGATAACACTCATTGATCACGTTGCCAACGAGCTCCATCTAGCTTACAAGCTATACCTTGAACCACTTACCAAAACAACACAAGCATGGCTCCTTTGATTTCCACACATGTCACTCATTCTCATAACAATCACAACTGTTTAAGGTTCATTGTGAATGATCTCACTCACACTTAGTCTTCTCAAGTTATTTCCATACTACTAGTATACATATACAAGCAATAAATACATCCAAAGCGACTATAGAGAGAGGTGAGGGGAAGATCAATTGACACCAAGTGTAGACTTACACCTCCAAATAACTTGTGAAATAAATTAAATTTAAACGATCCAACTATTTAGTCCAATGTTCTTATTAATAAGATCAAGTATATAAATATCTATATAATTATAAAATCATTTGATAGTTCATCGAACCACTTTATTTGAATATAACATATGATATTATAATATATAAATATTAGTTGTTGGGTAACATATCCAAAAAATACAAATTGCATAAAATTAAGGGTGAGCAAATTTTGGTTTTTCTAAAATCCAATTTCTATCCAATCTGCATCCATTTTTTAAATTGGATTTGGATTCCAAATCCAATATTTTTTTTTCAAAGCAATATGGATTTCTCAAAATTAGTTTTAAAACCAATTTAAAATCAATATCTAGTTTAAAACCAATTTTAAAAGATGAACAAATTTTATATTATGAATTTTCATTTAAATTAAATTGTAATTTTTTAAAAATAGTTTTTATACAACATAAAAATCTTTTTTTAAAGATTTTTTTATGTTCAATAAAAAGATTTTTCTTTTGTTGAATATTAGTTTTAAATAAGACTGAACAAAATAACTAGTTCTTTTCAAATTATCCTTAATTTTAAAATCTTTTTTATTTCTAAAACTAACTTAGAACTAATAATTAGTTATTGTAATATTAGTTCAATAAAAAGTATTCTTTATATTAAATTTCTTTACTAAACTAAGTGACTAATAAATTCTTCTCTTTTTCAATAGATTAGTTATTTTGTTATAAGCATCTAATTTTATAATATGTGTAAAAAATTGACAAAGAAAATTTTAAACCAACTTTTTTCCTTCTTTAGACAAGTTTTAAAATATTACTTCCATTAGAGATATCATAATTTTGGTGTTTAATATAATGATCTATTTTTAATAAAACTAATTTTATAAATAAAACTGATAAAGATTTAACTCTTAAGAAAATTTATATAATATAATATTTGTCATATAATTTTTAAGAGATAAAATAATTAATTCACTAACAACCAGATTTAAAACAAGGATATGGATAATTTTAAAAGAACTAATTATTTGGATAAGCCTTACCATCATCGAAATGAATTTCTCATATTTAATTATAGTACAAGTATAAAATTACAAAAGATCCTAGTTGCATATACAATCTAAATATACAATGAGTTATAATTATAATCAATTTTAGAAAAATTTTAAAAAAATACTTTTACAATTAATTTTATATTTAACATACTTTTACTATCAATTTTATATTTTAATAATTATATAAGATTTAATTAAAATTTATTTTAATTTAATTCTTAAAACCAGTTAGAAATCAATTTTCAAATATAAATTTTTATTCAAATTTGTAGTATATAAAACTTGTTATTTATTTATTTATGATATATGATTAATTTTTATCATTATTTTCAATTAACATTAATTATTATTAATTTTTTTTACTCTAATTAAAAATATCAATGCAGTTATGAATTAAGAAACTAAAAAAACATCAATACAGATATGAATTAAGAAACTAAAAAAATATCAATGCAGTTATGAATTAAAAAGTAAAACAAGTGGATAACCGATTTCCATAAAAAAAAAAAAAAAATCAATGAAATTATGAATTAAAAGTAAAAGAAAAATGGATAATCGGTTTCCATCAAAGTCCAGATTCTACGGAAAAGCAAACTCCAAATCCAAATAAAGTGTGAAAAATGGATTAAAAGAAAAACTGGTTTGCAATATAATGAATCTAATCTAGTTATGGAACTAGTGCAGTTATAGATCAACACACAAACCAGATTTTTTTCTTAGCCTTACATAAAATTTTATATACTTGATCTCATTCATAATAATTATAAGATTGAATGGTTGAATTGTAAAAGATAAAAACACAAGAATAAGGGTTAAATTGTGTTAATAAAAAATATTGGTCCTTTCGTATGTTGTTTTCAACTATAGTCAGACGAAACTTTAAGTTCTTTAACTGTTGATTTTAATTGTAAGACGTTTAAGTGATTATTCCCGTTAGTAAAAATAAAACAGTTAAAGACAATGATATTTTTATTCAAGACTACGTCAAGTTACCCAGCAACTTACTGAGTTCACTATAAACCGTGAAATGGTTACAAGTATTCTTTACACCCAGCCACTTCTGGCTATACAAATATTCTTTGAACACAACCTTCTCAGACTAAACAACTAGGTATTCTTTAGAACGCAGCCTCCCCAAGCTAGTACAACGGTATTCTTTGGAGAGCAGCATCCTCAGGCTAAGGGCACCACAAAAGTGGATTTGAAGGTGTTTCTAAGAAACAAAGAGTTCCTCTTCACAGAGAGGGTTTTACAAATGAAGAACGGAGTTCAAGAGCTTAAGAGTGAAACTTATATAAATAGCTTATCAAGCGTAATTTCGCCAACTTGAACTAGTGCAGGTGAAGTCCTTTATATAGGCAACGACTTAATAGATCTGTTAGACTCAGAAATCTGTTCATTGTCCTTTCCTTCTTGAAGTCTTCAACTTGTGTTAGAGTACAATCATAAATTTGATAATTTGCACAGCGGATTCAGAACCTTTTTTGACTTGATCATAGATATCAATAAAAAGTGTGTTTACTTTTCGTGTTGCAGAGTTTAGCACAGATATCCATTCTGATCTTAGAAACTTCTAACGGTAACGACTATATTTGAAAGAAATTGGTGCGAGATGTTCCTTCGGAAGATTTGGACTTCACTTGAAAAGATAGACGAAGCGTCTTCAAGATCTTTTGTTAGAAACTTTCATTTATACTTCAATCTTGAGCTTTCATCTTAAGGCATGTTTGGTCTGACAAGGACAAACGATGACTTCGTAACATTGAGGGGTCAACTTTCGTCTGTTCTTGCTTCGTCTGACTTTGGCTTGCAATGCTTTAGACGATGACTTCGTAACCTTGAGACGTTAATCATGCCAGAATTACATCAAGATGATATTATCATGTCAGAATTACATCAAGACGATGTTCTTCTCTGAAATACCTTGTTATATATAATGTTACATCAATGTGATGTAATCAAAGTATTACATATACAAATATGTCAAAGTAGAAAGTATTCAGTAAATACATAATCAGAGCAAAAGAATAGTAAATTTACCTTTTTCTACTCTTCAGATGCTTCTACTTCTTCCTTTGCTCCCCCTGAGTTCATTCTCCCCCTTGTACTGTCAAGCATCAAAAAGATTCATTCTCCCCCTTGTGCCTGCTTCGCTAGCATCATAGCCCGCACCTCAGCCTTGAACATTTCAAACTCAGCTTGAAGAATTTTGTGCTTATTTTCCAGAAGGTCATTCTTCTTTTTGAGATTCTCATGACTATCCTCCAATGCATCATACTTCCTTTTAAGAGTATTGTATTCTTCAACCAAAGGCATAGACGATTGAGGCTCTTCATCAAACTCAACCTCCTCAATAATAGGCTCTACTAGAGTACCCAACAAACACAATGAGAATGGAGGAAGTTCCAAACGAGTGCTGAAAGATTGATCCCAATGCCAAGAATAGCTTTTGTTGAAGGGTACAAGCTGTAAATATTGATGCTCATGTTCAGGAAAAACATAAGCAGACTCTGCTCTAGGGAAGACTTCTCCAACAGTGGCAGAATCTTCATCAAACGAGGTTCCTGAGCAATAAGTCATTGTTGCTTCATGTTCTTCTATCATCCGAAGTATCTGGGGATGAATAACCTTGGAGGATTGGTCTTGAAACTTCTTAAGCTCATCATAGACGGATGTAGGTAGATGTTTGGGGATGTGCCTTGCCCATTTGAAGATCTTGGGAGCATCTCTTTCCTTCTTCTCCTTGCCTTTAGCTATGAATTTCACCAAGCAAGTTCTGCGATGATCCATCTTGATGAAAAACTTTGTTTCATTTGTAGCAAGGGCAGAGAATTGAGAGCCCATCAACAAAGGGAGAAATCTTTTCTCTTTCTCAGCTAGACGCTGCAGTATACGAAAAGATTGCAGTCTTGCTCTTTCTTCACTTTTGTATGCTTTTGCCAACTGGGAAAAAGACATATCAATGTCAACTGGAAGAGCATAGGCGTATTCATCTGGAGATTCATACTCAGAGATGTTTAGATGATATTGTGGATGAACACCTAAACAATGGGGCCTTGTCCAAGGAAAAGTCAGATCAAGAGTATAGCCTAAGCCTAGGTACTCTGTCTTATTCATAGGAGTGTTGAAGAGTTAAGGGTCATGGCAATCCATTGCGTCTAGATGCCAATGACTGAATTTTGGGGGTTCGTATACACCAAACATAAAATCTCCATGTATGCAGTAATGAAAGATTGTTTTCTTTTCTGGATTATGACGAACAACCTTCTTTGTTGAGACTCTGGAGATGATGTTGGGTTCATACCCAAGAGCTGGTCCTTCAATCAACAGACCATTTAAATGATTCCTGTAATCATCTATCCCTTCCAAACCTTTGATTTTCAGCGTAGCCAGTTCATCCCAAGGCAGACGCTGAAGCCATGTGCGTTGCTCAGCAGGATCATACTTCTTTTTCATATCAAAATTTGTTGGCTTCAAAGGTTGATGATAGTTGATGGGATGGACAAATCTACCCACCTGGAATCCCTTCTTCCCTTTGTAATTGTAGGGATTCTTAGTCTCGATATAGAGAGACTTCTTCCTGTAACTGTCTTCATCATTTGCATAATATCCCTCATTAGCAGCATCAGAAAGATCAAAGGCTTCTTCAGCTTGATCTTGAATCACCCACTCAAGCATTTCAAGCCTTTCAGCACATGAGTGAACAGAGAACTTCTTCATGTAGAGATCATTCAGAAATGAATAATCCATTTTGCGCTTGATAGGAAGGTCCTCTACATTGATAACCTCAGCATGAAGTTCTCTTACTGGTCTCACATGCCTCAAAATTACACAGTCTTCTTCATCAGACAAAGGACATGTGTAGACAGTAATTTCTTCAGATAGAATCTCCTTCGTCTGTGAGCATGTTGGTTCCAAAGATGTAACTACTTCTATCTGAGAAGGTGCAGCATCAGACTCAAAATGAGTAAAAATTGGCTCAAAGTTCATTAGTTGTTCATCTGCCTAAACAGACGAATCAAAGGTCATAGCAGAGGGTGCTTCTTCATTAGGCATGGTAGACAATTGCTCAGTCAAAAGAGCATTGTCCTTTTTAATCTGGGTAGTTTCAACAAGGTCCATGCCCTTAGACGTTGCTGGTGTAGGTACAATATCAGACGATCCAATCCCTCTACAACTTTCCTGGAACACACGTTCCCTTTCAGCTTCATAAAGGATGGAGATCTTCTTTATAGCTTTAAGCTGCTTTGCTACATCAGAATCAATGAGAAGATTTGATAATGCCTTCCATTTTCCTTTCAAGGTTGCCTTTTTAAGAGCAAGTTCCATGGCTCTTGCCTTATATGCTTTCTTTGTTGATTCGTCTTGTGGTGCTGGAGACGGTCTTGGCAACTTCAATTATTACTCTCTTTCTCTCCTCTCATTTTCTTCTCTTATTACTCTTTCATATTCCCTCATTCTATCCGCTTCCTCCCTCATTTTCCTATGACTCTCCTCCCTCACCTTATTGACACTCTCTTTAAGCTCATTCTTGAGGTTGTGTTGTAAGTGCATAAATTTCTCCATCATGGCATCCATAACCTTTTGGGTTCTAGGAGATAATTCATTTCCAACACTTGGGAAACTATCCGTTGCTACAAGGAAGATGTTAGAAGCAAAATAATATAAGAGAATTAAATGTCCTTTCTCACTCACTAAGTGTTTGCACTCACACTCTTGTTTGCACACTTAAGAGGCTTTTTCTAGAAGTTACTCTCTAGCCTTTTTCCTCTCACTCTCACTTAAGGTTTCTTGAGAAACCCTTATCAATTATCAATGTCTAAATAATCCAAGTGAAAGAGGAACAATTCAACCACAAAGCCTAGGAGATCAAAGAAGACAAAACTATGTAGGAATCAAGGAAAACAAGCAATAAAAACACTACTCAATGAATAAAAATGGCTACTCAAAGGGAAATTAATGATAAAGAAAAAGGCTAATATGTTTACTGCACTAAAAATGAAGGAAAACCAATATTTAAAAACTAGAAAAAATTTGAAAATAAAACTCAAAGAGAATCACACAAACAGGTACCAAATGCTGGAATTTTCAGCACAACCGTCACCACAATTTTCCAAATTTTTTAGTACTCAAAAGCATATGAAATGGTATTGTAAAATTATGAAACCTTCCAGTTGAGCTTATATATGTGCAAATATTCAAATCAAGTGCCCGGAAACCATCAAAACCTAGAAAAAGTCGTTAAACAAGAAGCAAACATAAAACTGTCATGGAATTTCTGGAAACCGTCACTAAGCTGGAAAATTGCTTGTAAACTTGTCCAATTTGTCACAGAAATTTGGGAAATTATTTTGATGAAATTAAGGCATGAATTAAGCTCAGTTTAAGGTGCAGGGCAGCCACAAATAGGGGTCCAAAAACGGGGGAAAAACAGGGCATATATGTCTAGGCACATGCAAAGCACACCACAAGTTCAATTATCATGCAATTAGCAAATTTGATCCCATTTGTGATGATTGATGCTTGAGCCTAATGAACCAAATGCAAAATTGAGCTTGGAAACTAAATTTGTGAGGGATTTTAGGAGCCCAAACAATCACGGTACTGCACTTAATTTTTCCAATTTCTTTTTTTCTACTCACAAGAGCTACTATTTTTGTCACTCTATTTTCTTCAAACTTCTTTTCTTGTATTTTTCTTTTCTTGAATTTTCTTAGACTCTTTCTTTTGAGTATTTTATCTTGCTATTTTCCTTTCTTTTGTTTTTTCTATATCTTTCTCATGGCTATTCTTTGCTGGACAGTCCAAGTATAGGCTCAAAAACTCAAGCAAGTCAAGTCAAACTTTGCTAACAAGCAAGATAATGCATGGTAGTGGTAACTTGAACTTATAATGAGAAATGCACATGGTAATGAAACATATAAGCACTAATTAAGCCAAATATAATGCAGGGGATTCAATTTCCAGCAAAGAGGACTCAAAATACATATTGAGAAAATTCATCAAACACATGGGGGCTATGAACTAGAATGTGTCTAGCATGTAAAATAAGCCATGTATGATCTACCATGAGTGTCAGAACATCTCTTCAATGTATTGGACAGCCAAGACACACAAAATAAACTCAACAAAATTTCAATTGAATAAAAAATTGAAATAAAAAAGATAGGAGCTAGATTCAATACCACAAGTGAAGAACAACTAGGTGAAGAACAAGCTCTTGATACCAAATTTGATGCAAACCCATGAGGAACTTGTAAGGGATCTTCATGGATAAGCAAAGGGGTGCCCAATCTTCATTCAACCATCATTCAACACTCAATTAATTTGATGTAGCTTGTGGAATTAACACTAGAACTTACGGTTTAGGACAAAGAAGAAGAAATAGCAAAAATGGAAGAAGGAAGAAGTGTGGTAAGCGCCATGGATGAAGCACCCAATAAGCTTGGTTGGAGAATCGTCACTCGGATCATGGATCCATGACAAGATTCAAGGTTCTTAGAAGAAATCCTAGGAGAACTCTCTCCTTTTCTCAAGACACAAGTTGATAAGTGCTAAATTATACATATTTTCCTAGGTGTTTTCAGTCCATTTCCATCCATTTTTACTTGGTTTAGTTGTAGTTTAAACAAGAAAACATTGAAAATTTCATGTTTGTTTAGTGTTAGTCTTTGATTTAGTGTTTTGTTAGTATAATCAGATTTTCTTGTGTTGTTAGGTCATTTTATCCTCTTTTCTGTTAATTGTAGGTAGATTGAAGAGGAGATAGAAGCTTGGAAGAAAAGCCATGAACTTAAGATGAAGACTTGGAATGCAAGCCATCAAGAACAAGCTTATGGAAGCTCAAGTCAAGGCATCAGAGCAAGCAAACCCGCCTAGGCGCAAATCAGTGTTCATGGAGGCGCGAATTCACCCTCCTTATTGTTCAAACGCGCCAAGGCGCACCTGAGGAACATGCTGGGGCGCAAGGGCGCGCCAGGGCGCGTGATGGGGCGCGTTTCACCCCCCCTTCTCTGACCAAACGCGCCAAGGCGCGAATAGAGGACCCAATGGAGGCGCCAGGGCGCACCTAGGCGCAAATGGAGGCGCAGTTGAACCCTTCTCTCTGGACAAACGCGCCTAGGCGCGATTCTCTTAAGTGGGGGTGCGTTTCTCTGCTATAAAAGGAATCCTTGGGCGCGAAATCAAAAGAGAAGTTCATAATTCAGTTTTCTGTTTTCTTCCTCTGTACGCTTTGTGTATTTTCTCTCTTCTCCACTTTCGTTTCTCCTCCTCCTCCATCAAACCTTGAAGATTCTGAGCTTGGGAGCTTGTGGAAGCAAGATCCAAGCATTCATGGAGTCAATCTTGTGTTTGAATTTCTTTTCTCTTTCTTCTTTTCTAATTTCCATGCTAGGCTAGATTTTTAGGTTAGGATTGGGGATTTCAATTCTGTAACTCTTGTAATGACTTTCTCATGTTAATTCAATTGTAATTTCTTTAATTGATTGATCTCTTCCTACTTATTGCTGATTCTTGAGGTTTAATTCATGAAGTTCAAATAGAGATAGGGATATTAATGTTTGGACTGGATTGAACTGTTCCTTGAGTGTTTGTATCTCATTTCAAGTATGCAATTGGAAAATTGATAGTTGAATTAGGAGAGGAAGTGTATCATTATAGCTATGTCTAGGGATAGAACTTGTATGCTATGAGATGTTAGGAATTTATCTGTTTCGCTTCTTGAATGCACTTATGTTTTCACCTAAGGGATTAGGGATTATATTAGTCATTCAAAGGGACTAAAGACCTAGGAATAGGATTAGTCTATGGTATCACAAATTCTATCTCCAATTGAATGATTTCTGTTGAATTGACATAGGAAATAGTTACTTGAGGGAAGGAATTGAATGAACCTATTCCCTAACCTTCTTCATTATTCTGTTTAGAAACTTAAACACTTACTTGTTTTCTTTATATGCTTTACAGTTCACTACTTATTCTTACATAGTTGTTTAGTTTTACATAAATGATTCATTCATCGGTTCGTCCTAATAGCAAAGCATGTTAAGTAATCGGTAATTCATCATTAAGTCTCTGTGGTTCGACAACCCTCACTCATCTTTTCTAAACTTGTAACGATCGGTACACTTGCCGTAGTGTGATTAAAATAAAGTCAACACAAGTCTTAGAAATTCTATTTCATAAATTTGACCAAAAGTGAGTACAATGAGAAAGTTGACCAACTTAAATGAAAGTGCAATGGGCCTAAGGTTAGAAATCTGAAATGTTCTCCACCCTAGGACGAAATGAGTGATCAATGGTGAGATGAGAGACACCCTAAGCTGATCACACTTTACAATTACAAGGCTCAAATTCAAGTCTTAAAAGAAATACATAATTGAAAGAAACTAATAGGCCTAAACACTTAATCAATTTCGCTGGAAAATCCTGGAAGATTTCAACGTTAACTTCAAGCTCCATTTCCTCCTAGATGCAGTCCGAACTGGGCTTTGGTGTCTTTATAACTTTTTTATCCCTTTAAGTCAGCTTTAAAATTCCACCAAGATGAACTTAATTGGATTTTTGTAGCCCAGATTATGCTCGAAATACTGAACCTAGCCAGCACCCCGCTGAAACATCCTAGCAGTATCCAAACGTTACTTTCAAGCTAAATTTCCTCCTAGATGCAGTTAGAACTGGGCTTTTGTGTCTCACAGATTTTGTAGCCCTTTAAGTCAGCTTTAAAAAGACACCAAAAATAGCTCAATTGGAGTTGTGTAGCCCAAGTTATGATCCGAATACTAAACTTGGTCAGATAGTAAAAATCATAGCGAATTTTATTAGAAGCTCAATTTATTAAAAAGTAAGGTTGAACAGTTTGTTGAGCTTTTGGAGATGGTCCTCCATCAGGGCGAAGACGTACTTCATCAACTTCATTCCTTGTCATAGGTTGCAGGTATAGATGCATCTTTGAAAATGTATCTTGTTTAATTTCTACTCCAGCATTGTGCCAATCACAACCTTGAGCATCAAACCCTTGATTCAAAATGATCTTGGCAAATACCGCAGGATAAGGAACGTTTGACTTTCTCTTCAAGTTCCTTCCCTTCAGAGCGGCTACCCAGTGATCCATAATCACGTGGGGTAGACTTACCTTTGATCTCTTCATCATGTAATAGAGATAAAAGCAATCTCTATTGTTCACATTGTCTCTTGAACCCACCCTTGGCGTGAAAATGTTGAGTAACAGAGGTTGTGAAGAATCGCATTCTGGCACCAAGTTTCCAGCCCTTAAGAACTTAGCCAGATCAGATGTTCTGGGCTTTCCATAAAGGATATGATCAATCTCCTGCTCAGTCAGATGAGCACTCCACTCAAGCTTGAATTGGACACCTTCATTCAAGCAAACATCAATGGCAGTTATGGCATCGATGTTTACTAAGTACTCCCTACCATTGATGGTCCCAACGATACCTTGATTAGTTTCTTTAGCATCGCTCCAGAACTCAGCATAAGCTTCAAGCATCCATGGTCCTTCCCACTCAGCGAACATCATCCAGCCAGCAGCATCAAGATGCTTATAAGTCATCCCAGAGATTTTCTGTAGAGTGTTCCTTTTGATCCATTTACTTGCCAAGAAGAGATCTTTGGTGAAGTAAGTTTCGTCTTCCACAACAGACCCTTGAATGTTCTTGGTGGCCATTGTTTTCTAATTCAAAAAGTTACAGAGAGTGAGTATGTTCTTTAGAAGAAAGTGAGATTCAATAGAATAGTTGAGAGCACAGTAAGAAGTAAAAATGAAAACTTTGAGTATTTATAGACAGAGATGAAACAGTTATATTTTATAAGATGAAAGAATGTAAATTATCCTTGATTTGACGCAATCTCATCATTGTCATTTTGATGATTGATTTGACCTCTGAGCTTTACTCTGCGTGTTATTCAATGTCCTAGAATAATGTAATAAATGTCAGACAAATTTAATGTTGCATTTATTGCCCTGCACACTCAATTTAAATGAATTAAATAATAACGTTGTGTTTGTTGAATTGTTACATACTGATTCAACTTGATCAGACACAGCGTTTTGTCTTGACGTGAAGGATAAATTAGATGATACAAATAGACAAATGGAATAGACGAAAAGATCGGACGAATAACTTAATCATTGAAAATCAGTTTGAACAAACTGTATATCAAAGATGTCTTTTTGAACATAATCTCTTATAAAATAAAATTTAATTTCAATATGTTTAGCTTTTGAATTCTGAATAGGGTTTTTGCTGAGATTAATAGCACTAGTATTGTCACAAAACACAGGTATTTGGGTTTCAAACTTAGATTAATCCTTAAGTTGATGTTTTACCCAAAGAAGTTGTGACCAACAACCGACTGCAGCTATATGTTCTACTTCAGTGGTCTTATTTATATTCTGTTTTGAATATAATAGGAAGTATTAATTTCTTCTGCCCAATAATACTTTGGAAGAGAGCTCTCGTGCAACATAGTTCTAGCCATTTCTTGCAAAGTACGATTTTTCCTTTCCACAACCCCATTTTGTTGAGGAGTTCTTGGAGACGAAAAATTGTGAAATATATCATTTTCAAAACAAAAGGCTTTGAACTCAGAGTTTTCAAACTCAGTTCCATGATCGCTCCTAACAGACGCAATACATATTACTTTTTCAGTTTGAACACGTTTGCAGAATATTTCAAAGACACTAAACAACTCATGTTTATAGGCTAAGAAGTATACCCATGTAAATCTAGTATAGTCATCTACAATTACAAAACCATATCTCCCTCCTGCAAGATTTCAGTTTGAGTGGGTCTAAAGATTTCAATATGTAACAATTCTAGAGGTCTTGTTGTGTAAACAACATTATTGGATGTAAAAGATGCTTTGAGTTGTTTCCCATGCTAACTAGATTCACACAAATGATTGGTTTTCCAAGAGATTTTTGGCAGTCCTTTGACAAGATGATGTAAGCCTTCCATAGAAGGATTACTAGTTGCCCAATCTTTAACTTGTCCAACTCAAACTCCACGACCAGCAAGGGGGGAGGGATAAGAGATCACACTCTCAAAAGAAGAAAGAAATTAGAAAATGGAAGTAAGACAAGAAGATGGAGACGCCATGCTTAGAAGCAATAAGTCTAGTGAAGAATCGCCACATGGATGATCACCATGATAGGAATCACAAAGGTTCAATGAAGAAACCTTGAAGAGAAACCTCTCTTTCAAGAAAATGCTCAATTCTTTAATTTCATTCAAAAGTGATTACAATGCTGAAAATTCACTAGTATATACTAATGCTAACGTGGAACCAAGAGAGGGAACCGTGTAGCATGTGGAGCCTTGGATTGAAAGTTGGTCTAACGTGTGGAAAGCCATAAGCACATCACACGGATCAAAACTAGCAACCCAAGGACTCTAAACAATCAAAAGGCTACGGTTCGCTAAGTGATAAGAGGCATGAGACATGTGACTCAAAGATTAAGTCTCCACCTCTTGATGCATTTTAGATCATGAGGCCGAGATTCCTTCTTGAGTTGGCATGTAAAATGTGACTCAAGGTTGAATCTCTGCCTTATGATTTAATCTAGATCAAGAGACCTTGATTCACTCTTGCGAATGGTGCCTTAATCATGCATGCTAAGGTGACACGGTCAAGGGTAGAAAAGGAAAGGAGTTAGTGTGCGCTACTCTCTCCCTATTAAGCTAGAATTATTCTCTCCTAATCTTAAGTATTTGGATGTGACATGTATCATCATGCAAAGGTCCAAATTCAAGTTCAACTTTAATTACAAATACTTCGAATAACACTAAGACTATTACAAGGCTTGTTAACCAAGAAAAGTCCTTGAAGAGTTGACTGCTGACTTTGTTGTTGACTTTGACTTTTGGTCAGCTCTCTCTCTTCCTCCTCTTGTAATCTCCTAAGCATGGACCTTGTAATTCTTCTAGTGTCATTGTCTTCTTATGTTGGAATGGATGGACCTCCATCACAAGATTTTTCTTAGAAATTTTTGAAATATACTTGAGACTTAGATGCCCAAGTTTTTTATGTCAAATATCTCATTCATCATCTGTTGTAATCAAACATGTTACATTCTGATCACCAAGATCAGAAAGACAAACCTCATAGAGATTATTCTTTCTTTTCCCTTTAAACAGAATGGAATTATCCTTGTTCTTGACTATACATTCATCAGCATGAAAAGAAACCTCATATCCACTATCACAAAATTGACTTATGCTAAGTAGATTGAAGTTTAGACCTTTAACGTAAGACACATTTTGGATAAGAGGGTTGGGTGTCTTACCAACAGTCCCAATCCTTAAGATTTTACCTTTGCCAGAACCATAAGATATTGACCCTTTACTGGGTCTGAGATCTTAGAACATAGAGAGATTTCTTGTCATGTGTCGCGAGCACCCACTGTCAAGGTACCAACTTGAAGGCCTCTCTTCTCCTATTAAGGATATCTACAACAGGAATAATGAGTGATTTTGGTACCCAAATCTTTTTGGGTCCTACCTTGTTAGTAGAAGGTTTCCTTTTGTTCACAGTTCTTGATTTTTTCTTATAAACATTTGGAACCTTATGATAGCTTTCATGCTTCTTCTTATGAGCAGATGAAACAAAAATTGTTTTCTTTTCGTCTGTCTTTTCAACGTAACCTAGTCCACTCTTATCAGATGGAGATCTTCCATATTTTAAAATATTTTCAAGCATGGAAGATCCTGATGAAGGACCATCTCCATTGAACACTCAAGAAGGAAGAAGGATTACAAGGTCAATGCTCAAGAAGATACAAGAGCAAATTCAAAGAGGGTTGACTAGAGGTCAAAGTCAACAGTCAACTCAAAGTCAACTATTGACCACAAATCAAATTCATCAGTCAACTCTTGAAGACTTTACTCTTGTAATTAAACCTTGTAATTTCCTTCATATTTTGTAATCTTCTTTTTTAGGAACTTAAACACTTGTAATAAGTAGGTTTTGGCCATAGTTTAGAGCATGTAGCTCACAGCCATGTCGACTTGGTTTTGACCAAAGAATTGCAAGGCATTTGGGAGAGAGTGGCACACACTCTCCTTGGGAGAGAGTGGAGAGAGATTGGATGCAAAAGTAGTGTCAATTCCACTAACTCTAATTCAAGCTTAACCATTTGATTAAATCCAAATCAAATGGCCAAGCTTGAATTCGTCCAAGGCCATGATGCATGAATCAAAGATTGATTCTTAAACTCTTGATCAAATTCTCAGCAAAGGGTTAACAATTAATAATTGAGTCACATGTTCCACACTAATCAAAAGTGAATTTTAACCTCATGATCTAGATTTAATTAAGAGGCTAAGAATTGAACTTGATGTCACGTGTCTCATGCCTTCTCTAGCTAACACCGTGGCCCTTGATTGCTTTGCTCATCCAAAGGCCAATGCTTGAACCGTGTAAGGTGCCTAAGTGAAGGTTTTCCATGCGTTGATCAAGCATTGATCCAATGGTGAGCAAGCCATCTGAAATTGCCTTGGTTCCCTTAGTATAATTAGGATGAATTTCATTGTGTAAAGGGTCTTTTGATCATTTGATAAATTGAATATAGCAAGAGTTATTTCTTGAGAGTGTTCTCTCTTTGGGTTTCTCTAAGAACCTTGAGTCTTATCAATGGATGCTCATCCTTATGACGATTCTTCCTCTTGACTTATTGCTTAAAGCATGGTGTCATCATCTTCTTATCTCTTCCATTTTATCATTTTCTTCTTGATTGAGTTCATGGTGTAAGTCTTCCGCAAGCCAACTCCATTTCCTTGTAGAGTCACCAATTGAAGAATGAAGATCAGCCTAATTCCTAGCTCCACACAAAGCTAGCTTATATTAGATCCTTTGGTGAACTTGGTTAGGTCTTTGAGCAAAGATTTATTTTCTTCTTTTAATTTTTTGATCTCTAGAAGGAAATGATTCTTTTCAGATACAAACAATGTTTCATCTGATACCTCTCTCTTAGACAATTTCTCTTTTTCAGTTCTTAAAGCTGAATTTTCTTCCAAAGTCTTTTTCAACTTGGCTTTGCATGTTTTGTATTGCTCAACAATAAAGTGAGAATTTGCCAAAAGAGTATCATATGGAATATCCTCTGAGTCTGATTCAGATTCAGATGAAGAAGATGAGGTAGATGATTCAATTACCTCAAATGAAATATTGTCTCCAGCCATGAGACATATGTTTGTGGTTTCTTCTTCTTCCCCGAGTTCTTCTGAGTTATCGCTATCAAGATCTTCTCATGTCACCAAGCTCTTCTTTCCCTTTTCTCTCATGGGATTCCATCTCTTCTTAAGCTTGGGACATTCTGATCTCATGTGCCCAGGCTTTCTGCATTCATAGCAGATGATCTCAATACCTTCCTCCTTGTTTGAAGGTTTCTTAGGGAATTTCCTCTCCTTCTTCTTGAAGAAGTGTTGACCTCTTCCCTTTTTCATCATCATCTTCTTAAAACGTCTGGCCATGAGAGAAATCTCATTGTCAGATGATTCATCAGATGCATCAAATTCTGTGGACTCAGCTTTTAAAATCTTGTTCTTGTTCTTCTTCTCTTTTTTTCCATACTCTTCTTTAGGGACCTCACTAACAGATGGAAGAGTTATGGGTTCTTGAACTTTGATTTTGTCCCTTTTGCAAAGATGAACTTCATGCAGTCTCAGTGCACCTATCAACTCATATAGAGTTAGTGTCTTCATATCACGTCCTACTAAGATAGTAGTTGACATTGCTTCCCATAGCGCAAGTAAGCTGTCCAAAATCTTCATGTTGTTCTGAGCTTTAGTGAACGTAGTTCCCAAAACGGCCAAACCATTTAAGATGGTTTGGAATCTTCCAACATAACATCAACAGATTCTCTTTTCTTCATAGAGATCATTTCATATTCTCTTTGAAGAGTGGCAGCCTTTTGCAGTCTCACGTCTTCAGTTCCTTCATAAGAAATCTTAAGAGCATCCTAGAGCTCTTTTGCTGATTTGTAGGCACATAATCTATTATATTCTGTCCTTGAGAGCGCCCACGTGATTGCATATGTAGCTTTGTTGTTCATTTCCATTGCGGAGTATTCCTCATTTCCCCATTCAAGTTCTGGTTTAACAATGGGAATGTCTCCTTGTGTGATGATCCTCTGTAGTCTGTACTGGGTGGACTTGATGTACATCCCCATATGATCAGCCTAGTGGGGTAGTCATCTGAAGAAAACGTTGGAGGTTTGTTCATAGAAGAACCACCAGAGAGGAACATAGGCCCTTGAGACTCCATCTTGGATTTTTTCTCTAGCAGCTGTTAAGCGCTCAACCCTTAGAGGCTGAGCTCTGATACCAAACTATAAAAGATAAAAACACAAGAAGGGGGGATTGAATTATGTTAATCAAAAAATTTTGTCCTTTCATCTGTTGTTTTCAACTATGGTCAAACAAAACTTTAAGTTCTTTAACTGTTGATTTTAATTGTAAGACGTATAAGTGATTATCCCCGTTAGTGAAAATAAAATAGTTAAAGACAATGATATTTTTATATTTGTTCGTCTATTCAAGACTACGTCCAGTTACCCAGCAACTTACTAAGTTTTCACTATAAACCGTGAAATGGTTACAAGTATTCTTTGCACCCAGCCACTTTTGGCTATACAGATATTCTTTGAACACAACCTTCTCAGGCTAAACAACTAGGTATTCTTTGGAACGCATGACACATGCGCCGAAGGTGCGTCAAATAATACTAGGTTCAGCTATTACTTTGCAGTAATAATGGACCTAGATCGTTTCCCTACTGATTACTTTGTTACTTCTCTATAACCTAAATTTTAAATGCAAATTTGGGGGTTTTTGCGCAGAAGGAAAATTGAAGGTAATTAAACAGTAACAATTAACCAATGACAGTAATTAAACAACAATTAAAAAGCAATTAATAGATGATTAAAATGCACCAATCTGATCTCTGTCAGATCCTAATTTTCTTCACCGGTTCAACAAAATAAAGGCACTCATATATGCAGTGCATTGGAATCGAGATCTCTGCATGCCAACACTAAACTAACGTTCTAAGATCTTAGAGAATTATCATCGAACACTTGGTGGCCTTTAAACTCACACGATCGCATGAGAGCACACAACTTGGTTTCAAATCATATAATTATTTCTTTGCATTCATTATCAATCAACAACGATAAAATCAACAATCTCAATCCAAAATATTAATCAACATAATGAAATCAAAATTATAGAATCTAAAACGTGTACTCTTGCAATTGAAAACGGAGAACCTAAGGAAATTAGGGATCATATTAAAATCGAATTGGTTGAAGAAATTAGTTATACATAATTGAAATTAGACTAAGCATAAATCAGAATTGCATAACAGAACAATTAAATTGCAAGAAAGAGAGGAAAACGAAAATTGCAATTGAAACCCAAAACACTAGCAGAGAAGAGAAAAGAAGAAGGAAAAACCCAAATGCTGTCAAAAACGAAAATAAAATTGCAAAGTGAGAAGTTGTATTCAGATTTGGGTTTTGGAGTATATAAAGGGGCCACCCAATGCACCCATTTAAATGGTCCAATTACATGATTTGAAACGGGCCTACACTAATTCTTCAAGTTGGAATTCCTGCATCAGTTTTGTGTCACTTTCAAGGCAATTTTCATTCTAGATGCGGTCTGAATTGGCTCTTCATGTCTCATAACTTTTGTAGCTCTGTCAATCCTCTTTAATTCGAGAAAAACCGGAGCTCAAATAGATATCTGTAGAGTGAGTTATGCCTGTTTTAGTGAAATTTCTCAAATCTGGAAAAACCTAGCGAATTAGAATAAATTAAGCACTTAAAGCCCAAATGAGCTCAAACTCATAAATGCATAAAATCATGTTAATTGACCATTAATCATGTTGTATTAGGATATAAAAGATGCAGAGAAAGTGATCAAAATAATGACTCATCAACGCAGCCTCCCTAGGCTAGTACAAAGGTATTCTTTGGAGAGCAGCCTCCTCAGTCTAAGGGCACCACAAAAATGGATTTGAAGGTGTTTCTAAGAAACAGAGTTCCTCTTTTGCAGAGAGGGTTTTACAAATGAAGAACGGAGTTCAAGAGCTTAAGAGCGAAACTTAGATGAAAAGCTTATCAAGCATAATTTCACCAACTTGAACTGGTGCAGGTGAAGTCCTTTATATAGGCAACGACTTGATAGATCCGTTAGACTTAGAAATTTGTCTATTGTCCTTTCCTTCTTAAAGTCTTCAACTTGTGTCCGAGTACAATCATAGATTTGACAATTTGCACAATAGAATCAGAATCTTTTTCTGACTTGATCATAGATATCAAC
This sequence comes from Hylodesmum podocarpum, assembly GCA_026586105.1. NCBI lineage: Eukaryota > Viridiplantae > Streptophyta > Magnoliopsida > Fabales > Fabaceae > Hylodesmum > Hylodesmum podocarpum. Next base: position 12,132,752 of record JALJEV010000131.1, read on the forward strand.
AAAAAGTGTGTTTACTTTTCGTATTGCTGGGGTTAGCACAGATATGCATTCTGATCTTGGAAACTTCTAAGAGTAACGACTATATTTAAAAGAAATTGGCACGAGATGTTCCCTCTGAAGATTTGGACTTCACTTGAAAAGATAGACAAAGTGTCTTCAAGATCTTCTGTTAGAAACTTTCGTCTATACTTCAGTCTTGAGCTTTCGTCTTGAGGCATGTTTGGTCTGACAAGGACAGACGATGACTTTATAACTTTGAGGGGTCAATTTCCGTCTGTTCTTGCTTCGTATGACTTTGGCTTGCAATGCTTCAGTTTGATCATCTTGAGACGCTAATCATCTTGATCTAACAAGAATCATTCCAATTTAATTTATATTAAAATTTATTAAGAGAAGTAAGTCAATAAGACTTATTAGACTTACATTTGGTGTCAATGGATCCCTGATCATATATATGCACATCAAACACACTCTAAGCATTTGCATGAGCACATGCTGAAACCTATATAAACAACTCAGGAGAGTTAACATGAGACTAATTCACACTTAGCGTAAACTTCCAAAGTGCTTAAGGTACTTTCTACCCACCATACTTAAGTATGACCAACAAGTTACACTCAAATTGGACCTCTATAGAGTTGTCTCAACTTTCTAGGACTTAACGCTCAGCATCATCACACTCCAAAGACTTACCCTGCCTCTTAGCCCTGTCACACTCAACATAATACCTCATTCACACTTAATGTGAGTGTCTAAAGAGACATCCCAACCTTTATGTTTACTCACGTTTAGCGCCACTTCTCTTTATACTTAGAGTAGGATGACAATAACTTAATGACAATAACTTAATGCCAATTTTTCTGCATTAAATCACTTCCAAACAAACCAACTTGCTCCAAACTTATCTTAAACCTCTCAAACTTGTTCAAAACCCCCTTTGTACTCCAAGTCCAACTTGCCTATTCCATTTCCAAGGTTCTACACTCATTCAAGTGAGGTGAAGCTCACTTTGGCACTTTCACACTTACCATGCATGTCCACAATGCATTTCCACGATCTTTTTTTATCTAAAATGACTAAGCAATTTGGTTTTGTTCTTTCCTTTCCTCCACTCATAACCAACCTTAACTCTACCAAGTTAGCCTTAAGCCTATATGGCTCATTGCGCACTACCCATGATCCTAGACCATAAAACACTATCTCACGCACCACCTCGAAACTCATCACTCCCGAGCCGAGAATGCTTCTTTCCATACTACACTTTTATTGCAGCACAAACTCATCCTACTCAACCCCAAATCTAAGCTCACCTTCTCAACCTTCTTTCCTCAACTCACACTTACAACAAACTTCCTAAACCAAAACCAAGGCACGTCACCAAACACCCAAGAGACCCTCAACCATGGAACCATGGCCATGGTACCAAACAACCCCAAAGGCATAAAGCTCAACATACATCCATCATCAAAAATAGAAATATCATGGCACATCAAACATACACATAACAACACATAGTAGTAACATCTTTCCAAAATCACAACATAGAACTAGCAATTCCAAACTAAGCTACACATTAGTGTCGAGCATAACTCATGGTAATAATCTCAAAATTTTGATTTCATGAAGAGCTTGATATCAAAGGTATCCAACACCAAACATTCCATTCTCATGAAGTGCAAGGTAGTTAACCTTAACCCAAAAGGTTGAGTCTTTCAAATTCTCCTAGTTGGCTCAATCTCAACTATCTTCACTCACTCAACACTATGCCCTTTGATAACAACCCACCAACGAGCACCCACAATTTCTCCACAAACTTTTCTCATTTCTCTCACTTCCTTCTCCGTTTCTCCACGCCACCCTCTCTCCCTAAGGTTGGTTGAAGCTTGATAAGGTCAAATGGAGACTTTATACGGTGCATGAGGTTATCTTGTCTACAAATGGATTCTTGTATTTAAAGTCACACGAAACTTAAACTTCTTTACTGTGCTAAGTATTATTATCATGTTTAATAAGCATTTTGGAAAAGTTTTACATTCCTTTGTAAAATTGAGTAAATTAGAAAGATATTTTCAGAAATAATTTGTAAAATGAATTAAAATTTGTTAGGTATTTAGAGTGTTACATTTTTTCACTTTAGATGTATGAGTTTTTCTTTATCAACCATACATTAAAACAAATTATGTGTAATTGTTTCAAAAAATAAAATTTTGATAATGAGACCTAATTGTTTTTACTCCTAGTGTCGTTCTACTTAGGGTAAGCATGGATTGGATTTTCAAAAATCCAATTCATTTTCAATTAAATGAACTGAATTTTAAAACCATATCTATTTTAAACATAAAAATAGTTTGAATTGTTTGTAAATTAGTTTTAGAGGTTTTAAAAGTGGATTTTGGTTCAAAACTACTTTTGAAATTGGTTTAGTTTTTAAAATTGATTTCTAAATCAAATTTCATTTTAGTTTACATTTTAGTGGTACAAAAAAAAATGTTTTAAAATTTTTAAGAATGTAACAAAATTTAATCAACAAATATCATTAAACTATTTGTTAGAAAAAAATATTATTAAAAATATTCCGAACACAAATTTATGATATATTTTTAAAATTCAGTGAACTTCAAGTAAAATTATTAAATTATTGTTCATATTTTATAAAAAGTGTTAAAACAAGATCAACTAGAAAAAGTAATTTATACTAAATGCAAACCACTGTCATTCAAAAAATAAAAAATGTTATCACAAAACAAAGAGTCCAACGGGTAGAGCCAACGGAAAAGGATTGAAAAATCTGAATCTACTATGCAGCAGCAACTCTGCTAGTGCATGTCTAAAGTCTCAACATGTAACAGCAATTTTGTATGATGTAGTTTCAGATCTCTACTTGAAACTGTTTAGATAAAGCAAATTGGACTCCACGTCTAAATAAAATTCAAAAATGGATCTGGACATAAAATCCAGTACAATTAAATGGATTTAAAAGAGTTTGAAACCGGTGAGTATGGAATGGTTTCAGCTAATTGGATATTTTGTCTAGGCTTAATTTTAAATGCCAAATTCGCATTGCACCTTTTCATAATTTTTGTTTTTTCCCTATGCCAAAATTGCATCATATTACTCTTCTCCAGCCTTTTGCTTCAACATTTCTATGAATTTCTCCCTCTCATCTGGAGACATTCCCGCTGTTGAACAATCTCCAACTCCCCATTCTGCCCCTCGTATGCAGTACTTGTTCTGAATTTCTTTACGGTTCCTGAACAGTAACAAAAGCGTTATAGTAAGTTGCTGACAATAGATGTAGAACTATCATTAAAGAACAAGTCATCAATATTATCAAGGTTTTAAATTGCAGTTACTCTCAGCAGTTTTGTCTTCATCCCTAACATTGCATAAAATTATGAACAAGAGAAATATTAACGACATACTACTCTTTAACACAACCCCTGTAACATTCTTAATCATAGGTTTAAATTTATTAAAATTAAGCTCATTAAATAGTAAAATCTTCCTAATTATATTTTCTAACAAACTTCAGTCAATAATAGAGTGTAATAAAAAAATGAGTTAGAGAATGTGTTCCTAACATTTCTCTTGCGGCCAAATAGTACAAATGTAACCTCAAATGTGGTTGCAATGCAATAACATAATCCAAAAAACTTGATGTTGCCTTTAAAACCACCGTCGCATACCTTTTTGAAACCTTGATTAACATGACCATCTATAATCCATATCAGCACTTTAAGGTTTTGTTTATGCAAACAATACATACATAATTAAAAGGGATAATTACTTCTCTTTATTCAATTTGGATTGCTCAAGAAGTTTCTTCACCAAGGGGGATGATTTAATTCTTTCATCATTCTCAGCATATTTCTTTTGGTTTTCTTCTGCAAAATAGTAAGTACCCCAATTTCAGTTTCATCAAATTGGCTTATTTAACAAAATCCTAAAATGCTGCAAAGCATAAACATAATAGTTGAAGTTGAGACCATTGAGACGTTTGATTAAGTCAATCTCAGGTAGCTGAGGACCAGGAATAGCCTCTATTCCAGAAATTCCTGACATGAACCCTGCATGTGCTGCAAAACAAGAAAATGCTCAACCTTTTAGTGTGTATTTGGTTACAGAATCGATTCTAAGCATGTTTGGCTTCAATTTAAAGAAGAATTCTTAATTGATTTTAAGTTTAGAATTGATTATGAGTTAAAGTAATTTTGGGTAGTTTTATTGCTACATAAATTTTGAGTTTCACCACAAATTTGGTTTTATAAAAGAAATATTAAAAAATATAAATCACATCATTTTGAAATCAATTTTGACTAAAATCAATTCCTTATAAAATCAATAATAACAATGCTCATCCAGACAGTTAGTACTAAGCATATTTATGTTTATGTTTATATTCATATTCGATTCAGCCAACACAACACCACGCCACAAAGTGAAACTGTACGCTACAATATCAAACCACATGCTACACATGTATATATACAACAAAAAAATTTAGCAATTACTGAAAGTTAACATTTATCGATGGAAAAGAAAATGTAATTTAGTACCGGGGGTTGACCAAAGAAGAACTGCAATTGAAGCAGCAGCCAGAGGAACTGATTTGTGAAAAGCTTTGAAACAGTGTAAAGAGCAAGAAAAGCGTGTGTCTCTCGTAGGTATCTTGATTTGGAACTTGTTTTGTGGGGTGCTGAGTTTGTCAGTGAAGGATGCATGTGTAGATGACAACTGAATGAATGATGGTAGTGATGTGGAACTCATGACTGGCTTCTCCCTTCTCTACTACTGTTGAAGACTCGGAAGTGAAAAAGCAGATAAGGGAGCGCAGAAACTGAAGGCTCTTATTGCTTCACTTTATATGTTCTATCATGGTACCTTTTTACTATGGTATAGTTTGCCTTTAAAATTATAAAATTAGTGTACTCTTTTTCTTTTTAGAATAGTAATTTATGAAAAATGGTGTAGGATTTACTTTTAATTTTCTATGAAAATAATTTCCAACAGTTTACAATAGTAATTTGTATTTTAAAAAGTTTTGGATAGTCTAAAGATGAAAAATGTACATATTTTATTTTTCTAAAATTTGTTAAGGATTATATTTTGCTTTGACAACCAATCACTGAGAATTATGTTAATGTATTTATATAACTATAAAAAGTCATTAAAATATTTAAAAAAAGAGCTTTAAATTTTAATTGTGTTACAATAAAATGTGAATATTTTAATAGAAAATAATAATATTAATTATGTTATTTTTTAAAATTATCTCTACTCACCATTAATCAAAACATGTTGCCGGTAAATTTTTCGCATGATTAATCCACTACTTTGTAAAAAGTTATTTAATCCTTTTTATAGGGCAAATGACAGTAGAATATATAGCAAGAGAAAAGACTAAAATGAATGATTTTTTTTTCCTAAAATCAACTATCGGAGAGTTGATCTCCAGAATTAATAATGTTTTACTATCTGAATTGATAAATTTAGGAGTTTTCTCCCTATGGAGGTGACCAAAGTGTCAGGCCGAAGGGAGTGTGTTTTAGTAATGTGAGGACAGAGACCACAAGAAAAACAAAGTCGTCACAACTCATATTTTGCATTGGATCTGCTCTCTTTTGCGTATTAACAATTTTCTCATTCTCAGTCTGTATCACTCAAGCATGGCCTTGGCAGCATCAATTAATGTTGGTCTAAACTCATCTGTAGCTCGACCCAGCACTGTGTACCCTTCCTTGTCCTCCACATCCACATCTGCTCCATGTCTTATCAGAAGAAGGGCTACCTTTAAACACAAAAAGAAAAGAGAATTATGACCCTGAATTAATAATGTATGATGCTTCACCATTACAAAACTCCAATAACAAAAGTGCCAACATATTCCTCATCATCCATACAATATAATGGATATAACTAATTACAAATCATGAAGGTGTGACATGGTTGACAGATAACCTCATCCCTTAAGCATGTGGTCAAGAGTTCAATGCCTAGTCCATGCATATGGAAAAACATCTATTGGGAGATGTTACACCCTTATATGGATCTTTGTATCTTGAGAGATTAGTCATTGATTTCTGGCTAAGGAATACCCCGGTTCACCAAAAAAGAAAATATAACTAATTACAAAATCAATAATGAAGCCCAGCCACCAACATATGTATGGTATGGGAAAAACATGACACTGCCTACAGCATCTGATCATATCTCGGAAAATTAGTCTCTAACCTATCAAGATAGATGATACTTAGGGAAACAAAAAAGGAAAAAACTAATGAAGCCAACTCCAAAATCAATTTATTCCTCCTTCATTGACGTCAATTTATCTTATATAGACATTAAAGAGCTCAAGCCTGGCACTCAATGCATTACTGTTGTTGATCAGGTATTACAAGCCAGGCCCAGGCATAATTTTAATTTGAAATTAGTAGTATAAAAAATTGTTAGAAAATACACCCAGAACAGAGAAGAATACTTGCATGATTCAATTATGAACAATAAACATAGATTCTTTGAAAAATTCACATGTAAAGAAACTAATCAAGCCATTGGATTATCATAAAACAAACAAATGAATCAAGAAGTCATCCATTTATTTAATACACAAGTAGGTAGGAATTTTGCAAACAAAACATTAGGGATGGTTAAGTAGTCAAAAACACAAATTAAAAGATTCATACTAGTTTCATCTACAACAAATATATACAGATTCCTGACAAATACTGTACAGACATGTCAAGTCATACTTTTGCTATTATACAGCATAAACACATGTGTGCACACACATAAAATCAGCATACCTCTTTGTTTTGGCAAATCACAGCATTCATCAAAGGAGTTTGACCAGTTCTATCAATAGCATCAACCTCTGCTCCTTCTTCAATCAAAATTTCACACATCTCAAATTTTCCAGTGCTAGCTGCCCGATGCAATGGAGTGCAACCAACCTGATCATAGTATAAGAGATACACTAATTTTTCTTACATGTTATCTTTAAAAATGTGATTGAGAAAAAAAAAAGGTGCATAAAAACAGCAGTGTAACAAACATTTCAAATGTTTCCATGCTACAACCTTATCCTTTATATTAATCTTAGCATCATGGGAGATGAGTATTTCAGCAATCTTCAACCAACCTTTGCTGGCTGCATAGTGTAAAGCAGTGCGACCCCCATCATTCTTCAGATTAATATCAGCTCCTACCAAACATAAAGAACAAAAACAAATGAGAAAATTGATGAAATCTTTAGTGCTAATTAAATTTAGTCATGAAAGGAATCTTCAAACCAAATCGACAATTTACAAAATAAAGACAGCACAAAATAGCAGCCTACGTATTCAATCAACACACGTATTAAATGAAAATTAATAGAAAATTGAGTTGACACCATTGTAGTTGAATTGAGATACAAAACATGTTTCGGAAAGCTTCAAAATCGTATCATGAATCCTTTTATGAATCGTAAGATTCATGATAACAAGAATCATTTTATGAATTGTAAGATTCATGATAACAAGTAAAACATTTTACAATAAAGAAAATAGATGACCAAACTAGGATAAACATTTTAAAGCATGTTTGGAATATTAGAAGGTAATTTAGAATTTTAGATACAAAATAATGGCGGCAGCCACAAGCAAAAACAAACAAAAGTGGCTGCAAGTGCACAAAGTCAGCAAATCATATGTTTGCTGCAGCACAATTCACCAACATATCCCCCAAAAAACTATAGTTTATGTTGCTGCATAATTTTCAATGGCTGTATACTACTCCTTCTATTTCAAAAATACAGCCACTCTAAAACCATAATTAAAAAATATACAATCATTCATCTTCCCCTAAATCTATATCACTCAAGTCATCTTCAACATCTTCCAAAAAAAAAATACTAACCACGAGAAGGAACCAGCAAATGCAGAAACAGAGGGAGATGAACGGAGAACAGAGAAGAACGGTGAACGGAGAGAGAAGAACCTTCGATGGAGACGAACAGAAGGAGACGAACGGAGGAGACGAGGAGGAGACAAACGGAGAAGACGAACGGAGAAGACGAACAGAGGAGACGAACGAAGAACACGAACAGAGGAGACGAACGAAGAACACGAACGGAAGGAGACGAACGAAGAACACGAACGGAAGGAGACGAACGAAGAACACGAACGAGTCGCACAAGCAAAAACCCTAATTCTTTTTAGGGTTTCTTAAAACCAGGTCGCGCCCCGACCGACCCGACCCATTTTGAAGCGTGACCCAGTTCCTCCATAATCATACAGAACAGCAATTGAATTGCGATACACTGTGATTTCCCATGGATTTGCACAATTCAGCCACGATTCATGAGCAAAAATGATTCATCAACCGATTCGTATCGTTTTAAGGTCGAATCGCTTGAATCGTATCAGAATTCAAGTGATTCTAACTACACTGGTTGACACTTGAAAGCACTTGACTCAACTAATCGTTACCGTCTTTTACAATCACAAACTACATCCTTTTAAATGCTTCCCAAGGGCCAAAAGATGGGAATAAAGTGGAAGAAAAAAACACTATGAAGATAAGAAAGATATACCTCAACTAATAAACTCTATTTAAATATAATAAGAATTTGAAATCAGTTAACAGCATGGCCCCATAAAGAAGATGATTATAAAAAAAATAATTATAAACAATCAATAACAGTTCCTAAGGATTTAAATTGCGATGCACACTTGCAGTTCAAATTTCACCACAATGCTTGATATTGCATAAAATTATAAACCATTGCGGTTGAAATGGAGTCGTATTTGCATACATAGACCCCAAAAATCTTGACATTGTTGTGACAATCACTGTTGTGGACAAATTTTTAAAACCATTGTAGTATAAAATCCTTTTCAATATTAAGTGTATGTTTGAAAATCAATTAGATCCCCGTTCAACAGAAATCAGGCGTTCTAAGTTTTAATATACCAATGGAAAAACTGTGGAAGGGAAGTTTTTGAGTTCAATGTGGGTTTAGTTCAACTCAAAGCAACTCTAATCCAAACACACCCTTCTTATAATTAAGTTCGAATCATTTAAACATATCAGCCACAGGAAAGAGACATCAATCACTTATTTACCACGCTTACACTTCAAGCAATTCTGGATATATATATATATAAATGCTTTTAACCAATTCTGAATCTTCAACCAATTCAAGAATAATAATAACTAAGTAGTAAAAAGTTAATTAAAAAAAATAAGAGCATTGACCTTTGCTCAACAGAGTCTCCACAATCTCCAAATTCCCAATGCTAGCGGCAGAGTGAAGCGGCGCCCATCCTTCCTCATCGGCAGAATTCACCACAGCAGCTGAAGCATCACAAGATAACAGCACCTTCACCACCTGAAACACTCATTCCCAATTTCCCATCAAAACCCTAATTTTGAAACGCGGTGGGAAATGCAAAAAGGAAGTGCTTTCACAGCAATAGAAGGAGAATTGAAGAGACCCTTTTGAGGAGAGGGAAAGGGTACCTGGGAGTGGCCGGAAGAGGCGGCGACGTGGAGAAGGGAGCGAGCGTCTTCGTTTCTGAAAGTGATTAGGGCTTTGGAAAGTGTTTCAGAGGAGAGTGATTCGAATGCTGACGTGTAACCCTCTTCAGCAGCTTTGAACAAGTCCTTCTCTTTCACCTCTTGTTGCTTCTTCTCACTCTCCACTTCCATCTCCATCATCTTCTCCTCTCTTAACAATCAAACCCTAACTTTTCTACAAACAAAGTCTTCGCTACTCCAAACTCCAAAGTGTAAATGGTTACATCATTTGAATGATTAAAATTAAAATTTAATTACACTTTCAAATTTTTATTTTATTACTTTTGTGATTAATCCGACAACACTCGGTAATTTTTAAGGAAGAAAATAATCATGATTTAACTTAAATTTCACTTACATTATGTTTAAGGTTAATTAAGTTTTTTTCCCTGACTTTGTTGTTATAATTTGCAGCAATACTTTATACTTTTTATTTTTTTAATATTTTTATTCCATGTCATTACTAAGTGGAAAAAAATTCCCTTAACTTCTATTGTTATAATTTGCGGTAAGAATTTTTATAAATTTTTTAATTTTTAATTTTTTTCACCTCTTTTATTTTCTGCCAATAAATTAAAATTATTAAATACTGATATAGTTTCGTAAAATAAATATCACATGACATTTCTTTTCTGCATCAAAATTCAACTATTTTAACTGACGAAGAAAAAAAAGAAGACCATCTGTTATTAAAACTTTTAAAGAAACTAGAAGTTAGAATTTAAAAACAAAAAAAAGTCAAAAACTTAATTGGCTTTTATGTTCTATTGTTATTCATATTGATACGTCAAGTTTTCATTATAATATTGTAAGTTTTAATAATGTTAAGTTTTTCAAAATTTTCATTTTGGTACATTGGTTTTTTTTTAAAGGACATTAAGGTTATAAAGAGTTTCGTTTTAATATATTAAGTTTTTAAATAGTTTAATTTTAATATATTAAGTTTACTAGAGTTAATCATGCTATAATTTAATTACAAGAATATCCATTATACTTCACGTAATCACAAAATAATGTATGATTATCTTCATCTATCACCTAATGCATATTAGATTGTTACAAAATATCACAATTATTTTCCCTTGCTTAGTAATAGTCAGATCTCAGAACAGAAAATAGAGTAGAATTGTGATATCATAAAACAACTTAATTTACATTAGATAATAATATACTTAAATGAAAAAAATGTTAAACTTAAGTGAAAGAAATAGAAAAATGTCAAAAAGATTAAATAAAGCTTCAAGTAATTTTTATCATGGTCCAAACCTGACACCGAAACAAAGCATGAACTATGGAATGTAAACTTTCCAACCATTGTCTCTCCATCTTAGATAGTCTTTATTAAGCCTGTGATCTCTATACGCATAGATCAATCTCATCTGCAGAAAGTTTCAATTCTCAAATACAGTTTCCCATTATATTCTGCTAGGAATCTCTTCCTACAAATTTTTTGTTCAGTGCTGTAGTATTCTGATCATAATATTATCATAAAGTTAAATACAACAGAGAGTCATAAGGTTGATCTTGTAATTTTAGAATGAGATTGAAAATAAGGGTAGAGGAGGTAGCAGGTTCGAACCCGTCCCCTAAGTAAATTAACAAATATTAACAATTTTGATTAGTGCTGATATAATATTTCTTTCTTTCATATTCAGATATTTGAAACGCCAGAAGAACCGTAGAAAGTTTAAGACATTCCATGACCAAGTTTTTGTTTTCTCAATAGTTGATGACCATATATGGTTCCAGAATTACCAGGTTTGTGTTTGTGTTTGGCTATTTGCACAAGATGCAAAGAATTGGTAAACGCATTTTTTACCTATTGCATTAATCTAGAGACTGAATTCTGGAGATTAGTTGTTTTGGGTATCCATTCCATCTATCTTCTAAACAAACAAAAGTGTGTCGTTCATTGTTTTTGTTAGCCATAGTTTGATGATAGAAGTGAAGTTTGAGTTCAAAAATTTATACTTTATCTTTCTTTTGAACATCACTGAGGAATCAATAACAGTTTCTATTCTTAAATTTCTGACAGTACATAAACACCGAACACATAGTAACTTGTGAACCTGACTAGGCCATGCCATAATGGTGTCTCATTTTCTGATACCTGTTGCTGATGCCTACTGAGCAAGCTTACATAAATCTTTGTTCCCTTGCAGATCTCTGTTCCTCAAAATGAGTAAGACAAATTACCTGGAGGAGGCCTTGATAAATTGACATTGGTTGAGGTTCAAAAATTGGTATTCATTATTGATTTACATTTTTTGATCTGTTAATTTCTAATAGTATGTGAATATGAGAATCCAGTTACATGCCGCCAAATCAGGTACCAACCAATACATTTTCCATCTATTCTTATAATTTTTCTAGCTTTCTGCAGGAAAAAAACTGTATAATGCTGGTTCTTACAGATTCAAGCTTTGGAGAAGAGGAAGAATGCTGGAAAGTTTGCTAAGAAGTTCAAAGCGAAGACAAGAAGGAAAATGCATGTGATATCTAATTCTGCGGAGCCTGATGAGTTTGCATATATATGGGGAGATTGATATTATTTACGGCTGTCCATGTTCTTGTTCTTCCATCATTCTCAAACAAATTCCTTGCGTCCTTTAACACCCATACCTATTCCCTCCTTTTAAGAATGCAAAATAGACATTACATGAAAGAGTAAAATTAAAAGGAGTAAAACATTAGAATTTTGATGCAGAAAACCTGCTTGGAAAAAATTATAAGACTTAGTCCACCTGAAAGATTTCAAATAGGATTATAAAGTGATTCTCTTGTCATCTCAAAATCTTTATGAATCTCGTCTTCCTAGTTGACGTAGGAGAAACATAAAAGCTCTCAAACTCTTTTCAGACTTTTTCACTTAGAACGCAATTTTTTACGACTCTTCACAAGTTCTCTTGTTTATAAGAAAAGAACGTGCCTTCTCAACAAAAAAAAAATAAAAAATCAGTTTAAACTATTACTTTAGCATTCAAGGACCCCTTAATTTTGTTGCATAAAAAAAAATAAGAAAAAGAGTTTAAACTATTTATTTGATCCTATGGTTTGTATTTTAAGTTTTAGTACATGTAAACTGTTTACTACTGTTAGAATTTTTTTTGTGACAGTTTTATGCTTCCAGAAAATGTTGTCTGATGTTAGCAATAAATACCAAAATAAAATTTTGTGCAAGTAGGAACCAAAACTTATAATTTACTTTTGTAGAGACTAAAATTTTTAATGAAAACAATGGCCCAAATAAATAGTAATATATCTTGAATATAAGGAAAAATGGTTAATTCATATGAATTAAGAAATGTAGTTAAATATATTTAATTTAATGGTTTTCTTGTAAAAATTAAATTGCATTTATTAAATTTTTCTTAATTAATATTTATTGAAGATAATTCGTATATAAAAAATTTGATTCAATTAAAGGGTACTTTTGAAACAAGAAGATGGAATAAAATTTAATTACTTAAATTTTAATTGCATGAGTTAAAAAATTTGTTTATTCAATTGTTTATGAGTGTAGAAGGAGTATAACTAAAAAAACAGAACTTTATGTCATAGTTAAACATTATTATTGTCATCAACTAGGAAAAAAGTCAAAAGAAAAAGGGCATGTCTTGTGTATGACACGACCGAAGAAATTCTACCAAAGGAATATCATTAATTGAAGAAAACTGAACTGTAGCATAAGAAATGTGAAATGCACACTGTCCAGCATGAATGAATCTTGTACCCTGAAAGTACTCAGCACCTATAGCATATAAAGCAAATACACAACCATCTAAATAATCATGACAGCATAACAAAGAAGTATGGGGCTGTTAAAATTGTGCAAATGTCTGCATCCACTTATATTTTCACAATGATGTTATTCTTACACATCATTTTCTATGTTTTTCCCCTACAACTCCCTTTGATGAAAAAGAGAGAAAAAGAAAAAAGAAAAATCTATTTTATTTTTTCTCTCTTTTATTTTTAATAAAAGGAAGTGGCTGAGGAAAAATATAGAAAATGAAGTATAAAAGTAACAACATTGTTTTCTAAACCATCCAAAAGGCAACCTACAACATTTTCTGAAATCTGAAAGCATTATAACATGAGGTGGTCATAAAAGATCAGGAAGATTCATTTCTTTTAGCATATGTCAACAATTTGGCTCAAAGGGGTGACCTGAGAACACAAAGTAAATTCACCTTATTCCACGTACCAATGAATGATATGGTAGTGCAAATCAGCCTTGAACCTTGTGTTCTCAGATTCACTCCTCTGAGATAAACCATTTGAATGACCAAAACAGCACATCCACTTTCTTGGTCCAGGATATTCCGTTTTATATGAACATGATTGAGTGATACAGGACCTTATGTCCTGTCACGGATTCATTATGTTGCCATTCAGAAAACACCATGAGTTTTCTAATTTAAGAATTCTGTGTTTAATTTTGTCACATGTTAATATAAAAATTGTGGAGTAAAATCATTAAGGCATTAAAAATATCAGCATCACTCAATTTAGTTCCCAAAATTAAAAACTAATAAAATCATACATTAATTATTGAATTTAATAATTTATTATCATTTTATCTCTGAATTTAATCACTTATTTTTATTTTAATTTTTTGAATTAGAAATTAAAATAATAATAAATAATAAAATTTAGAAACAAATGATAATAGATCTTTTAAAAACTAAAATGCTAATGATCAGGAATTAAATTAGTTGATGCTCATTATTTTTGAGAATTTGAATTGAACTAAACTTCATTGATCATGAATTTTTAAAAATGTTATCACGAACAATCAATAATTTTTAATTATATAGCTGTTCCTAATTGATTTATTGACCAAAAAATTATTATACTAGGAAATTTGAATTAATTTTTTATTTTGTAAGAAAATGTTTGAGGGGATTCTTAATGTCTTATGTCATAACATTGACTCACTATGTTGACATTGTATCAACATTGTGTCACATTATTGACCATGGTGACATATATAGCTTACCATAGGAAACAAACTCAGACATTGAAAATGTTGTCATTTTTAGTGGCATCATCACTGAAAAACCGGATCAAGAGAGGCCCAAAAAATAGTCTTAAGCTGGCTGGTCTAAGTTTGCCTCCAAGCGCAACTCCTAAAACTAAATGTTCAAACTGAATTCCTGCAAGCCCAACTCCAATTGTGTACCTTTTCCTTCTTTTTTTTTTTTTTTTCGGTATTCATTTATTCATCTTCACTAAAATAAGATAACAAATGGAGAGAATCACTTGGCATATTTGTTTCTCTTCTCAGTTTATCATTACAAATGAAACAATTTTATACCCTTTAACCATTAATTTCTATTGGTTCTGACTGTTGTCATTGTTGTTTTTCTCATAAAATGTTTAGCAGTTTTAAAAATTTAAAAACAGAAACAGGAAAAAGATCTATTCTCATCTTCATTTTATCTTCTGTTATGTAATCCTGATTGCACACCGGTTCTAATCACATCTACTTTTCTGCATAATTTTGCCTCTGTTCATGAACAAAGAAGGACAGATACATTTAGTACTTTATTTTGTCTCAAATAAATAATTTTCTTTATACAGTTATTATGTATGGGAAATGAATTTTGTAAGTGAATATGCTATGAATATATTATTCCTTCAATATGTTATTTTAATTTGGTTTTAGTTTTTTAAATTTTATAATTTTTGAAAAAGATTCCTATTATCGCTATGACCGAGTGCGATAAAGTGAAAATAAAGAGAGGATAAAAAAGGAAGGAAACATAAAATAGAAATGATAAATTGTTCGGTAAAATAAATGTACATCGATTTTTTTTATTAAAAAAGTGAGTCATCACAACAAAATCAATAGATATTTAAATTATAGCTAAAATCATGTTGAGAAAAAAAAAACCACGTGTTTTAAATAAAATTTCAAAAACTTTAAGTTGTAACTTTTATTTAAAAGCTAACCCGCATTGAACTCAACAATAAACCAAATATACATTGCTAGGTGTGAACTAAAGTTATAAAGTTCAAAACATCGAAACTAAATTTATTGATGGTAGTTTCCCAAAGACATAAATCCACTACTTTTTTTTGGTGAACGACATAAATTCACTTTAAAGAAGTAAACATGCTAGTAAATGGTTTGGTGTATAAATATCACTTATACTAAATGAAATTAATACAATGCCAGTTCCTAGTACTGGCATATAATCAAACACCACCATTGAAGGAAAAGACATGGCTGACTTAATTGAAACCTTATCCTTTCCTCTTGTTTGGCTTCATCATTGAATAAAACTACTCCAAGTGCTCATTTATTCTCCCTTAACTATCTGTAACCAGAAAAACAAAGATTTTAACAGCACCCATTTGATTATGGTTCAGGATCTTAATATCAAGTGCACTAAATTACACAAGAACCCCAAGAGTAGCTCTGATCTTTATCATAGGCTTTTTATTGTCCATTTACATGTGTCTATTTTGTGGACCTATAAGTCCCGTACGTATTTGATTTGTTACCTGCCGACAGTGAGTTACTCCCTTTTTAATTTCTATACCTTAAGTTTTAAGTCCTTAAGAGCTAAATTTTTAATTAAAATAACAAGGATCTAATGGAAAAGGTTAGCTACTCACATCTTCACGAACTAAAGTTTGAATAGGACTATCTTAAAAAGAATATGTACAACAAATGAAAAATAATAATTAAAATACTATGCCAGCCATAAATATCTATTCGAGAAATTAGTATTTCATTTCTTTCCTTTCTAAATTTTAACAATCCAAATAATACATTAACTACGTATATTCATTAACAATATATTTTTTCATTATACACATATTACAGATTTAATTTTGAACATAAAGTAATTAATATAAAATAATTTCAACTTATTTAATAATGCTGAATTTAAACTACTGAGCTATAAGAGTAAATTGTCATTTTGATCGGCGAATTAGATAGATGATTTCGTTTTACTCGTTAAAAGATAAAAATTATAAAAAAAATCTTAAATTAATATTTTGACATTTACTTTAGTTTTTTTTTTAAAATGTCTTTTATCTAATTATATCACTTTAGATGACATAACTCATTCATTATTTATCTCATTCATGTATTTAAATATATAGTTTTGTTAATCATATTTCGTACATTGTGAATGTTAATTTGCTCTTATTTCATACGTGATTAAGTGCATTATCAAATAAAATGATCAAATTAATAAAAATAAATAAAACTAGAAAGAATAAATAAATCATTATATGCTGAAGAAGATGCTCCACAAGGAGGAAGACTATTGCCAACAAGTCCAAGCTAAAATGTTAGAGATTATTTGTCCAACATTGTTATTGTGACTCTGACGCTGAACAAAACAAAAAATATTTCTCAACTTACTAGAAAGAAGAATCTTTCATCCCAAAGGCTACCTCTTCGATACAAGGTCCTTCTTTTCCCCTTTTATCGTCCATCCCAAACCTTTTCTTCCACTTAACCTATGACCTTCCAAGAAGCCCAAAACACAAAGCAACCTAGAGAAAAACAACCACCATCCATTTCCAAACCCCCAACTCAAATATGTTGCCAAAGACAAAGATTAAAACCTAAAACACAAGCCTAAATAGAAATAGAGCCTTTAACCAAAACAAAAACAAAAATTATATTTGTATATAGAACATAAATGTTCTCTAATATATCTAACTTGGTCACTTATAAGGATGTTTCATTTGCATGGATTCTCACTTTCATTGAGAAGGACCTATGATAAAGCTTCCCAGCGAACTTGGTATGAAGTGCCCAAAACCTTAGATACCCCTCTATTAACTTATACAATGAGAGTTAGACGAAAAGACATTATATACAAGGGATGACACATGAGTTTATAAACACACAATACATCCATTGGTAAGAGGTCTTTTGGAGGAAGTCCAAAAATAAAACTGTGAGAGCTTAAGCTCAAAGCAAACAATATCTTACCATTGTGGAGATGTGTCTGTTAACTCCTCCCCGTGTCACAAATTCGTTGTATAGGTCATAAAGTCATAAGCTCAATTTGTCATCCAAGTTCACAATATAAGTTACCTAATACCATAATTCACAACACAAGTTATAAAACCAAATTAATTTAGTACAAATTTACTTTTAGATTATATTAACCACCTTTCATTATCAAATTCTTCAATAATTACTTGAAATACTTGAAACTTTTATAAACATGGATTATTTTAGAAACTTCTTTTAATACTCTTATTACTTTAAAACTTCATAAGTACTAAAAGTTAAGAAACTTAGAAATTTAGAAGTTTTAGAACTTAAAAATTCATAAAACTTAAAGTATTTAGAAACTTTAGAATATTTTAGAAACTTTGAAACTTCCCTTACACATCTATAATCAAGAATATCCAATATTTAAAGTTTTAAGAATATAAAAATACATAGGAATTTAAAAACTTATAAACTTAGAGACTTGGATAACTAGAAATTCATAAAACTTAGAATCTTAAAATCTTTAGAAACAAAGAATATTTTAAAAACATAGAAACTTCTTTCACACATCTATAATATAGAATATCCAATATTTAAAATTTTAAGAATATAAAAATACATAAGAAATTAAAAACTTATAAGCTTAGAAACTTATATAATTAGAAATTCATAAAACTTAGAAATGTTAAGACTTTAGAGTCTTTTTATTCTATGCTTAATTGTCTATCACATATATTTTATTTATCTTATTTTGTATCTGTTTGAACAATTTAACCTATATTGTGTAAAAATTCATTGTCCTGTGAATAATCAATTTTTTTTCTTTAGAAAAACGTATATTTTTTAAATCAATAAAACTTTCGGTCTAACATGATATATTTTCTTCATATTAATTCCTAATAGATTTCACACACTAAATACAGTAAATTTTTTTATACAAATAATCGTACAATTTAAAATGGAGATTACACATACAATCAATAACATCAAACAATAATTGCAAACGTCACATACTAATTACAAACATCAAATAACTATTAAAATTGTCAAATAAAAATTTATTTTTCAACTATGTTTGTATTTAAAAATGTAACAACAATTTATTTGAATTACGTAACAATGCTGCTACATTATAGTAAACTGTTTTGAATTACGTTTTCAACGTAGTTAAAATATAATAACAAACAATAGAAGAATCTATATTATCACATAGAAATTGTTCTATAGCAAAAAATATCACAATGTAATAATTTTCACAACAATTTATATATTTGCAAACATCACCACAAAAAATATAGTAAGTGTATTGGCATATACTATTACTTAATTTTGAGGGTGTGTTAAGTCAAAATGACTTAACATCTTAATTTTGAAATCAAACGGATCGTTGATTTAGCATAGACGAAGAAATGATCTGCAAGGAAAGATGCACATGAGTTTCAAGATGAAGTGTTCAAGTTATCAAGCTTCAAAGCAACTACATCAGATGAAGAACCTTCAAAGATCAAGAAGCAGTGGTCATCTCAACTTCAAGTCATGAGCTCAATGTTTGAAGATATGACGACTAAAGTTGAAGACAAAAGAAGATAGACGAATGATTAAGTTAAAAGCTTAAGTCTTAAAAGTCATTCGTCTATCATAGTTTAATGAAGCCCAGACGAAGAGTAACACGTGTAATAACTCACGAAAGTGAACTATTTTTATTCTCTTTTTATCAAATAAATGGTCCTTTTAACACTCTTAAGCAACTTAAAATGACTCTAATTACTCTTAATTCATAATAGTTCGAGTTATTTATAGATTTTACAAGTGAGCCATGAAATTGAGATTTAGACTTGCTACAAATGGGATGAATTCTTTTGTAAACATGAGTAATAAGCATAATTCGCGATCGATAGTGTTAGTCATTAACAATCTCCTTTTATGGTTATGTATGAAGAGAAAATATGTAATGTTGTCTATGATGATATCAGAATCAAAATAGCCAGGGAATGACATAGATATGTATCTTGCTCCCTTAATGGATAACTTGAAGGTGTTGTGGAAGAAAGGAGTCAATGTGTTTGATGCTCACAACCAGAGCAGTTTTATACAAGGTGCAAATAAATGATTTAGAATTTATTTTTGGTTGATTTCAGTGAGGTAAGGTATTAGGACAAACCTTTCATTATGGCATATCAAGAAAAATAAATATTCTATGCTACTGACCCTTGTAATGAGAACTGGTTTATGGTTCTCCACGAAAAAAGCATGCATGGTATACACATGGATCCATATAATGATACTTGTGAAAAACCTTTGTCACAACACACTCAATACCGACCATAGAAGACAATCAAGTGGATGATGCACTTGCCATTCAAAATGATCATGATGAAGGGATATGGGAAAACTTACAAACTAATTTAATTCATGTACGTATGTTCTAATAATATATTTAATTATTTGTTTTTTAACTTGTAGTTATTATTCTTGTTAAATTCAATATATATTCTTGTTTTTTTATTATGTAGTTATTTTTTATATTAACTTATTTTGGTTTTTTCTTATTTGAGTAGATATGGCTAATCGTCAATGTCTAGTGGTGGACGGAGCTGTAGATCCATGACATGGTTACCTCAATCATTATGAAGAGAAGATACATGTAGAAATAGATCCATGACATGGTTACCTTAATCATTATGAAGGAGAAGATACATGTAGAAATAGATCCCTGTTAAGGCAAAACTGGTGGATCAAATGCTACTAAATTTTAGAGTTATTTAGGACTTATTGCTTGGCGCTAGGTGTCAATCACCATTTCTAGCTGGGTTAATGTTGAGCTGGTTGAGAAGGATCTAATATGTCAAGATATCTAGGTATTATTCTTAATTACTTTATCAATCTTGTTAATTTACTGAGATAACTTTAAGCATACATTATTCACTAAATATATGCTTTTTCAGCATAATTTTGAATTTGAAGATAGTGAAGTTATAAAAAACAATTTATCTATTGGTGGCATCCGATGAGATACTTCAAGACATTTTTGACTATGGAATATGTGTTTGGGTCAAAATGTGAACAATATCCTACTCAAAAGTGGCATATATAAGGAAGATTGAGAGACGTTTCATTACAATCGCATGGAACCTACGTGGTAGGTTATTATTATTATTATGATTATTGTTGTTGTTGTTATATATGAATGTCTTAGTACATTGTAATTGTAACACTATGTTGTTTTTCATATTCAAAATAGGATAAATGAAAAACTACCCAGGAGAGCTAGAAGCTAAACTATGCACTCCATATACTTTCTCGTGATGGTTATGCAAAGCTACAACAAAGGATAATGGAGGAGAAGATAAGGCAAGATGAAGAAGGGGCAACCGAGGTTGTCATTGATCTTTCATCACCTCTGAGACATTTTGAAACATGGAGGGTTGCATGCATACAGATATATGGGACCACGAGTTTTGTTGTGGCAAATGACGTTGCAGATAGCATTGTAAGTCATATTTGATGATAAGATCTAATAAATTTGATATATGAACTTAAATATTGACATTAATTTTGAAAAACTTCACTAAATTTGATATATTAACTACAACATTGACATTATTATAGGATTCTTTAGTTTAGCAGACTAGCCAAGGTTCATTTGTTCCCTATGAACGTAAGAATATTTTGATTGCAACCATAGGAAAACTAGGACACCTTAGACGAGTTTGTGGTGTTGGTGTAGGGGTTGGTATTTGTGATTAATTTGGTGCACCATCATGAGGAAGAAATAGTTCAACTATCAACCAGGAGACCTTACAGAAGATGGAGAAAGAAATGTACGAACAAATTTGGTAGGATCTACTTAAAAAGCTTGATTTGAAGCTTGAGGGCAAGTTTAAATTCATGCAACAAAGATCTCTAGCAAATGAAGTAGCTGAATTTGGTTGAGTTAGCACTAAAGGAAGTTGTGTTGTACCGGAATTCGATAGATATACCTTAAGGGTACAATTCCAAAAACTTAATGTTTCTAGGTCCAGTTGAAAACTTATTACATGTAGTGTATTCCCTATCGTCGCGTCGTAAGTCCTAATGCTTTCAAATGATAAAAGAAATAAAACACTAGTCGCACCGTAAGTCCTGGCACTATCAGATGATAAAAAAAAATATAAAACATGGATCTAAAAAAAATAAGACATGGCCTCAACACACAAATCGTCCTCTTTGCAGCACCTATCTACACAACACAAAAACCACCCCTTAATTTTTACTATGTCAACTTGCATTTCCTAAATAACAAAAAAAACAACATAGGCTTTTTGTTTAGTTTCTTCCTTGTTGCCAAAGTGTAAAAAAGAAATTGAAGAAAGGAAGAAGGAAAAGCAAGGAAAGAAAGAAGGGTAGACAACAATGTTAAGACAAAGAAACAAAAGTTGCAGGTTATATGATACAAGGAATACAGGTGGTGGTTATACCTCTTACACCCCTTGCTATGAAAAGTATACCACAATTGTCAAGTAATAAGTATTTTTAAGAATAGGATTGTCGTACCCGCAATGATAAGCAATTTGGAAACTGTATTTTTATTTAATGATTTTATTAATTTCCCAAAGAGCATGAAAAAGCTAATTAATTAAAAGACCCATGCCTCCTATGTTAACCGGATTAATACCAAATTAATTAGGGATCTAGTTCTATGAATCCAAAGGCACCTTAGATGCAGTCCACATTACTACCTACTCCCATCTCTAGGATCTTAGCGCAATAATGGTTTAATTCTTCAGTTTTCTCTAGGCGTTTACTGTTGACTTTAAAAATATACGTGTGTCAATCTTTCGGCAAGTGTACCGGTCGTCACAAGTTTAGAAATAGTGAGAAAAGGATGTCGAACCACAGAGACTAGTTGTGAATTATCGAATGCTTAATATGCTTGCTATTAGGACGAACAGTTAAGTGAATCATGTGTGTGAACTAAGTAATTATGTAAAAAGACAATTTACTGTAAAACAAGAAATGGAAAGCAATAAATGTTTAAGTTTCAGAGATGATGGAGACAGTTAGGGAATAGGTTCATTCAATTCCTTCTCTCAAGTAATTACTTCCTATGTCAAATTCACAGTTATCAATCAATTGGAGACTAGAATTTGTGATACCTTAGACTAATCCTATTCCTAGGTCATTAGTCACTTTGAATGACTTCTATAATCTCTAATTCCTTAGGTGAAAATAGAAACTCATTCAAGAAGCGAAACAAATAAATTCACAATGTCTCATAACATGCAAGTTCTATTCCTAGGCTCATGCAAAGGTATAATGATGCACTTCTTCTCCTAGTTCAACTATCAATCTTCCAATTGCATAATTGAAATGAGAAACAAAAACTCAAGGAACAGTTCAATCCAATTCAAGCAGTTAATATTCCTATCACTATTTGAATTTCATGAATAAAACCCTAAGAAATTGCATTAAGTAAGAAGAGATCAATCAATCAACTGAAATTACAATTGAATCAACATAGAAATTCATTACAAGTATTCTGGAATTGAAATCCCCTTCCCTAACCTAAGAATTTAGCCTAACATGGAAATAGAAAAAAGAAAGAACAAAAATAGAAATCAAAATCGAGAGAAGCTCCATGAATCTTTAGATCTTGCTTCCACAAGCTCCAATTCTTCAAGAATTTTCAAGGATTTGATGGAGAAGGATGAAGAACAAAGGTGGAGAAGAGAGAAAAATGAGAGAATCGTGCACGAGAAGCAACTGAAAACTGAATTATGAAGTTCTCTTCAATTTCGCGCCCAAGGATCCCTTTTATAGCAGAAAAACGCGCCAAGCACTTAAACAAAACGCGCCCTAGCGCGTTTGGGCCGCAAGGAGCTGTGCAGCGCGCCCTGGCGCGTGCGCCCCCCTTGGAAATTCCTCAGGCGCGCCTAGGCGCGTTTATGCCGCAAGGGGCAGTGAAACGCGCCACTCAAGCGCGCCTTGGCACCCATGCGCCACTCTGAATCAGTGAAACGCGCCCTGGCGCGTTTTGACAGGTGAGGATGCTCCATTTGGCTTGCTTTGATCATGATTTGGGCTTACATCCTTGTTCTTCTTGATGGCATCTTCATCTTATGTCCATAGTTTTCATTCCAAGCTTCTATCTTCTCTTCAATGAACCTAGAATCAACAAAAGAATGATTAAGATGACTTAAAAACTCAAGAAAACTTATAAAACTTAACAAAATGCTAACTCAAGAACTAACACTAAGCAAACATGGTATTTTCAATGTTTTCTTGCCTAAACTACAACTAAACCTATTGAAAATGGATGAAAATGAATTGAAAATACCTAGGAAAACATGTATAATCTAGCACTTATCACAACCCCAAACTTAAAGCTTTGCTTGTCCTCAAGCAAACATAGAATCCATCATTACAAAGGTCAATAAACATGGTATAACACTAAGCTCAACAGCCACTGAAAATGCATTATGCAATTCTTAACTCTTTAAGCCAACTCAATTTATCTATGAAAGTTGGACATGCACTCAAGATGTTATCAAGCACTGCACAATTCATCAAGCATAGGCAACAAACGTAGATTGGCATGAGAAAATGTACTTTAGCAATATCACACAGTCCTCTCCAGTTAAGTGTTTGCCCTCAAGCTCTCAAGTGTTTTGGGTTTGTGTTTCTCTCATTATTACCAATTAGAAGGTCAGTTACCATAGGCTTGCAATAGCTCTCAAAATCTCCACTGCCTTCAAGTAGACATTGGACACTCAAAAGGTCTTTTCAGGGTTGTAATGGGGCTCAGGTAAAGGTGGGTTAAAACAAAAGGTACTAGCTGAATATTCACAGGAACTTAAAGAGTAAAAGTTACAACCTATATGCTATGCATGGATTAGTGATGGACAGAATAAAATTAAAAACGGAACAAAGACTAACAACTCATGAAACCACTCTGTTTTCCTTTTGTTCCTTTATCCTTTTTGCTCTTAAACTTCATTTTCTTCTGCTTCTTTTTTTTCTTTCTTTTTGTTTTCTTATAGCTCTTGCTATTTTCTTTTCTTTCTACTTTTTGTTTTCTTTTTGTTTTCTGAACATCCTTTTCTTGTAGCTTTTGTCATTTTGTTCTGTTTCTTCCTTTTTCTTTCTTTTCAGTTTCTTGCCTTTCTCTTTGTTTTTGCCACTTTGCTTTTCTTGAGTAGTCTCACTCATTGATATCACAAGAAGAAAAACGAAAATTTTGCATGGTATGCATGAAAAACAATACACTATACTGTATGCATGAAAAAAAAATAATAGAGAATGCACTATATAAAACTATCTATTATTCACAAACTTCACCAAGGTGACCCAACAACCCCAAACTTAGAATTTGACTTGTCCTCAAGTCAACAGCTACTCATGCACCCCAAAATCTCAACCCCAAACTTAATCTTGAAACCTATCATTTAAGTAAAGAAACCAATACACTTAAAGTTCCAGTGATAGGACTATTGGTTTTTCACTTAATTAGGCTTATAATGAGCTTAAGTAACTAAGAAAGAAAGGGTCAAATAAGGCTCAAAGGGGCTAGCAATGGATAATGTTAAGGTTCAGGCTTATTTTGGCTCAAGGCTACAAGAAAGAAATGCCTTTATCATTTGTGTCCAAATCTAAATGTATGCAATTTTGACCAAGAGCTAAAGCAAGTTCTGGAACAAACATATCACATGGTAAAATAGAACACTCAAGAATAAATCATGTTGGAGGCTCAAATTCTTATCCAGGGTTAATCATTGCATAACATTGCTAAGTTCATTATTCATGTTACAATCTAAAAAAATTGTCATGCTAGAGTTCTCATACAATAACTCTTCAAACATTTGAGAAACATGCAACTTTGTCATAGAACCTCAAATTGAACCTAAGTGCCAAAAATTACACAGTTCATTCTACTGGACTATAGAGTCAATGTTATACTAATGCAATTAACCTTCATAAGATGGTGCAACAAAACAGGGCATATACTCTAAACAAACATGAATTAACAGTTAAAACAAAAGAGTATAAGAATGCTCCCTGTTGAAGACTTAGCCAAAATACTCAGAGGTTGCTGCAAGTGCCTAAAATATGCATGTGCTTCCAGTAGTGTTCAGCAGCTAGGGATTCACAATG
Source organism: Hylodesmum podocarpum (assembly GCA_026586105.1). Classification (NCBI taxonomy): domain Eukaryota; kingdom Viridiplantae; phylum Streptophyta; class Magnoliopsida; order Fabales; family Fabaceae; genus Hylodesmum; species Hylodesmum podocarpum. The sequence continues at coordinate 12,158,415 of JALJEV010000131.1, forward strand.
GAGAAAGAAAAACTAACCCGAAAGTTAATTAATCATTCAAAGAAAAGTCAGATAACAGAACTAACATAACAGTAAAAATAGTCTAGTTGTACTACAATAATCCAAAATGTACTACTAAACCAAATTAGTAAACTAAATCATCAGTCCTCATCTTGTGTCTCATCATCTTCATCCTCTTCATCATCTTCATCTTCATCCTCATCCTCATCATCATCTTCATCCTCTTCATCATCTTCATCTTCATTCTCTTCACCTTCATCCTCTTTATTCTCTGCTTCAATATTCTGACCACCATCAACCTCTTCACCATCTTCATCTTGTTCCTCATGAGGTGCTTGGCCTTGAAATTCCTCAGAGAATTCTTCAAACCTCATCAATTCTTCAATGGTCTCCCTGTCTAATGGGTCAAATGGCACCAACTTCTCCACAGGGAGGTTCATTTGGGATGCCACAGCTCTCATAAGAGGTTCAAGGGCAATGCAGGTCTTTGTGGATTCATGAATCCTGCGCATATTCCTTTGAACCATTCTCAAATAATCCATCATCTTTCCTTGATTTGGAGTGCAAAGACTAGCTGAGGTTTCTGCCATGGAAGCTTTTCCTTTTCCCTTTGATGTGGCCATGGCTTTGGAAGTGGAAGGTGCTTTTGGTGTGGCTTTGGATTTACTGGACTCTCTTTTGGTGAAATTCACCTCTAATGTTGCACCTGGCCTCATAGGAATCAAACCTTCAGTTGAGACTCCAGATTCAACACACAGCTGTGAAATGATGCTGGCATACGACAGGGATCCTTGTTTTTGCAAGTGCAGTGTGTGAATCTCATTGGCTATAGTCAGGCCAACATTCAAGTATTCACCTTTCATTATTGTGTATAGGCACTAAACCCTCTTCTTTGTGCCCATGGATAAAAGCCCACCAAATTTTGGCCTTGAAACATAGTGATGAAGATTTGACATGAGTGACTCCGTTGTTGAACCATAGGCTATCCTTCCAAGCTCCCTTACCTTCACACAATAACTGATCCACCTTGCTTGGTTCGGCTTTGCTATCGGTTCTATATTGGAAGATACAATCCCTTCCTTCCGAAAAAGGGATTAATAGTAATCGGTTGATGACTTGAGGTGAGAAGGATATTTGTTTTCCCCTGACATAAGATACATAGCGCTCTTCTTCATCATCACTTGTTATATTTGCATAGAACTCTAGCACTAGCTCTTGATATGCTGGGAAATTAATGTTAGCCAAACTAGTCCACCTTCTTCCAGATATTTCATTGCATACTTCTCTGTAATTAGCACGTTGAGATGCATCACTTTTGTTTTCATCAATGTATTGGCTCGGACTCATGTTAAATTTCCGCTCTACTAACACTGCACGTGCTATAAAACGGGAGGCAAAGGCCTCTGCATGCTCGATGATTTAAACCTATGAGTATCATATTCTTGAATTTTTCGGGAGTGGCCTTGGCTTTCTTTGTGGTCTTCCTCTTCTCTTGGACTTGTCCTTTGATAGCCATTTGTTTGGTTCTTGGTTGCCTTGAATAGGAAGAGCCAGCTGGTCTATTGCTTGAAAACATAATTTCTCAAAATTGAACCTACACAATGCAAAGTATATATGAGAAAAACATGCATGTACATAACTAACAATTATTACCAACAAGAGCATGCACTTTCATCAAAATTATAATGTGGTTCAAAAAGAAATTAAGTGGGAGTTGCTAAAGAGAATACATAAGCTATTACAATGTGTTCATGCTTACTAGTGTTGCACACATAGACTATACTCAAAACTTCATTGAAGCATTTTAACAAACACTAAGTGAGCATGAATGAGTATCTCATATTTCTTCCCAATTGATTCGCACAATGCATCTCCAAGACAATTATCACCATACATTCACAAGCAATCAATGTTATTCATCAACAACCATCAAAACAAGGCCATGCAACACATTTAATTGAGCCAATTTCAATTCGCCCAAAAGGGGATCTAGGGTTCGAACTACCCTTTCTTGAACCCTCATCTCAATCAATCATGTGAATCATGCAATTGAAGCTTAAACAATGAATGAAAGAAGTTGTTCAATCACTAGATTAAACAACATACCTTGTTTGAGCCGCAGTGAATTGAGAACACCAAATGAGAAATCTTGTAAGTTATTAACAAAAATGAAAACCTAGGTTGAAAGGGATGAAGAATTCAACTCAAATCTACTTGCCAAATGGAGTGGTGAGGTTGAGAATTGATTGGAAGTGGGATTGCACACTTGGGATTTCACAAGCACAAGGGGAGAAGGGAAAGAACAAGTGAACGTGCCTCTCATTGCGCCAAGGCGCGAGCTCGCCACCCATATATGTGCCAAGGCGCGCAAAACGCGCCACCCCCCTTATTTAGAACGCGCCAGGCGCGTTTTTGCCGCAACCAAGTGTGGAACGCGCCAGACTCATTAACTAGAGCGCGCCAGGGCGCGTTTGTGCCGAGAGCAGGTCACAAACGCGCCATTCTCTTCATTCAACTGGCGCCAGGGCGTGTTTGTGCCGCAAGTAGGCCACAAACGCGCCACCCTCCTTTCTTCAATGCGCCAAGGCGCGTTTTACAGGGACAGGTTTTGTGATTTTTCACTTAATTTTCATACCTTGGTGCAAATTGATATCCCAAGTAATTACAAATGCGTTGTTTTGCATGTTCTCAATGTAGTTTGCTTTAACTTGTGCACATACTCTAAGGCAATTTGTTTCTAAGTGGTCTATCTCTGCACAAAGATTATAACTATCATGCACATGCATTGAAAACTCACAACTCTCTCACTGAAGTTATTACACCTCACACCTTTCTTATTTCTTATTGACTCAAGAACACTGTAATTTCAAATGTTTATTCCTATATCTACTTGTTATCAATCAACTCAAGAATCAAATTTATGCTACTGTATCTTATATTTACACTCCTACTCTAATCTTCAAATTCTATTTTATTTTTTGTTTTTCTCAACTCTTAAGCTATTCACAAGTATATGACAATGAGAAGTTACAGAAACTTCTCTGAATTGGGTAAGTTGCCTCCTACCAAGCGCTTCTTTAATGTCATTAGCTTGACATGTAACTTGACCCTATCAAGGAGGGTCATGCAGTTCAACAGAGACCTTATCCTTCTCAAAAGCATCTCCCAAATAAGGTTTTACTCTCTGGCAGTTCACTTTGAACTCTCTGGATTTATCAAGGTCTTCTAAAGTGATTGCACCATGTGGAAATACTTGTTTGACAACAAATAGACCAGACCATCTAGACTTTAGTTTTCCTGGAAACAACCTTAATCTAGAATTATAAAGTAACACCAGCTGTCCAGGGTAAAACTCTCTCCTTCTAAGATTACGATCATGCCATAACTTTGTTCTTTCTTTGTAAATCTTGGCATTCTCATATGCTTGAAGTCTGAGTTCATCCAACTCATGGAGTTGGTATAGTCTCTTCTCATAGCCTGATTTAGAGTCAGAATTGAAATATTTCAAGGCCCAATATGCCTTGTGCTCTTGTTCTACAGGCAAGTGGCATGCCTTTCCATAGACCATTTGAAATGGTGTCATGCCAATGGGAGTCTTATAAGCTGTCCTATATGCCCAAAGAGCATCATTTAGTCTTTTAGACCAATCTTTTCTGGACAGATTCACCGTTCTCTCTAAAATCTTCTTAATCTCCCTATTTACTAGTTCAGCTTGCCCACTGGTTCGGGGGTGATATGGTGTTGCAATCTTGTGCTTCACCCCCAACCTCTTAAGGACTCTCTCCATATGCTTATTGCAGAAATGGCTTCCACCATCAGTAATGAAAGCTCTAGGGACACCAAATCTAGTAAAGATGTTTCTATGAATAAAGGTATCTACAATCCTAGAGTCATTGGTTGAGGTAGAAATGGCTTCCACCCATTTGTACACATAGTCTACAGCTACTAGGATGTATGTGTGGGAGAAAGAGGGAGGAAACGGTCCCATGAAGTCCATCCCCCATACATCAAATACCTCTATCTCTAATATGTTATTCAATGGTCCCTCATCTCTTTTTGAAATATTTCCACTTCGTTGGCATCTGTCACAGGACTGCACAAAAGCTTTTGCATCTTTAAAAATAGATGGCCAATATAAGCCACATTGCAAAACCTTTTTGGCTGTCCTTTCCCCATTAAAATGGCCTCCACTAGGAGAATTGTGACAATGCCAAAGGACAGAGTTGACCTCTTCCTCCGGTATACATCTCCTAAGGAGTCCATCTACCCCCCACTTAAACAGAAATGGCTCATCCCACACATAATATTTTGCATCAGAAAACAGTTTTTTTCTTTGTTGATGGGACAAGCCAGGGGGAATATAGTTGGATACCTTAAAGTTCGCGATATCGCTGAACCAAGGAGCATCATTAACAGCAAAGAGTGTCTCATCAGGAAAGGTTTCAACTATAGGGATATCACTACCCTCTATTTCAGCATGAGGCAACCTTGAAAGGTGATCTGCCACTAGGTTCTCTCTGCCTTTTTTATCTCTTATTTCAATGTCAAACTCTTGCAGAAGGAGAACCCAACGGATCAACCTTGGTTTACTCTCATGCTTCATTAAAAGGTATTTCAAGGCAGCATGGTCAGTGTACACTATGATTTTTGAGCCAATGAGATAAGGCCTAAACTTGTTGAGAGCAAATACTATGGCTAGCAATTCTTTTTCTGTAGTTGAATAATTGATTTGAGCACTATCAAGTACTCTGCTAGCATAGTATATTACTCTTACAAGTTTGTCCTTCCTTTGTCCTAATACTGCCCCTATTGCATAATCACTAGCATCACACATTAATTCAAAAGGCAAACTCCAACTGAGAGTGATGATGATAGGGTTTATTTAGCTTCTCTTTTAGAGTCTCGAAGGCCTTCAAACAATTTTCATCAAAATTAAAGATCACTTCCTTTACAAGCAAGTCACACAATGGTTTAGAAATTTTTGAAAAATCTTGGATGAATCTTCTATAAAAACCAGCATGACCTAAGAAACTCTTCACCCCTTTCACATTCACTGGTGGAGGTAGTTTCTCTATCACTTCTATTTTTGCTTTGTCCATTTCTATACCATTCATAGAGATTTTGTGTCCTAAAACAATGCCTTCTTTAACCATAAAATGGCACTTTTCCCAGTTCAAAACCAGATTTGTTTCTTGGCATCGTTTCAGTACACAAGCTAAGTTTTCTAAACAGTTTTCGAAAGTGGAACCAAAGACAGAAAAATCATCCATAAATAGTTCAATGAATTTCTCAACCATATCACCAAAGATGGCCATCATGCATCTTTGAAAGGTTGCTGGTGCATTACATAGTCCAAATGGCATTCTCCGATATGCAAAAACTCCATAAGGACACGTAAAAGCAGTTTTCTCTTGGTCTTTAGGATCTACCACAATCTGGTTATAACCAGAATAGCCATCCAAAAAACAGTAATAGGCATGACCAGCTAGCCTTTCAAGCATTTGATCCATAAAAGGTAAAGGGAAGTGGTCTTTCCTAGTAGAATCATTTAACCTTCTATAATCAATACACATCCTCCACCCGAGTCCACCGTCTGGTGGGGATCGGTTCGTTCCTTTCATTAGCAACCACAGTCATGCCCCCTTTCTTGGGAACTACTTGTATCTTGGGCTTACCCAAGAGCTATCCGAAATAGGATAAATAATACAAAGATCAAGTAGTTTGAGGACTTCCTTGTGTACAACCTCCTTCATAGTAGGATTTAAACGTCTTTGAGGTTGTATCACAGGTTTGAAATTGTCCTCAAGCAAGATTTTGTGCTTGCAAAATGAGGGACTTATACCTTTCAAATCAGAAATCTACCACCCAATAGCAGATTTATGCTCTTTTAAAACTTTTAAACCTGTCCTCTTCCTTTTTATTCAAAGAATTGCTAATGATCACCTAGGAAAGGTGTCATTTTTTTCTCAAGAAAAGCATATCTAAGATGAGAGGGCAGTTGCTTAAGTTCACTCTTAGGTGCGTTTCTGTTTTATCAACCATTTAATTTGTTTCATCCATTGTTTCAAGTACATGATGGTGGTGATGTGTTGGTTTCCCATAAGAACGAATTTTTCAACTTCATGTTGTTCATTTTCAAAGTTGGAGGTATCAAACTCTTCCTCCTCTTTTATGAAGTCGAAAATCTCATTTTTATAAAGATTTTCTGCTATAGGATCTAACACATCAACCATCATGCATTGGGACTTATCAGCTGGAAATTTCATAGCATCAAATATGTTAAAAGATACCTTTTCTTCATCTACTCTCAGGATGAGTTCACCTTATGCTACATCAATTAGAACTCTGCCGGTGGCTAGGAATGGTCTTCCTAGGATGATTGGCACTTCTTCATCAGCCTCCATATCTAATACCACGAAATCAGCAGGGAATACAAATTTGTCCACCTTCACCAAGAGATCTTCTACTACTCCATAGGGCCGTTTGGTGGATCTGTCCGCTAAATTGTTAAGTTGTCATCATTGTGGGTGAATGTCTTGTATGTTCAATTTATGTAGCACAGAAAGAGGCATCAGATTTATGCTGGCTCCCAAGTCAATTAATGCCTTACCCACTGGTACTTCCCCTATAGAACAAGGGATAGTGAAGGGACCTCTATCTCTCAATTTTTTAGGCAGTTTCCTCTGGATGATGGCACTGCATTCCTCTGTCATAGCTACTGTCTCATCATCCAAAAGCATCCTCTTATTAGATAGGATCTCCTTCATGAATTTAGCATATGAAGGCATCTTCTGCAGAGCTTCAGAAAATGGAATATTAATCCTCAAACTCTTCAAGATATCGAAGAATTTGGCAACCGCTTATCATCATTTGCCTTCTTGACCTTTGAGGATATGGAAGCTTGCAGTAAGGGGAGATGTGTTCATGTTGACCAGCTTCTTGTAGGATTTGCCTCTTTGTCTTTCTTGGTGACTCTTTCTTTTCACTGAGAGCTGCAGGTATAGGTGACTGCCTATCCTTCTCTGCAGTATCTTCTTTTTCCTCCACTGCATCACCTTTTAATTCTGCAGTTTCCTTTCCCAGCACTTTACCACTCCTTGTGGTAATGGCTTTACACTGCTCCTTAGGAATTACCACAGTATCACTTGGCAGATTTCCTTGGCTTCTTTCAGATAATTGCTTGGAAAGCTGGCCAATCTGTGATTCAAGGTTCCTAATTGAAGCTTCTTGATTGGTGAACATGGATTCAGTCCTCGCATAAAGGACATGAACATGTTTTTCATTTGCGAGAACCTTCTCTAGGAACATTCATATTAGAGCTTCTTTGGAACATTCCTTGGCTGGTTAGGTTGGAATTTAGACTGGTTTGGATTGAAAGGTGTGTTTTGTGGTTGGTTTTGGTTATAGTACTGGTTAGATGAAGATGCTTGGTTTTGATGCTGGTTGTAATTTTGATTGTATGGTGGATTTGGATTGAAAGGTGGTCTAGGATTCGAGTTGAAGGTTTGTTTGAAGTTTTGGTCATAAGAGGAAGGGTTAGGTTGCAGATAATTGTTATTTCTATAGGAAAGATTTGGATGGTTTCTATTGTGGGAGTTATAGCTGTTTGTGTTAGCATAAAGATTACCTTGAGGATTTCCCATATAGTTTACTTGAGCTTGATCCTCTCTTGTAGCTCTAGGCTGTCACAACATTCAACTGGATGTCCTCCCCCACAATATTCACAATTTATTGGAGGTGCTTGACCGCATTTAGCTGGACCACTTAGTTGCTTCATTAATTGGTCCAATTTCGAGTCATCAACTTATTTCGAGCAGCAGTGCATCATTAGCTCCAAGCTCCATCATTCCTCTTCTCTCCCCATAGAAATCACTAGGAGGAGCATCGTATCTGTTTGAAGCCATCGTCTCAATGATTACTCTTGCTTCTTGCGCATCCTTTTTCCTCAATGAACCTCCAGCAGAGGCATCTACTAGCAATCTGGTATGTGATCGCAGTCCATTATAGAAGATGTGGACTTTTGCAAATCGAGAGAAACCATGGTGAGGACATCTTCTCAAGAAGGATTTGAATCTCCTCCATGCCTCACTTATTGACTCTCCATCCTTTTGCTTGAAACAAGAGATCTCAGCTCTGAAGTAGTTATATTTCTCAGGTGGAAAATATTGAGCCAAAAATGTGTTTACCAAGTCTTCCCAAGTAGTGAAGTATCCATGTGGAAAACTCTGCAACCACATCTTTGCTTCACCTTTTAGTGAAAACTCAAATAGTCTCAACCTAATGGCGTCATCTGGCACTCCATTCATTTTTATAGTTCCACAAATCTACAAGAAATTGTGAACATGTTGATTTGGATCTTCCTCCTCTAGACCTCCAAATTGTTCTTGTCTGACTAATTGTGTAAGAGCAGGTTTTATCTCAAAGTTGTTGGCTGCCACAATTGGTGGTGCAATACTAGAACCGCAGCCCATTGCATTTGGTGTGTACAGCTCTTCCAATGTCATCCGCCTTGTGTTATCCATAGTTGCTGTTGAATTTTCTAGTATAGTTGAGTTTTCTGGTATGGTCTCTTCTTTATTATTTTTATTCTCTTTCAGATTTTTCCTGCAAAATCTCTCAATTTCTGGTTCAAACAAGAAGTTAGTTTCCTTAATTCTTCGCATAAACCACAAATCTGGAAGATACAGGGAATCCAAACAGTTCAAAAGAATGAGATAATTCAATGAAAAGTAAAAACAGAACAGGTATACAAAAACAAAAACAGAACAAGTATGAATCACAACTAAAAACAAATGTCCTAATTAGAAATATATGTACGTGTCAATCTTTCGGCAAGTGTACCGGTCGTCACAAGTTTAGAAATAGTGAGAAAAGGATGTCGAACCACAGAGACTAGTTGTGAATTACCGAATGCTTAATATGCTTGCTATTAGGACGAACAGTTGAGTGAATCATGTGTGTAAACTGAGTAATTATGTAAAAAGACAATGTACTGTAATACAAGAGATGGAAAGCAATAGATGTTTAAGTTTCAGAGATGATGGAAACAGTTAGGGAATAGGTTCATTCAATTCCTTCTCTCAAGTAATTACTTCCTATGTCAATTTCACAGTTATCAATCAATTGGAGACTAGAATTTGTGATACCTTAGACTAATTCTATTCCTAGGTCGTTAGTCACTTTGAATGACTTCTATAATCTCTAATTCCTTAGGTGAAAATAGAAACTCATTCAAGAAGCGAAACAGATAAATTCACAATGTCTCATATCATGCAAGTTCTATTCCTAGACTCATGCAAAGGTATAATGATGCACTTCTTCTCCTAGTTCAATTATCAATCTTCCGAAGGCATAATTGAAATGAGAAACAAAAACTCAAGGAACAGTTCAATCCAATTCAAGCAGTTAATATTCCTATCACTATTTGAATTTCATGAATAAAACCTCAAGAAATTGTATTAAGTAAGAAGAGATCAATCAATCAACTGAAATTACAATTGAATCAACATAGAAATTCATTACAAGAGTTCTGGAATCAAAATCCCCAATCCTAACCTAGAAATCTAACCTAACATGGAAATAGAAAAAGAAAGAACAAAAATAGAAATCAAAACCGAGAGAAGCTCCATGAATCTTTAGATCTTGCTTCCACAAGCTCCAATTCTTCAAGAATCTTCAAGGATTTGATGGAGAAGGATGAAGAACAAAGGTGGAGAAGAGAGAAAAATGAGAGAATCGTGCACGAGAAGCAACTGAAAACTGAATTGTGAAGTCCCCCCTCATTTTGCGCCCAAGAATCCCTTTTATAGCAGAGAAAACGCGTCACCCACTTATGCAGAACGCGCCCTGGCACGTTTTGAACAAGGCAGGAGCATGAGCGCGCCCCCGGGCGCGGCGTTTTTCGCCGCAAGGAATGCATGAGCGCGCCACCCTGGCGCGCCTTGGCACGTTTTGGCCGCAAGGAATGCATGAGCGCGCCACCCTGGCGCGCCTTGGCACGTTTTAACAGCTTTGTATGCTCAACTTGGCTTGCTTTGATCTTGATTTGGGCTTCCATTCTTGCATTCAATTTGATGGCATCTTCATCTTATGATCATGGCTTTCATTCCAAACTTCTGTCTCCTCTTCAATCAACCTACAATTAACAAGAAAGAGGATAAAATGACTTAAAAACATAAGAAACACTTACAAAACTAACAAAACACTACATCAGGAACTAACACTAAACACACATGGTATTTTCAATGTTTTCTTGTCTAAACTACAACTAAACCTATTGAAAATGGATGAAAATGAACTGAAAACACCTAGGAAAACATGTATAATCTAGCACTTATCAGGCATCTACTAGCAATCTGGTATGTGATCGCAGTCCATTATAGAAGATGTGGACTTGCTGCAAATAAGAGAAACCATGGTGAGGACATCTTTTAAGAAGGATTTGAATCTCCTCCATGCCTCACTTATTGACTCTCCATCCTTTTGCTTGAAATAAGAGATCTCAGCTCTGAAGTAGTTATATTTCTCAGGTGGAAAATATTGAGCCAAAAATGTGTTTACCAAGTCTTCCCAAGTAGTGAAGTATCCATGTGGAAAACTCTGCAACCACATCTTTGCTTCACCTTTCAGTGAAAACTCAAATAGTCTCAACCTAATGGCGTCATCTGGCACTCCATTCATTTTTATAGTTCCACAAATCTGCAAGAAATTGTGAACATGTTGATTTGGATCTTCCTCCTCTAGACCTCCAAACTGCTCTTGTCTGACTAATTGTGTAAGAGCAGGTTTTATCTCAAAGTTGTTGGCTGCCACAATTGGTGGTGCAATACTAGAACCGCAACCCATTGCATTTGGTGTGTACAGCTCTTCCAATGTCATCCGCCTTGTGTTATCCATAGTTGCTGTTGAATTTTCTAGTATAGTTGAGTTTTCTGGTATGGTCTCTTCTTTATTATTTTTATTCTCTTTCAGATTTCTCCTGCAAAATCTCTCAATTTCTGGTTCAAACAAGAAGTTAGTTTCCTTAATTCTTCGCATAAACCACAAACTGGAAGATCTGGGGAATCCAAAAAGTTCAAAAGAATGAGATAATTCAATGAAAAGTAAAAAAAAACGGTATACAAAAACAAAACAGAACAAGTATGAATCACAACTAAAAACAAATGTCCTAATTAGCAAACACGTTAAGACTATCGATATTCAACCAATAGTCCCCGGCAACGGCGCCATAAACTTGTTGACTTTAAAAATATACGTGTGTCAATCTATCGGCAAGTGTACCGGTCGTCACAAGTTTAGAAATAGTGAGAAAAGGATGTCGAACCACAGAGACTAGTTGTGAATTATCGAATGCTTAATATGTTTGCTATTAGGACGAACAGTTAAGTGAATCATGTGTGTGAACTAAGTAATTATGTAAAAAGACAATTTACTGTAAAACAAGAAATGGAAAGCAATAAATGTTTAAGTTTCAGAGATGATGGAGACAGTTAGGGAATAGGTTCATTCAATTCCTTCTCTCAAGTAATTACTTCCTATGTCAATTTCACAGTTATCAATCAATTGGAGACTAGAATTTGTGATACCTTAGACTAATCCTATTCCTAGGTCATTAGTCACTTTGAATGACTTCTATAATCTCTAATTCCTTAGGTGAAAATAGAAACTCATTCAAGAAGCGAAACAGATAAATTCACAATGTCTCATAACATGCAAGTTCTATTCCTAGGCTCATGCAAAGGTATAATGATGCACTTCTTCTCCTAGTTCAACTATCAATCTTTCAATTGCATAATTGAAATGAGAAACAAAAACTCAAGGAACAGTTCAATCCAATTCAAGCAGTTAATATTCCTATCACTATTTGAATTTCATGAATAAAACCTCAAGAAATTGTATTAAGTAAGAAGAGATCAATCAATCAACTGAAATTACAATTGAATCAACATAGAAATTCATTACAAGTATTCTGGAATTGAAATCCCCTTCCCTAACCTAAGAATTTAGCCTAACATGGAAATAGAAAAAAGAAAGAACAAAAATAGAAATCAAAATCGAGAGAAGCTCCATGAATCTTTAGATCTTGCTTCCACAAGCTCCAATTCTTCAAGAATCTTCAAGGATTTGATGGAGAAGGATGAAGAACAAAGGTGGAGAAGAGAGAAAAATGAGAGAATCGTGCACGAGAAGCAACTGAAAACTGAATTATGAAGTTCTCTTCAATTTCGCGCCCAAGGATCCCTTTTATAGCAGAAAAACGCGCCAAGCACTTAAACAGAACGCGCCCTGGCGCGTTTGGGCCGCAAGGAGCTGTGCAGCGCGCCCCTTGAGCGCGCCCTGGGGCGTGCGCGCCCCCTGGAAATTCCTCAGGCACGCCTAGGCGCGTTTATGCCGCAAGGGGCAGTGAAACGCGCCACTCAAGCGCGCCCTGGCGCCCATGCGCCACTCTGAATCAGTGAAACGCGCCCTAGCGCGTTTTGACAGGTGAGGATGCTCCATTTGGCTTGCTTTGATCATAATTTGGGCTTACATCCTTGTTCTTCTTGATGGCATCTTCATCTTATGTCCATATTTTTCATTCCAAGCTTCTATCTTCTCTTCAATGAACCTAGAATCAACAAAAGAATGATTAAGATGACTTAAAAACTCAAGAAAACTTATAAAACTTAACAAAATGCTAACTCAAGAACTAACACTAAGCAAACATGGTATTTTCAATGTTTTCTTGCCTAAACTACAACTAAACCTATTGAAAATGGATGAAAATGAACTTAAAATACCTAGGAAAACATGTATAATCTAGCACTTATCATTTACTTTGTCAGAGTGTCCCTAGATTAACTTATCAATTTATTATGCGTCACTTTAATAAATAATATTAAGAACGAAGAACAAACACCCAAACATATATTGAATAACATCAAGAATCATATAAAAGGGATAATTAGGGTTATATCGTTCTCTCAATCAAAGAGGGATTCAGTTCATAGAGAAAAAGAAAACAACACAAAAGTAAATTGAAAGAGAATACACAGGATAATTGATTCCAATGGAAGTCGAAAGCTCCTTGCGCCTCCTTCTCCTTGCTTGGGGTTGAAATTCGATGCTGTCTATGAACCGAGAGTAAAGAGGTCTGAAGGTTGTTAGTCTCCAAAGCCTCGGTCGAATTAGGTTAAGAAAATACGAGAGCGGTCGACCCTTTGATGATCGTAACTTGTGAATTATAGCCTTCTTAGTGGACTTGGGCTTTTTTGCGGGCCCAACTCGTGTGAGTTGCGGAGAGATGCCCACGAGTTGGTGTTCTAGAGAGTTAACTTGTGCTACAAGTAAGGCCATCTCTCGCAAGATGGTTGAGAGATGCCAGCTGGAGCTCGAATTCGCGCGAGTTGAGTTCCAACTCGCAAGAGATGTATTCCTTAGCCTATTTTTTCCTTTTTTGGCTATTTTTACCCCTGAAACACTTAAACACACCATCAACAAGCTCTAACTCGAATTATTATGAATTAAGAGCAATTAGAGTCATTTTAGGTTGTTTAAGAGTATTAAAAGCACTATTTATGAGATAAAAAGTATAGAAATAGCTCACTTTTGTGAGTTATCAAATACCCCAACTTAAAACTTTATTTGTCCTAAAAATAGGGAAATTTACTACGTTAGCAAAATATAAACTTAACCCAAATTGGCAATGGAGTACTTAATTCTCAACATTGAATTAAACTAAGCCTTAGTCATGATGAACGAAATATCAAGTTACCAAATTTCTTCATCGTGATTAATCCTTGGATTGCTTAGCTCACTGCATAAGAGAGTTAGCTACGCATACATATTCAGATTATGTTAGTTGTCGTCTGTGTGTGTGAAATTTTTTTCCAAGTTCACAATGAGATCAAGTGGGTTCAGATTTCAGAGAATGGTATTACCCCATTCAGCTCATATATTTCTTGCATTATCTTCCACACAAGTTAGAATTTACTAGGATCAATAGGGCTTTTATTAAGCTTGTAATGTCGGCTTAGGTGAAGGTATAATGACAAAGTCAATTTAGGCTCATTACCATGTTCCCCAACTTAATAAACCATAGTCCCCAAACCTTTTTCCAAGATAATCTCTTAGCATTTAGAATTTATTTTTGTGTTCTATATTGTCTTTGAGGGAGTTCTATTGATACCTCTTTATTTAATATTTTTGGTTGCCACAAACTGGTGGCTTTTTTAGCAATTTTCTTTTTTTTTTGTGATCATAAATTGATGATCTTTTTATTGCCTTTTATTTAATTTTTTTTTTGTATTTTTCTGAATTTTTCTAGAGGTGTAAATTCCTTCCCTGTTGAACACATAATATTTACCATGAGAGTTCTCTAAAATAGGATTTGGGTTTTTAGGCCAGAGGTATGGTAGGTTTTTTTAAGAGGACAATCCAAAAAAATGGGAATTATTAGCTTACTGCTTATTATTAAAAATTCGCTTAGGCTCAAAGTGGGTGACTAAGGTCATTCATTTAAATTTAAGGTTGGCCGAGAAAGCTTTTTATAGGTTCCAAAGAAGGCCTAAATCGTTTCCTAGTCACTTGGTTTAACTTATTTAGGATCAATTTGGTTATTTGAGTTTTACCCTTTTCCTATTTTCTTAGACACAGACACATTATTAGTACTAGAAAAAAAATAAAAAGTGCATTTAATTGATTGATAAGTGCTAGATTATACATGTTTTCCTAGGTGTTTTTAGTCCATTTCCATCTGTTTTTACAAGGTCAAGTTGTAGTTTAGACAAGAAAACAGTGAAAATATCATGTTAGTTTAGTGATAGTTCTTGATTTGGTGTTTCATTAGTTTTATAGGTCATTCTTGAGTTTTGAAGTCATTTTAATCTCTTTCTTGTTATTTTTAGGTTTATTGAAAGAATGAAGAGGAGATAGGAGCAAGGAATGGATTGAAGGTTAGAATTGAAGCTTGGAATGAAAAGCTCCAAGACCTAAGATGAAGACTTGGAGTGCAAGCCATCAAGAAGAGGGGAAACTGAAGCCCAAGCCATGGAAGCATGAGCAATTGCGTCAGGGCGCAAACCAGGGCAAATCAGGGCGCAAATCTTCACCCCTTGTTGTCAAGATGCGCCAGGGCGCAAATCAGAGTCAAGCTAGGGCGCAAATCTTCACCCCTTGCTGTCAAGATGCGCCAGGGCGCAAACCAGGGCCCAACCAGGGGCGCAATTCACTCTTCTCCTCTGCCAAGATGCGCCCAGGCGCAAAACAAGCTTATGGGAGGCGCAAATGCTGCAGTATATATGGGTCCTTGAGCGCGAAAAAAGGGGAATCGAATTCTATCTTCTTCTCCACGCTTCCTCTGCACGATTCTCTCCTTTCCACTCTCATTCTTCCCATCCTCCATCAATCCTCGAAGATTTCGGAAGCTTTGGAGCTTGTGGAAGCAAGATCCAGACCTTCATGGAGTGCTTCTTGTGTTTGAGTTTCTTTTCTCTTCGTTCCTTTCTTGTTTCAATGTTAGGCTAGATCTCTAGGTTAAGGATTGGGGATTTTGATTCTGTAACTCTTGTAAAGACTTCTTCATGTTAATTTGAGTTTAATTTCGGTCAATTGATTGATCTCTTCTTGCTTATTGCTAATTCTCGAGGTTTATTCACGAAATTCAAATAGTTGATAGGGATATTGGTGTTTGAATTGGACTGAATTGTTCCTTAAGGATTTTTATCTCATTTCAATTGTGCAATTAGAATATTGATAGTTGAATTAGGAGAGGAAGTAGATCACTATAGTCATGCATGAGTCTAGGGATAGAACTTGTATGTTTTGAGATGCTGTGAATTCATTTGTTTCGCTTCTTGAATTACTTTCTATTTTCACCTAAGGGATTAGGGATTATAGTAGCAATTCAAAGGGACTAAACACCTAGGAATAGGATTAGTCTCGGTATCACGAATTCTATCTCCATTTGATTGATTCTTGTTCGAATTGACATAGGATGTGGTTACTTGAGGGAAGGATCAAATGAACTGTTTCCTTAGCTGTCTTCATTATCTTGTTCAGAAACCTAAACATTTACTTACTTTCCTTATTTGTTTTATGTTGTATTGCTGAATTTTACATAATCGCGCAGTTTTATACAAATGATTGATTCATTGATTCGTCCTAATAGAGAAGCATGTTAAGTAGTCGGTAATTCATCATTTAGTCTCTGTGGTTCGACAACCCTCACTCATCTTTTCTAAACTTGTAACGACCGGTACACTTGTCGTAGTGTGATAAAAATAAATTCAACATTGATTTGCACAACATAAATCATCAATCATACACTACATTCTCAATCTTGCACAAGAGTGTTAGAATCTCAACGTAGATCAAAATTATCATTTAAACTCAAGGTAACAAGAAAAAATTTCATTCATGCATAGAGAAGATTAGTCTAATATTGCAGATGCCTCAATTTATTCTACGAAAATAGAAATTTCAGAAAATAAAAGAAAACAATTATGCAATAAAAATTAAAAATAAAAGCAGGAAAATAAAAGGATAAATGAGAGTAGCCACCCCTAACTTAGAATTATGCCATCCGCGACACTAAAAAATGAAAGAGGTGAACTACTCCAACCTACTAAGGAGGACTGACTGGTGGAAAGCCCCACAGATGGGTGAAGAACTCCTCGAAGGTCTCGGGTGCGGAGGTGGAGGAAAATAATGGTCCTACTGATGGTATGTGGGGTTGAGGAACCGACATCAGTTGAACGCTTGCTTCTCCTTGGTCTATCCATCTGCAGTATAAACAAACAAAGAAGCCAAAAAAAATAGGAGGGAAGAGGCAGTAACAGCAAAATCAATAACAGATATCATTTAATCAAAAAATTTCTAAGAGTGCTCATGTTAATGATCTAATATGTGCTTAGATGCAAACAATCAAGAATGGACGCATAGTAGTGAATTATGTGCATGGAATAGTTAACATCAAATTATGGATGCATTATATATAGTTTAGAGCAATCAAATACAAACATCCAATTCATAATTTCTGCAAAATGTGGTTAACTCACGCGAAGTTAAGGTAATTCGCGCGAGATTAGCTTCAGAGGAATAAGATTTCAAAGTTTTTTTTTTAAAAAAATAACTAGCACAAGATTGCTGAGAGGGTTCGGCACCTCGCGCGAGTTCATCTCTGAAGCTTGCAATATCACTCAAACTCCTAATGCAGTATGGTTTTCATCATAAGTAATTCAATACAAACATGCAACATTCAATTTTAATCAATCAAAACTATCTTAAGCAGTTATTACATAAAAAGTCTCTTCAAACCTTTAGAGAACTAAGAAAAGCATATCAAGGTAGTAAATAGAGATGCTAATCAAAATATTCGGCCAAGAGGGTTTCGTTACGTACCTTGTATAGTCAAGTAATGAAGAGAAAAGTGAAGTTTGATGCTTAAGGAGTGAGATTAAATTCAGAAAGAATGAGTGTAGGGAAGGGTGCTTGTGAGAATGAAAATTGAAATGTAATTATCCCTTCCCTTTCCCACGTTTTTATGGTTCAAAAGTTTCCCCCCTTCAGATGTTGTGCTCCTCTCGCGCGAGGTCATTTTGAATGTAACCCAACTCGCGTGAGGTCAAGGTATAGAGAAGAAAAAATTCTTCTCTCAAAGGCCATCTCGCAAGAGATCTAGCAAGATCAACGTGAGATGGAGTGGCAGAGAGCACTAGAAGGGTGATCTCACGCGAATTAAGTGTAACTCGCGCAAGATGGTTTCGCTTAGAGAGATTTTTTAAAAAGTTTAAGTTCCAACTCGCACGAGGTTGGTAAAATCCTGCGCGAGTTGCTCTCTGTGAATCTTAATTTAAGAAGCTTTTTGAGGTTTTATGATATGTAGATTTTCGAGGTCTTATATCCGGTTTGGGCTTGTGGTTCACTTTTGGTGCAGAGGGTGGATGAGTAGGTAATTTTCGCATATCAAGAATCGGTAAACTTGGATCTTTCTTTTTAAGTGTTGTCTTATTGGTCAAGATGACACTGTACTCCTCATTCAAGATCAGCACTGTTGGTCCCTATGCAGAATCTAGAGGGGTGAATAGATTCTAGTTCCCTCTTTCCTATTTTTCGGCTATTACAGTTTTCTTCCTATTTACTATTGATCTTGTAATTATTGACTTTTGAATTTAAGAATCAGTATTAGTTCAGAGTTATCACAACAGAATGATAAAGGAAGAATAAAATCTATTTCTTTTACAAACTCTTTAAAATCAAGACATACACAAAATTGCATTCAGAATATGATTCGTCAAAATAAAAGAGTTCAAGGTAAAGAGAGATTTGCATAGTGAATTATACTGGTTCGGTTTTCGGCCTACCTCCAGTCCCAATACAACAACTGTTGTGATTGGTATTCCACTATCAACAATTTTGTTCCCTTGTGTTAATTACAATCACACTACACATACACAAATCAAAATAAACCAATACATCTAGTTCTTTTCTAAGAACCTTTCTCCCTAACTCTTGAAACCTTCAAGAATCAGCCTTGAGACTCATTTCTCAAGTTCCCAAAAACTCTTCTTCCAGAGAATGTCTTTCTCAAAGAGTTTACATAATTCTAAATCAAAAACAAAAATTAAAGATCAGAAAGAGTACACCTATTGTACAAGAACTGATCACCCTGTAGATCAATGTAGATGCTTCAATCCATCACAAACAATTCATCTCTTGAGAAAGCTTTTGAATCTTTTTAAAATCTTGGAGAAAAATTAAGAACACAATGTTCTTCTCTAAAACTTGTTTCTCGCTCTCCTTTTTCTTTTTTTCAAACTCAAAGATTACTTCTTCTTAAATTCTTTCAAGAAGGTGTTTATATAAAACACTTGAAATACAGTTGAGATGAATTTCTGATGGGGATAATCGGTTAGTATGGAGTGGTAATCGATTACTCCAGATAGTTTTAATCTCCCTTTGTTTCTCAAGCACGAGGTAATCGATTACGGATATGGGGTAATCGATTACTCCAAAGAGTTTTTGGATTCCAAATTTCAGTTACTGTTGGTAGTTGATTACTTTGAAATGGTAATCAATTACTTCAGTTAAAAACACTTTAAAACTATCAAACCAAGTGTTCTATCACTTAAGTTTGGTTTTCCTCTTTTTCAAAAACAAAATATGGCTTTCCAAATCACTTAGCTTGATTATCAAAGTAGGTTCAAATTCTCTTAGAAGCATAAACAATTCAAATTATCAAAGTAGGTTCAAATTCTCTTAGAAGCATAATCAATTCAAATCACATACTCAAAGCCTAGTCTAAACAATCAATACACTTGAGATCCTATATACATAACTATTTAAAATTCAAGATTACAAATGTATCAAAATCAAAATATGTTGAACTTTTATTTATATCACACTACGGCAAGTGTACCGGTCGTTTACAAGTTTAGAAAAGATGAGTGAAAGTTGTCGAACCACAGATACTAAATGATGAATTACCGATTACTTAACATGCTTCTCTAGTAGGACGAATCAATGAATCAATCATTTGTGTAAAACTAAGTGTCTATGTAAAAGTAAGTAATACAATGTAAACAATTAAAGAAAGCAGTAAATGTTTAGGTTTCTAGACAAGATAGTGAAGACAATTAGGGAAACGATTCATTTGATTCTTCCCTCAAGTAACCACATCCTATGTTAATTCAACAAAGATTCAATTAAGTGGAGATAGAATTCGTGATATCGAAGACTACTCCTATTCCTAGGTATTTAGTCCCTATGAATTGCTACTATAATCCCTAATCCCTTAGGTGAAAACAGAAAGTAATTTAAGAAGCGAAACAGATGAATTCAAAGCATCTCATAGCATACAAGTTCTATCCCTAGACTCATGCATGACTATAGTGATCTACTTCCTCTCCTAATTCAATTATCAATTTTCCAATCGTACAATTGAAATGAGATACAAATCCTTAAGGAACAATTCAGTCCAACTCAAACACCAATATCCCTATCAACTATTTGAATTTCGTGAATAAACCTCAAGAATTGGCAATAAGTGAAAAGAGATCAATCAATTGAACGAAATTACACTTGAATTAACATGAAGAAGTCTTTACAAGAGTTACAGAATCAAAATCCCCAATCCCTAACCTAGAGATCTAGCCTAACATGGAAACAAGAAATGGAAGAAGAGAAAAAGAATTCAAACACAAGAAGCACTCCATGAAGGTCTGGATCTTGCTTCCACAAGCTCCAAAGCTTCCGAAATCTTCGATGTTTGATGGAGAATGAGAAGAATAAGAGTGGAGAAGAGAGAATCGTGCAGAGGAAGCGTGCAGAAGAAGATAGAATTCCCTTTTTCTTTTCGCGCCCAAAGATCCCTATATATACTGCATCATTTGCGCCTCACCCTTAATAGATTTGCGCCTGGGCGCAACTTGACAGCAAGAAAAGAGAGATTTGTGCCCTGGCTGAGCCTCATTTGCGCCTGGGCGCATCTTGGCAGAAGAGAACCATGCATTTGCGCCTCGGTTGGGCCCTGGTTTGCGCCCTGGCGCAACTTGGCAGCAAGGAATGGAGAATTTGCGCCCTGGCTCCCTCTGGTTTGCACCCTGGCGCACCTTGGCAGAGAGTGAAGGAGAGTTGCGCCCCAACGTGGCCCCCAATTGCGCCCTGGCGTATCTTAACAGGGAAGGATGGATGGTTGCGCCTTGAATTGCTCTGATTTGCGCCCTGGCACAACTGCTCCTGCTTCTATGGCTTGGGCTTCAGTTTTTCCTTCCTCTTGATGGCTTGCACTCCAAGTATTTATCTTAGGTCCATGGGCTTTCATTCCAAGCTTCAGCTTGTGTCTTCAATCCACTCCTTGCTCCTATCTCTTCTTCATTCCTTGAATGAACCTAGAGAATAACAAGAAAGAGATTAAAATGACTTAAAAACACAAGAAAGACCTATAAAACTAATGAAACACCAAATCAAGGACTAATATTAAACAAACATGATATTTTCACTGTTTTCTTGCCTAAACTACAACTAGACCTAGTAAAAATGGATAGAAATGAACTAAAAACACCTAGGAAAACATGTATAATCTGGCAGTTTTCAAAATACAAGGGTCAGACTTCTTCATGCCTCATGTCTAACAATCTCCCCCATTTTGGTTTTGATGTACCAAATCAAGGTGGTGCTAGAGATCTTGTGTAAATGGCTTTGACGCTTCCTGTAATGTTAGTAAGCTTTGTGTAGCTTCTCATGCTATACATCATTGTTCACATATTTTCAGTTATCAGAGACATATATCATGCATCCAATATAAAAATTTTAAATTTCTATTATAGTTATCCAAAATATAATTGTTTTGATTTGCTCCCCCTAAGCAAAATAATACCAAAAAAATTTAAAATCCACAAAAGTTTAGAATTATAAAACATAACAATCCAAGTTAGCATAATGCAATTTTAAGATAACTAATAAAAATAACTAATAACTACCACACCACTACTCCCCCTATTTGGTATATCAAATAAGATTTTGAGAGGTAGAGTTGAAGTTACTAATCTGTATCATCCTGGTTAAGTCTTTCCATCATAGTCTCCATCAGATTCTTCATTTCCAGATATTGGATATCTTAATGTTTCCTAAGATCATCAATCTTCTTGTTCATTGTTTCCTCTAGTTCATCAAGTTTGTCTATCATGATGGATTCAAATCTTGTCTTTAGAATGTATTCTCCTGACACAAGATTATCTTTCTCTTCCTCTTCCCCCTCTACTTGTATTCCTCCTTCTGAGATTTCTGGTGGTGGAACTTGTTGTTGTTCTTCTCTTGTTATCAAGCCAGTATCGGTCTTTGTCAGCCTCATCATCTTCAAGGCTTTATCACCGATGATGTGGACATCTTTGACTAACTCCCTTGTTTCATCTGTTGTATCAACCTGAAAAAGTTCAATTAGTCTAGAGATAAACAAAGAATATGGGCATTTGTTGTCAAGAAGCCTCCTGGTCTTGAGCATGTTATCCATTATGAAATGTGTCCAATCCATCTAAATTCCATTTTTCAGAGCTGCCATCAGTATCATGTCATCTTCGCTAATTTGAGCATGATTGGCTCCTCTTGCTGCTAATATCCAACAAACGGTGTAGTGTAGAAGTCTGTCATCTGTGTTTAGGCCTCCTATGTTGTATGTCACCTTTTTGCCTTGTGCTGTCCTTGTTGCCTTTTCATCTTCCCAGTTTTGTGAGTTTCTCAGCATACTCATATAGAAGGCATCCTTCTGTAGATCAAATCCTTTCTCACTGAGTTTGTCTACATGTGCAATGATTCCTTCTTTCCTGATTCCAGCAATTTGAAGAAAATGTGCAGGGGTTAGTGTCATAGTAATACCCTTGATCTCAGAACTTACAGTCCTTGATTCCATGTTTGGTTTGAGATTTGAGTAGAATACTCTAACCAAGTCGGGGTAGACAAAACCTTTCATCCCTATGAATTTCTCCAGATTTTGTTGCCTCAGATAGGTCTGGAAAGTGAAGCCTTGTTCATCAAGCCAATGCAAGTCGAGAATCTTTGGTGGAACTAAGTCCTTGTTTGCGAAATCGAGGTTGAATCTCGTCTCTTGCCCTTTTGATGTGAACCAGCGAGTGATGGGGTTTGGCTCTGGTGGTGGAATAGGATTTTCTCCTTCCTTCTTCTTTCCATGAATCTCCTCTTGAGAGTACCTGTTTCCTCTCATTTTGATTCTCTTTCCTCTACCTTGGTTTTCCATGGTTTTCGTGAAGAGATGGTTTTTAGGGTTGTTGGAGAAGATGGTTAATAGTGAGAGTTGGAATGTGAGGGGTTTAGCCTGTATTGCTTATAAGAAGAAAAAGTCCAAAGCAATTAGTCCAAGAACGAGGTAATTGATTAGCCTTCTTTGGTTAATCGATTATCCGGTGTCCTTATATATAGAAATTAGAGAAAATCAAATAAAACTGGTCATGGTAATCGATTATCTTATTTTGGTAATCGATTATTCAGGGGGGGTTTTAAAGTGGTTTTAAACCCTGGTGATGTGGTAATCAATTACGGATTCATGTTAATCAATTACTACAGTGCCATTTTTCAAAGAAATTCATTTTTTTGTATGGTAATCGACTATCTCGACGAGGTAATCGACTATTTCTTT
The DNA here is from genome assembly GCA_026586105.1 of Hylodesmum podocarpum. NCBI lineage: Eukaryota > Viridiplantae > Streptophyta > Magnoliopsida > Fabales > Fabaceae > Hylodesmum > Hylodesmum podocarpum. Next base: position 12,181,543 of record JALJEV010000131.1, read on the forward strand.
TAGAAAACTCATTTTTGAACTGAAATTTTCATGAAATCATGTTGTTAGATTAATGTAATCAATTAGAGGGGTTTAGTTTAGATGTTCCTCACTTAGTATGCCGATGTTTGTTCTAAGTTTGTAAAACCTTTCTTTTGGCAGTGCCTTGGTGAAGATGTCAGCAAGTTGGTTTTCTGTGTCGATGAATTCGATGTTACAGTCTCCTTTCTCCACGTGATCGCGGATAAAATGATGTCTGACCTCTATGTGTTTTGTTCTTGAGTGAAGGACAGGATTCCTTGTGATACTTATAGCACTCGTGTTGTCGCATTTTAGGGGAATGTGATCTATCTTTAGCCCGAAATCCTCTAGTTGGTGTTTCAACCAAATAGCTTGAGCACAACAGCTCCTGCTGCCACATATTCAGCTTTTGCTGTAGATAATGCCATACAAGCATGTTTCTTGCTGTGCCAAGATATTAAGCATTCTCCAAATAGATGACATATTCCACTAGTGCTTTTGTTGTCTTGTCTTGCTTCTGCAAAATCAGAATCGCTGAAACGAACAAGTAATGGTGAGGTTCCTTTTGGATACCATAGGCCACAGTTGATGGTTCCTTTTAGGTATTTAAGAATGTTCTTCACCGTCAGCCAATGTGATTGTTTAGGTGTAGATTGGAATCTAGCATATAAACATACAACATACATAATATCTGGTCTACTGGCTGTTAGGTATAGTAAAGATCCTATTAGCCCTCTGTATAAGGTTGGATCCACATCCTGACCTGATTCATCATTCTCAAGATAGGTGCTAGTAGACATAGGTACAATTGACACTTTGCAGTTTATCATATCATATTTTTTCAATAGTTCATTAGTGTACTTAGCCTGGTGAATGAAGGTTCCACCTTCCATTTGTTTGACTTAGAGTCCAAGGAAGAAGCTCAGTTCTCCTATCATGGACATGTCAAATTCTTCCTGCATACTGTTCACAAAATATTCACAAAGTACTTGATTAGATAATCCAAAGATAATGTCATCAACATAAACTTGAACCAATAAAAGGTAGTTAGATTTGTTTTTAATAAACAAAGTCTTATCTACTTTACCTCTGTGGAAATCTTTTGATATGAGAAACTTACTTAATATATCATACCATTTCCTAGGGGCTTGCTTTAGCCCATATAAAGCTTTATTTAGTCTGTAAACATGTTTAGGCCAAGTAGTATCTGTGAAACCTGGTGGTTGAGCTACGTAGACTTCTTCATTGATGTAGCCATTTAGGAATGCGCTCTTTACATCCATTTGATATAGCTTGAAGTTATTGATACATGCATAAGCAAGGAGTAGTCTTACTGCTTCAAGTCTTGCAACTGGAGCGAAAGTTTCCTCAAAGTCAACTCCTTCCTGTTGATTGTAACCTTTGGCTACCAGTCTGGCTTTGTTTCTGACTACAACTCCATCTTCATTGAGTTTGTTTTTGAATACCTACTTGGTGCCGATCACATTCATATTGCTCTTGTTTGGAACAAGTTTCCACACTTCATTCCTTCTAAATTGGTTCAATTCCTCTTGGATAGCCATGATCCAAAATTCGTTACTTAAGGCTTCTTCAATGTTAGAGGGTTCAACCTATGATACAAAAGCATTGTTATAGCAAAAGAGATTTTGGGAGGATCTAGTGGTCACTCCTCTTTGGATGTCACCAATGACATTGTCTAGAGATAAGTTTCTTGGTGTCCTCCATTCTTTTGGTTGACTTGGAACTGGAGATGTTTGTTCTTGCTGATGCAGTTGTTCATTTTCTGTGCTCGCTTCACCTGTTTCATCATCATTACGTAGCAGGCTTTCCTTTTGGAAAATGTTAGTTTCATGAAATCTAATGTGGACTGACTCTTCAATGCATAATGTTCTTTTGTTAAAGAACTTATATGCTTTACTTGTATTTGAATATCCAATGAAAATGACTTCATTAGCCTTTGTATCAAATTTTCCAATATGATCCTTGCCATTGTTTAAAACGTAGCATTTGCATCCAAAAACCTTAAAGTAGGAAATGATTGGTTTTATGCCATTGAAAAGCTCATAAGGGGTTTTTAGCAAAATGGGTCTTATAGATACTCTGTTGAGAACATAACATGTTGTGTTCACAACATCAGCTCAAAAGTATTTAGGCATCCTTTGCTCATTTAGCATAGTCCTTCCTAGTTCTATAAGAGATCTGTTTTTCCTCTACACTACTCCATTCTGTTGAGGAGTTCTGGGAGCTGAAAAGCAGTGTGTGATCCCATGTTTTTCGCAGAAATTTTCAAAAGAACTATTTTTAAACTCAGATCCATTATCACTTTTCAAGGTCTTGATTTTCAAATCCTTTTTGTTTTGAATTTTCTTGGCAAGTATTTTAAAAGCGCCAAAGGCTTGATCCTTTTTCAGGATAAACAAAACCCAAGTAAACCTTGAGTAGTCATCTACAATGATCAACCCATAGAGATTACCACCTAAACTGGTTGTCCTTGATGGACCAAATAAGTCTAAGTGCAAAAGTTCAAGAGGCTGAGTAGTAGAAAGACATTTGATACTTTTAGTTTTTGCCTGCTTGGACTTTTGACAAGCCTCACAAAGTCCTTCTTCAGAAAACTTCAGTTTTGGTAATCCAATGACTAAGTCTTTAGACACTAGTTTATTTAAATGCAATATGTCAATGTGAGCAATCCTTCTATGCCATAGCCATGACAAATTATCATTTGATGTTAAACATGCAGAGTAAGAGAATGAATGATCTATTTCTAGAATATAAATATTGTTTAACCTTTTTCCGACCATGAGTAGCTCATCTGAGTCTTTGCTACTTATCAGACAATGCTCATCATCTAATGCTATTCTGTAGTTCTTGTCGCATAGTTGACTGATACTCAGAAGATTAAACTTCAATCCATCAACAAGAAGTACATCTTCTATAACTATGTTTGCTTTATATCCAACTGTGTCGAAGCCAAGAATTTTGCCATTATTGTTGTCTCCATACATTACTGATCCTATCTCTCTTGGTGTTTTGTCACCTGTCATATACCTTGAGTAGCTGCTATCCAAATACCAGATTGAGTTTTTGCTGCCCAGGTTTTCCTACAAGAGAGAAGAGTTTATTTTGTAGTTAGTACCCAACCTTTCTTGGGTCTAGTCAGGTTAGTGCTATAGTTTTCCTTTCTAATCCTCTTATACATACCATTGGAGATACCTTTCTTTCTAATCTTGCAACTAAAAGCATTATGACCATGTTTCATACAGTAGGTACATGTCAAGTTAGCATACTTAGAATTTCCAGTTTTCAAGTTATTGTCCTTTTTCATGTGAACACAATTCCAAGAGCAGTTCTTAGTTTGTTGTCTTAAGTTGTGTTCTTTTCTTAGTTTTGAAAGTTCATTGTTTAAATCATAGACTTTTTTATTTAAAAAAGAGATTTCCTTTTTCAAAACTCTGTTTTCCTTTTCAAATGTTTCAGCTTCTTTATAAAGCTCACAAAAGGTTGTATGCAATTCATCATAATCATCCATAACAGTATTTGAGTCACTTACCTCACTAGATGACTTAACCATTAAGCACATATTTGCTTCCTCTGTTTCACTTTCAGATGTTGAAGAGGTGTAGCTTTCATCCCAAGCTATGTAAGCTTTCTTCTTCTTCTTTTCTTTTCTGAATTTTCCTTCATTCTCAGACTTTCTTACTTCAGTGATGTTACTTCTTTTCAAGTTAGGGCAGACTGATTTGTATTGTCCAATTTTTCCGCATTCATAACATGTAACTTTGACCAAAGTGTCATCTTATCTTTTGACTCCTTTTCTCTGTTGGCCAAACTTTCTCTTAGAGTTCTTTCTCATGAACTTCTTGAATTTTTTGACCATCAGATTCATTTGGTCTTCTTGTGATTCATTTTCTTCTTCAGAGGATTCAGATTCAGTTTTGGTATTTTCCATTTTGAGAGCGAGTCCTTTTGCTCTTTTGTCCTTCTATTCCTCATCTTCCATGCGAGACATATCCATCTCATACTCTCTCAATTTTCCAAACAGCTCTTCACTTGACATTGCAGCTAGGTTCTTTGATTTTGTTATTGCTGTCACGGTTGGTTGCCACTTTCTATTCAGAGATTTCAGAATCTTGACATTCACTTCTTCTTCAATGAAGTTCTTGCCAAGTCCTTTAAGATGGTTGATGATATGTAGGAACCTTTTTTGCATATCCATTATGGATTCGCCTTGAGTCATCCTAAATGTTTCATATTCTTGGATGAGTGTGTTTTTTCTTGCTCTTCTGACTTCAGCTTTGCCTTCATGGGTTACCATGATAAGTTCCCATGCTTCTTTTGCTGTAGAACATGCAGATATTCTAAAAAACTCATCAGAATTCAGGGCAGAATGTATAATGTTTAAAGCCTTGGCATCGTTTTCAGCCCTCTTAATCTCATCTACATCCCAATCCTGAAACGGTTTTTCTTTCTCACTCCCATTTACTATATGAGTTGAGACTTTGTATTCTGTCACCACAACTTGCCAGATGCTTCTGTGAATAGATTCCATAAAAATTTTCATGCGAACTTTCCAGAACGGATAGTTATCACCGCAAAATAATGGAGGTCTATTTATAGATGCTCCTTCAGCAAAGGGTAAAAGATTACAAGCCATTCCAGGGAACCTATGTAGGATTACTAGATTATCTTACTATGTAGGATTACTAGATTATCTTACTAGTCCTATGCAGAATCTAGAGGGGGGGGTGAATAGATTTTAGTTCCCTCTCTCCTATTTTTCGGCTATTATAGTTTTCTTCCTATTTACTATTGATCTTGTAATTATTGAATTTTCAATTTAAGAATCAATATTAGTTCAGAATTATCACAGCGGAATGATAAAGGAAGAATAAAATCTATTTCTTTTACAAACTCTTTAGAATCAAGACATACACAAAATTGCATTTAGAATATGATTCGTCAAAATAAAAGAGTTCAAGGTAAAGAGAGATTTGCACAGTGAATTATACTGGTTCGGCTTTCGACCTACCTCCAGTCCCAATACAACAACTGTTGTGATTGGCATTCCACTATCAACAATTTTGATCCCTTGTGTCAATTACAATCACACTGCACATACACAAAACGAAATCAAAATAAACCAATACATCTAGTTCTTTTCCAAGAACCTGTCTCCCTAACTCTTGAAACCTTAAAGAATCAGCCTCGAGACTCATTTCTCAAGTTCCCAAAAACTATTTTTCTAGAGAATGCCTTTCTCAAAGAGTTTATATAATTCTAAATCAAAAACGAAAATTAAAGATCAGAAAGAGTACACCTGTTGTAAAAGAACTGATCACCCTGTAGATCAATGATGCTTCAATCCATCACAAACAATTCATCTCTTGAGAAAGCTTTTGAATCTTTTTGAAATCTTGGAGAAAACTTAATAACACAATGTTCTTCTCTAAAACTTGTTTTTCGCTCTCCTTTTTCTTTTTTTTCAAACTCAAAGATTACTTTTTCTTAAATTCTTTTAAGAAGGTGTTTATATAAAACATTTGAAATGCAGTTGAATTTCTGATGAGGATAATCGATTACTATGGAGTGGTAATCGATTACTCCAGAGAGTTTTAATCTCCCTTTGTGTAATCGATTACGGATATGGGGTAATCGATTACTCTAGAGAGTTTTTGGATTCCCAATTTCATTTACTATTGGTAGTCAATTACTTTGAAATGGTAATCAATTACTTCAGTTTAAAACACTTTAAAACTGTCAAATCAAGTGTTCTATCACTTAAGTGTGGTTTTCCTCTTTTTCAAAAACAAAATATGGGTTTCCAAATCACTTAGCTTGATTATCAAAGTAGGTTCAAATTCTCTTAGAAGCATAAACATTTCAAGTCACATACTCAAAGCCTAGTCTAAACAATCAATACACTTGAGATCCTATATACATAACTATTTAAAATTCAAGATTACAAATGCATCAAAATCAAAATACAAGGGTCAGACTTCTTCATGCTTCAAGTCTAACAAGCACCTCAATTTCAAGCCGCTTCCTCTTCTTGGTGCATAATTCTTGCATAGGTCTAGAGTAAACTGTTGTTAGTTGTAAAGCCTTTGGGAGTGGGATATTTACCTCTAATGTTTTGAAGACCTCCAACGATTTTGCAGATGGCTTCTGTTGGGTGTCTTGCATGCCCTTTTTGAATCTATTTGGATATGGAATAAGGGCATATAAGCTGGAGGTTCATCAATCGGTGTCTCCTCTTGGATAGGTGCTAGAATTTCTGCAGAAAGGTCAGGAAGTTCTTTACTAGTTCTCAAGTTCATAGAATTTACCTGTTCCTTGGGGTTTGGAGTAGTATTTCCAGGGAGAGTTTCTAGATCACGACTTGAGAGCTGTTGGTTTATTTGGCCTAGTTGATGCTCCATTCTGCACGTTGAATCAAGCTATCTTTGTGCAGCTTCTTGGTTCCTTCGCAAAGCATCACGATTGCTGGATATACCTCTCAACTCTTCAATGAATGCACGATCAGAGTCAAGTAGGGTTTTGTTCATGTTCATGATCATATTGTGGCCTTCAGCAATTTGCTTAGGCAACACCTCCAATTCAGATTCTTTTTCTTGTTGAGGTTGGAATGGAGGTCCTTAGGTTTGTGAGTTATCCTCCCATGAGAACCAAGGATGGTTCCTATAATGTGGGTTCCCAAGGTTGTTGTTGTAGCCAAATATTTGATGTTGCCCTACATAGTTAGCAGATTTATCAGCATAAAAACAAGCAAGTACGAATATTACCTCCACAATAAGAGCATAGAACATGATAGGCTTGTGGTGGAGGAGCAGTGTTTATAGGTGTTGTTCTTGCTGTAAATTCTGCCATTGCTTTTTCAATCATTGTTGACTGATTGCTAAGGTTAGAGAAGCCTCCCTAAGAGAATGGGCTATCACCTTAAATATGTCAACACGCTAATTTGCCTTCTCTGACTGCTCTAGAGAGTGAGTGTTCTCTTGATCTTAGGATCAAGGCTAATTTGAGCTCTCCGTGTGTTCTTAGTTTCCTGCAAAACAAAAATTTCCAGACCAAGTGAGGGTATCCAAAAAAAAAAATTGAATTTGAAAATTAATGAATGCAGGGACTAATATGAGCAATTTCAAGAGAAGTATGAATATAAGAAGAAGAAAGAAAATTTTTAAAAGAAAAATTTACAGGGATAATAAGAGCAGTAAAAGAAGAAGGGAGAAGTTTGATTAAGATAGAAAAATTAAAAGAGAAAAATAAAATCAAAATAAAATTAACCCAAATTAGCTTATCCCGACAATGATGCCAAAAACTTGATACGCAGGATACAGGTGATCGTTATATTTCCTGCGCCTCTTGCTCTGGCAAGTATACCACAACCATCAAGTAATAAGAATTTTTAAGAACAGGGTTGTCATACTCACGAGAATAAGCAATTTGGAAACTGTATGTATATTTAATGATTTTATTAATTTCTTAAAGACATGAAAAATGTAATTAATTAAAAGAGCACTTTTGTAGAAGAATAAAGCAATATTAAAGAAAGCGAGGTTGAGATGAGAAGTGATTGGGATCCCGATTTCACCACTAATTCCCCCCTTATACTTTTCTCCTATGTTATTTATGTATAATCATGGTTGGATCGGATTCCTACCCTCGTGATCGTCCCTCTCAGGATCACTCACGCCTCCTATGTTAACCGGATTAATACCAAATTAATTAGGGATCTAGTTCTACGAATCCAAAGGCAACTTAGATGCAATCCACATTACTACCTACTCTCATCTCTAGGATCCTAGCACAATAATGATTTAATTCTTCAGTTTTCTCTAGGCGTTTACTTTGTCAGAGTGTCCCTAGATTAACTTATCAATTTATTATGTGTAACTTTAATAAATAACATTAAGAACGAAGAACAAACACCCAAACATATACTGAATAGCATCAACAATCATATAAAGGGGATAATTAGGGTTACATCATTCTCCATATAAAAAAGGGATTCAGTTCATAGAGGAAAAGAAAACAACACAAAAGTAAATTGAAAGAGAATGCACAGGATAATTGATTCCAATGGAAGTTGAAAGCTCCTTGCGTCTCCTTCTCCTTGCTCGAGGTTGAAATCCGTTGTCGTCTACGAACGAGAGTGAAGAGGTCTCGAGGTTGTTAGTCTCTAGAGCCTCAGCCGAATTAGGTCAAGAAAATATGAGAGCGGTCAGCCCTTTGCTGATCGTAAGTTGTGAATATATAGCCTTATTAGTGGACTTGAGCTTTTCTACAGGCCCAATTCGCACGAGTTGCGGAGAGATGCCAGCGAGTTGGTGTTCCAGAGAGTTAACTTGTGCTGCAAGTAAGGCCATCTTTCGCAAGATGGTTGAGAGATGTCCGCTGGAGCTCCAATTCGCACGAGTTGAGTTCCAACTCGCGATAGATGTATTCTTTAGCCCGTTTTCTCCTGTTTTTGGCTATTTTTACCCCTGAAACACTTAAACACACCATCAACAAGCTCTAACACGAATTATTATGAATTAAGAGCAATTAGAGTCATTTTAGGTTGCTTAAGAGTATTAAAAGGACAATTTATGAGATAAAAAGAGTATAAAAATAGCTCACTTTTGTGAGTTATCATTATACTTTTGCCATTTCTAACTGCAAACATCATGCCTTTTCCTCTCCCTCCACTTTTATCTATTATTTAATTTAATTTAATTAATAAAACTATAAAGTAAAGGCACCGAGGTGTAGAGTACCTTCCGCACGATAAGCCCATGTGGTGGACATTTGAATGAATTTTGCCCAGTCCTCTGCTTCTTCAATTAAAACGAGACACGTGGCCTAATGAAAATGTGAAGGCGTTCGGAGCCATGCATGTTCAACTCTGATTGGGCCATGTTGGACATGCGCGAAACCACATTTCAGGGTGTCATTTGCTTCTCTAATAAAAATGAGAATGTGGCCCAATCAAAATTAAAAGCATCTGGTTAGGCCCGAAATTAAATACGAGTAAAAACATTAGGCCCGAAACCTCATTTAATGAAAGTTGCAAGTTGTATTTACATACTTATGTAGGAACATCAAGGAGGATTACACAAAGCATGCAAAGAAGGCTAAAAGAGGAAGTGGCAAGACTCCAAGAGCAGGCTAGAGCGGACACTGTCGAAGATATCGTCGCTAAAGCGGGCATTGCTGGAGCTGTCACTGTCGGGGATGTTACCCCTATAGAAACTACTACTGAAGGTAGTACTACTGGAGAACTACTACTCGAGTAGCTGTTGGACCCTTTGTACCTGTCGGAGATACCACTGCTTAAGCGGGCACTACCGGAGCTGTTGCTGTCGCGGATGCTACCCCTACAGAAACTACTACTGCAGGTAGTACTACTAGAGATGCTACTTCCCGAAGCACCGCTGTACGAGCTGCACCTTTCGGAGATACCGCTGCTAGAGCGGGCACTTCCGGAGCTGTCGCTGTTGAAGATGCAACCCATACAGAAACTACTACTGCAGGTAGTACTACTGGAGATGCTTTTGCCCGAGTAGTCGTTGGACGAGCTGCACTTATCGAAGATACCACTGCTTGAGCGGGCACTACTGGAGCTGTCGCTGTCGGGGATGCTACCCCTACAGAAACTACAAATGCACATAGTACTACTAGAGATGCTACTTCCCAAGCTACCGTAGACGACCACACTGTGGAGATACCGTCAAGAATGCGGCACTCACCGAGGTCAGGCTCGTTGAAGATGCTACCCGACGAGAACTACTACCGCAGTAGTACCATCGGAGATGCCATCGCCCGAGTAGCCGTGGACTAGCTACACCAGCAAGGATACCGCCGCGAGAAATGGCAAAGGCCGGTAGATACCGTCGCGAGGTGCACACGTGAGGGCCGTTTCGGGGATGCTACCCGTATAGACACTACTACCGCAGTAGTACATCAAGATGCTACTCCCAGCTACCCGCTGGATCCAGCCGCACCCGGAGATACCCGCTGTGAGCCGGCACCGCCGAGGCCGCTCGTCGAAAATGCTACCCGTATAGAAACTACTACCGTAGCACACCGAGATAAGCACGCCCGAGAGTCAGTTGGACGAGCCGCACCTGATGGATGATACAACGCGAGAGCGGGCAAAGCAAGCCGCAGATATCGCCGCCAGAGCGGACCGCCGGGAGCTTAGACGCCGCTGGGAATGCTACTCGTATGTAAACTACGGTCGCATGTAGTACTCGGGCGATGCCATCGCGTCGAGTTGGGACGACGCCGCACCGTTGGAGATACCACCGCCAGAGTGGGCAATCGTCGAAGATATCGTCGCGAGATCGGGCACCGCTAATAGCCAGAGTCGTCGTTGTTCAGGGATGCTACCTCTGCGTAAACTACTACCGCAGTAGTGCTACGGAGATGCTACGTCCGAGCTACCGGACAAGCCGCATTCGTTGAGATACCGTTCTTTAGAGCGAGCACCGCCGTAGCCGCCATTTGTCGAAAATGCTACCCGTACGATAAAACTACTACCGGCAGTAGTACTACTAGAGATGCTACGCCTAAGTCATGTTGACGAGCCCACCTGTCGGTGATACCGTTGCTAGAGCGGGCACTGCCGGAGCTGTCGCTGTCAGGGGTGCTACCCGTACAGAAACTACTACTGCATGTAGTACTACTGGAGATGCTACTGCCCGAGTAGCCGCTGGACTAGCTGCACCTGTTGGAGATACCACTGCTTGAGCGAGCACTACCGGAGCTGTCGCTGTCGGGGATGCTACCCCTAAAGAAACTACTACTACAGGTAGTACTACTAAAGATGCTACTTCCCGAGCTACCATCGTACGAGCGTTACACCGTCGAGATACCGTCGTTAGAGCTGTGCCACCGTCGTGAGCCATTCTTTGTTGAAGATGCTTCCCGTACAGGAACTACTACTGCAGGTAGTACTACTGGAGATGCTACTACCGAGTAGCCGTTGGACGAGCTGCACCTGTCGAAGATACCGCTGCTAGAGCGGGCACTGCCAGAGCTGTCGTTGTTGGGATGCTACCCGTACAGAAATTACTACTACAGGTAAGACTACTGTAGATGCTACTTCCCGAGCTACCACTGGATGAGCTGCACCTGTCGGAGATACCACTGCTCGAGCGGGACCTGCCGGACCTGATATAGGTGCTCCATGGAAGATGCTCCAAGAAGCTCCTTGTTTGCCCCGATCTAGTCTTCAACAATGCCCCACGGTGGAACCAAGAAAAGCTCTCGGCCAAGAAGTGTTTGGTGTTTAAGGGTGAAGAAATGAAACGGAAAAGTGGAGGAGGAAGAGATGGTTGTGGGGCCAAGGTGGTGCCACCTATAAGCCTAGGAGGAACTGCCACAATGGTATTAGAGAACCATTGATAAGATTCAAAGAGAATTCCCTAAGGGAACAAGAGAACAATTCTCTCAAGAATGCACTAAGCTATTCATTCAACAACTCATCAAAAGACCCATACAATGGGGTTCGGCCATGGCATTTATAGGGAACCAAGCTTGGCCTCCAAGTAAGCCTAACTACAGTTTAGGAGCCACTAACCAAGGTTAGGGCTGCACCAATCCGTGGGCTTCCTTGAAGCCAAGTAACCATGTGGGTTACTTGGTAGTTAAGGAAGCCCATGGCTTCACATGGCCTTCACATGAGTGCACATGTGATTAGCAATGTCATCAATCCTAATCACTTCCTAATCAAGGGTGGAGATCCTTGATTATGTGTTGGCATGGATCCAATTTTTAATCAAGGAACTCCTTCTTAATTAGCAAGTGTCTCAAGGCTTCACACAAGTTTTTGAACCGAAAATGATTTTAGCCTCTTTTTGAAAACCTTGTGTGGCCTTAACTAGGAAAGCATGGCATGTGTAGGTGTTTATGGAAACCATGGGCTTGGCCCTAAGAACCCATGGGCTTAGCCCAAGTCATACCCTAGAGCTATTACAACATAGGACTTAATCATGTTCAAAGGTATTTACAAGTAGGTTACAAGTGATAAGTCCTATACTAGCTTCATGGTCTTGGAGTCTTCCCACCTCCTCTTCTAGCCTCCTTTGCATGCTTCTAGTAACTCTTCTAGATGTTCCTACATCAAACCCTCCTTCTTTGCTTGAACTTGTCCTCAAGTTGAGGTCATCATTAGTACCTACATCACACAAAGAAAGATGAGTTACATTGAAAGAGTTACTACCACCATACTTACTTGGTAGGTCTAGTTTGTAGGCATTTGGGCCCAACTTCTCCAAGACCTTGAAGGGTCCATCTCCTTTTGGAAGAACTTGGAACTCCTCAACGTAGGGAACCGCTCCTTTCTTAAGTGCACCCAAACCATGTCCCCTACTTTGAACTCGATAGCTCTATGGTGCTTGTTGTAGGCCTTCGCTATTTGCTCATTCTTCTTTGCTATCTTCTCCTTCACTTGAGCGTGTAACTCTTGGATCTTTCTAGCCCTCTCAAATATTTTAAGGCCTCATGGTCGGTGTGAACAACAAACTCTTTAGGTAGTATGTAATGTTGCCACACTTGAAAAGCCCTAACTAAAGCATTCAACTCTTTATCATAGGTTGAGTAGTTTAGGTGCCCCCCTTTAACTTCTCACTAAAATAAGCTATAGGGTGTTTCCCTTGCATTAAGACAGCGCCTATGCCTGCGTTGGATGCATCACATTCAAGTTCAAATGAAAGAGCAAAATTCGGTAAAGCAAGTATAGGTGAGTGTATGAGTTTGTGTTTGAGCACCTTGAAGGCCTCCTCTTAAGAGGGCCCCCATGTAAACATAGTGTCCTTCTTTACAAGTTCATTCAATGGGCTAGCTATAGTACTAAAATCTTTAACAAACCTTCTATAGAAACTAGCTAGACCATGAAAGCTTCTTACCTCTTTCACACATGTTGGTGTTGGCCACTCCTTGATTGCTTGAATATTGGCCTCACCAACCTCCACACCCTTTGCACTTACCATAAAGCCGAGGAAGATCACCTTCTCGGTTCCAAGTACACATTTCTCTTTATTTGCATATAACTTTTCTTTTCTAAGTACTTCTAAGACAAGTCTCAAATGGATTACATGTTCTTGAGAAGACTTGCTATATACTAGGATATCATCAATGTAAACTATTATAAATTTTCCTAAAAATTCCCTCAATACATGATTCATGAGCCTCATGAATGTGCTTGGAGCATTAGATAATCCAAAAGGCATTACTAGCCACTCATATAGTCCAAATTTAGTCTTAAAGGCGATTTTCCACTCATCCCCTTCCTTCATTCAGATTTGGTGGTAACCACTCTTAAGATCTATTTTAGAAAATATGGTGGATCCATGTAATTCATCTAATAGATCATCTAACCTAGGGATAGGATGCCTATACCTAATAGTAATATTATTTACCGCTCGAAAATCCGTGCACATGCGCCATGTACCCTCTTTCTTAGGAACCAAGATGATTGGAGATGCACAAGGTGAGAGAGGCTTTCTTTGACCCATCCCTTCTTCAAGAGATCTTCAACTTGCCTTTCAATTTCGTGTGCTTCTTGTGGTGAGATCCTATAGGATGGCTTGTTGGGAAATTGCGAACCCAGAATGAAATCGATTTATGTTCTATTCCTCTTACAGGAGGCAACCCATGAGGTAGCTCCAAAGGGAAAACATCCTTGTACTCTTCAAGTACTTCTTCTATTTCCTTGGATTCGTTTATACACGCATTTAATATCATCGGATTTGGTAAGCATAGAAACATAGACCTTCTAGCAAGGTACTTCCTTTTAATGTCCTTACAAGTAATAAGCAAAGTCCCTTTACAATTGTTTTTGCTATCTACTTTACACTTAGAACTATTTACACTACTTTTTATATGTTTCTTCTTTGTATGGCTCTCGGCCAATACCTTGGTGTGCTTGGAGTTCTCGGCCATGCCCACCTTTACTTCTTGGGACCTCTTGATCTTCATTTTGATTTGGTCCTCACATACATCCTTTGGGGCTAAAGGCTTTAAGAGCACTTTTCTACCTTCAAATGTAAACAAATAGGTGTTAGCAAGTCTATCATGTATAACATTCCTACATATTGCCATGGCCTACCTAAAAGCATATGTGTAGCTTCCATGGGCACAACATCACATAGAATATTATCACAATACTTACCAATAGAAAAAGTGATCATACATTGCCTATCTACTTTAACTTCCCCATTTTCACTTAACCATTGCAACTTGTATGGTTTAGCATGAATTAAAGTTGGCAAGTTAAGTTTATTTACAAGTCTTTCACTAACTACATTTGTACATGAACCACCATCTATGATAAGGGAGCAAACATTGTCCTTTACCTTACACCTTGTATGGAAGATATTCTCCTTTTAGGTTTCATCCAAATCATGGTTCAATTTTAATAACCTTCTTACCATTAACAAATCCCCCTCCTCGGCCTCTTCACTAAAGGTGGAGTGAGCTTCACCTTGATCTTCCTTTTCACTTGAAGATCCACTTGATTCTTCACCAATGATCCCTCCATCTAACCTCATCACCATTGCTATCTTGTTTGGACATTGAGATGCAATGTGGCCCCTTCCTAAACACTTAAAGCATTTGATGTTACTTGATTTAAAGGGTTGGGATGAAGGAACTACCTCTTTACCTTTGGTAAGCTCTCGGTTACTCTTCATTGGAGGCCTAGGTGAATGGTCTTTGTTGCTCTAACCTTTCCAAGTTGATGTATTAGTATTGGAGACCCTTTTGAAGCTAGCTTTCTTTCTCAATTGTGACTCTACCCTCTCAGCCAAGTGGATGGCTTCTTCAAGGTTGAAGTATCTTTGCAATTCAAGGACATCTTGGATCTCTGATGCAATCCTCAAGGAGAAGAGCATATAAGTTGCGGATCTTCATGCTTCAATGGAGGCTTGGAAAAATGAAGAAAAAGCTCACGGCCTCAAGGAGAAAAAGAAATAGAAAGCAGATTGAGTTTAGAGATGGAAGCACCATGGCAAGTGCCAATAAGCTAGAGGTGGAACCGCCACAATGGACAAGGAAGCCATTGATTAGATTCAAGGTTCTTCACAAGAACACAAGAGAGAATACTCTCAAAGAATAAGCTCTTAGCTTAATTCAATATTCAGAAATTTTATCAAAAGTATTTGAATTAAAAAGGAAATCCTATTTATACTACTAAGGTGTGGAGCTAGCTTGCTATGCAAGGAATTAATGTCCACCATTGGATTAGATTCTAATCTAATGGCCACGGGAGGAAGCTTGTGGTGCAAGTTGGATTAACTTGGAGAACAAGGATCAATCCTCCACCCTTGGATGTAGATCCTCATCCAATGGTCACGGCGCCAAGCTTGCACTCCAAACTTCTAAGCTTAGCCCTTGGATTAGAATCCTATCTAAGGGTCACTAATTGTTTGTTTACTACATGTTTAGGCCCAAATTAAATCCTTAAAACAATTACATGATTGAAGGAAAACTACTAATAAGCCTAAACATTAAAACATTTCACTGAAAATTCCTGGAAGCATTCCAACGCTAATTTGGTGTCTTCATAGCTTTTTTAGCCCTTGAAGTCTTCTTTAATTTGGCACCAAGAACGCCTCAATTGGACTTGTGTAGCTCGAGTTATGATCTAAATACTGAAATAGGTCAGATGCAAAAATCAGCAGCGAATTTTATTAGAAGCCCAAAATTGAAAAGTAAGGTTGGAGAGTTTGGTTGGGCTTTTGGAGATGGTCCTCCATCAATCTCTCAATTGAGTCCACTACAAATCTTGCCATTGTAGCTTCTAGGCTCTCTTCAACTTGGGCTCTAAGCATGGTAACTTCCAAGTCTTTGTAGTAGTCTTGCACACCCCTACTACCTTGCACAAGTCTTTGTAGCTTGTGATGCAAATCCCTCATGTATGTTGATGGCACAAACCTCTCTTTGAGGGCTTGCTTCAACTCCTCCCAAGTAGTGATCCGTGGCCTTAGGTAACCATTTCCCCTTTCTTGTTGATTCCACCAAACTAATGCATACTTTTCAAATTCAAGGGTGACCAAATGTAGCTTCCTCTCCTCACTAAGCATAGGGTAGCTACTAAGTATTTGGTCCACTTTCATAGCCCATTCCAAGTACACATCTGCACCACCACTTCCCTTGAACTTGGGTATGAAGAACTTTAGGTTTCTCTCATCAAATTGGTCCTCATCCTCCCAATTTTGTCTACCATAGCCTCGGGTCCCTCTACCTCCAGCATGTGCAACACCTCTTCCACCCCTCCAATCATTCACAAAAGGGTTCCCACCATGTGCTCCATGCCCAAAGAAGTTCCCACCATCACTACCAATGGAACTCATGTGCTCACCTCTCCTACTACTTCTTCTCTCACTTTCTCTTCAACTATCCTCATAATTCCCTCTTCTACCTCTCCTTCCTCCCTCTTTATTGTTTTTCCTCTCCTTCTCATGTGTCTCTTTTATCTCCCTCACACCCTCCTTAACACTCTCCCTCAAACTTATTTAGATCTCATTTATTCTTTCCATCATTTTGTCCATCAAAGCTTGGGTTCTTGGTGAGTGCTCATTACCCACACTTGGGGAACTTGCCATGTCTGCAAAGAAAGGTTAGTATACAGAAAATACAAAGGGAAATAAAACCTCACAAGCTCACTAAGTGTATCACTCAATCAACTCGTGTATCACACAAAATTAAGGTTTTTTCTCTAATGTTCTCTCTTGCCTTTTTCCACTCTTTTTCTCTAAGCTCTCTTAGTAAACTCTCTTCTAATCAATTATCAAGGTCTTATCACACCATAATGAAAGAAGAACAGCACCAAGACTAGGCTTAAGAGGCCAAGAAAGACAAAGGACTCTAAGACAAAACCAAAAAATCCAAAGGAGACAAGCAATAAAAGCTAAAAATAGAAATGATAGGCACTCAAATTGTGGAGAACTTTTTATGAGACAAAGGCATGTACTAGGGCAGCAAGAGCATCAAATTGCCACAAGAATATATCAAAACAGAGGTGAAAACATGGTATACAATACTGGACAACAAGCTCACACAAAGCAAATAGTCACCAAAAGTTTTAGAAACTGAAAAACAAAAATCAGCATATTTAGAAACCGATTTTGCCTAGGTTACAAATGGGTAAACTATCATGTGATCTAATGCCAATCCAATATACACCCAATATGTGCAGTACCAATACAGTTCCAGCAAAGTGTAAAAGATGAAAGAAAAAAGAAAATTACATGTAACTCATCAAAAGATACACTAATCACTAGGAAGCTCAAAACTAGAATTCTACTAGAATGTGTAGGCTCTTTCCTAGGTCCAATGGTGTTTCTTTTGTGTAACCCTTTTTCTGTTTCACTTCTTTAACTCTTTTCTTGATGTAATCTTTATTTTCTTTTCACTTTCTATGGTTCTTGAATTTTTCTACTAGTTTTAGAACCACTATTATTCACTACTTGTTTTTCTTTTCACTTGTTTTTCTTTCTCTTCTTTTTTTCTTTTCTTTTGATTTTGATTCTTTTCTTTTGATTTACTATGGCTGGACCGAAATCTTAAGGGATCTAAGAGCCACTTTCTAGGTTCAAATATAGCTTATCATAGCATTTACAAAGTCTAGCCGAAATTACAAATCAAAGGGTAAACTAAAAACTACTAAAAAAAACATGTAGCATGTAAGCATTCACTAGACTTGCTCCTAACACTTAGTATTCATGTGAGATATGTAACCAAAGCTTAAGTGCAGTACAATCCAGCAAGCATACCATAAAGTGCAGTAAAGAATCAAGACTAAAAAAAAATCCTAGAGGCATACATGAATCATAACTTGCAAAGAAAATCTAAATGATCATGTGAGTCAAAATTGCAAGCTAGAAAATCATGCATTCAAGAAACTTATGGATGAACATGCTAATATGAATCACGACCTAATGCAGCAACCAAAAGAATCAAAGCATGCCCAAATCAAAACTAAGGAATATGACAACTCAAGGAACTCAAAATAGGCTACTCTATGGAAGAAAGACTCTAATATGAAGAAGACTCAAAGAAGAAAAACAAGACTCATGGAACTCAAAACTAACAGTGAAGATGAACCAATGGTGAAGACAACTATGCTCTTGATACCACTTGATGTAGGTGCTCCATGGAATATGCTCCAAGAAGCTCCTTGTTTGCGCCGATCTAGTCTTCAACAATGCCCCACGGTGGAACCAAGAAAAGCTCTCGGCCAAGAAGTGTTTGGTGTTTAAGGGTGAAGAAATGAAATGAAAAAGTGGAAGAGGAAGAGATGGTGGTGGCACCAAGGTGGTGACACCTATAAGCCTAGGAGGAACCGCCACAATGGGTGTAGAGAACCATTGATAAGATTCAAAGAGAATTCCCTGAGGGAACAAGAGAACTAAGCTTTCAAGAATGCACTAAGCAATTCATTCAACAACTCATCAAAAGACCCATACAATGGGGTTCGGCCATAGGGAACCAAGCTTGGCCTCCAAGTAAGCCTAACCACGGTTTAGGAGCCACTAACCAAGGTTAGGGCTGCACCAATCCGTGGGCTTCCTTGCAAGCCAAGTAAACATGTGGGTTACTTGGTAGTTAAGGAAGCACATGGCTTCACATGGCCTTCACATGGGTGCACATGGGTTTGTCTCCCCTTGTGGTCCATGTGATTAGCCATGTCATCAATCCTAATCAAGGGTGGAGATCCTTGATTAAGTGTTGGCATGGACCCAATGCTTAATCAAAGAACTCCTTCCTAATTAGCAAGTGTCTCAAGGCTTCACACAAGTTTTTGAACCGAAAATGATTTTAGCTGCTTTTTGAAAACCTTGTGTGGCTAATAAGTGCTAGATTATACATGTTTTCCTAGGTGTTTTTAGTCCATTTCCATCCGTTTTTACTAGGTCTAGTTGTAGTTTAGACAAGAAAATAGTGAAAATATCATGTTTGTTTAATGTTAGTCCTTGATTTGGTGTGTTGTTAGTTTTATAGGTCTTTCTCATGTTTTTAAGTCATTTTAACCTTTTTCTTGTTATTTTTAGGTTTATTGAAGGAATGAAGAGGAGATAGGAGCAAGGAATGGATTGAATGCTAGAATTGAAGCTTGGAATGAAAGCTTCTAGACCTAAGATGAAGACTTGGAGTGCAAGCCATCAAGAAGAAGGGAAATTGAAGCCCAAGTCATGGAAGCATCAGCATTTGCGCCCAGGGCGCAAATCAGGGCAAGCAGGGTGCAATTCTTCCCTCCTCTCTGGAATTTTGCGCCCCAAGGCGCAAATCAGGGCAAGCAGGGCGCAAATCTACATTCCTCTCTGGATTTTTGCGCCCCAAGGCGCAAACTATGGCTAGCAATGTGCAAATCTGCATTCTTCTCTGGAATTTTGCGCCCAAGGCACAAAATAGTTATACAGGAGGCGTAAATTTTGGGGTATATATGGGTCCTTGAGCGCGAAAAAAGGGGATTCAATCTATCTTCTTCCCCAATCTTCCTCTGCACGATTCTCTCATCTCCAACCTCATTCTTCTCATCCTCCATCAAACCTAGAAGATTTCTGAAGCTTGGGAGCTTGTGGAAGCAAGAACCAAACCTTCATGGAGTGTTTCTTGTGTTTGAATTTCTTTTCTCTTCTTTCCTTTCTTGTTTCCATGTCAAGCTAGATCGTTAGGTTAGGGATTGGGGATTTTGATTCTATAACTCTTGTAATGACTTCTATATGTTAATTCAAGTGTAATTTTGTTCGATTAAGTGATCTCTTCTTGCTTATTGCTAATTCTTGAGGTTTATTCATGAAATTCAAATAGTTGATAGGGATATTGGTGTTTGGATTGGATTGAATTGTTCCTTAAGGATTTTTATCTCAGTTCAATTGTACAATTGGAAGATTGATAGTTGAATTAGGAGAGGAAGTAGACACTATAGTCATGCATGATTCTAGGGATAGAACTTGTATACTGTGAGATGCTATGAATTCATTTGTTTCGCTTCTTGAATTACTTTCTATTTTCACCTAAGGGATTAGGGATTCTTGTAGTAATTCAAAGGGACTAAATACCTAGGAATAGGATTAGTCTTTAGTATCACGGATTCTATCTCCGTTATTGATCTTTGTTGGATTGACATAGGATGTGGTTGCTGAGGAAAGGATTAAATGAACCATTACCCTAACCTTTTTCATTATCTTGCTTAAAAACCTAAACAATTACTTGCCTTCCTTACTTGTTTTCTGTTGTATTGCTTAATTTCACATAATTGCTTAGTTTTACATAAATGATTGATTCATCGATTCGTCCTAATAGAGAAGCATGTTAAGTAGTCGGTAATTCACCGGTTAATCTCTGTGGTTCGACAACCCTCACTCATCTTTTCTAAACTTGTAACGACCGGTACACTTGCCGAATTGTGATAGTAGTTTTTAAAGTCAACAAGTTTATGGCGCCGTTGCCGGGGATTATTGAGTGATTATCGATAATCTTGACATGCTCGCTACATAGGACATTTTTTTTACTTTACTTGTCTGTTCATAGTCATATTTGTTTTGTTTTGTTTTCCCTTGTTGAATACTTTTATACTTTCCACTCTGTTTTTTGTGTTTCTGTTTTCACTGTATTTTAGTTTATGCGAAAAGACAAGGAAATTGACCTTTTGTTTGAACCAGAAATTGAAAGGCTTTGTAGGAGGAACCTGAAGGCCAACAAAAAGAATAAAGAGAATAGAGCAGAAAATTTTGCAGAAAATATGGAGAATCAAAGACGCATGACGCTTGAGGAGTTGTATACTCCGAATGCTATGGGCTGTTGATCAAACATTGCACCACCTAGTGTCGCAGCTAACAATTTTGAAATTAAACCTGCTCTCACCCAACTAGTGAGGCAGGAACAATTTGGAGGTTTGGAAGAGGAGGATCCCAATCAACATGTACATAATTTTCTACAGATTTGCGGTACAATCAAGTTGAATGGGGTGCCGGATGATGCTATTCGGTTGAGGCTATTCGATTTCTCTCTCAAAGGTGAGACTAAGATGTGGCTCCAGAGTTTTCCTCACGGATATTTTACTACGTGGGATGACTTGGTGAACACTTTTCTCGCTTACTATTTCTCGCCAGAAAAGTACAATTACTTTAGAGCAGAAATTTCTTGCTTCAAACAGAAGGATGGAGAGTCTATTAGTGAGGCATGGAGGAGATTTAAATCCTTATTGAGAAGGTGCCCTCATCATGGATTTTCTGATCTTCAGCAAGTCCATATTTTCTACAATGGGCTTAGGTCGCATACAAGGTTGTTAGTTGATGCTTCTGTAGGAGGTTCACTAAGAAAGAAAGATGCGAATGAAGCAAGATTGATTATTGAGACTATGGCTTCAAACAGATATGATGCTCCTAGTGATTTTTATGGCGAGAGAAGAGGAGTAATTGAGCTTGGGGCTAATGACGCTCTATTAGCTCAAAACAAGTTGATGACCCAAAAGATGGACCAACTTATGAAACAGTTTCAAGTAGTTCAGCTTAATTCTATTCAAGCACCTCAAGTAATCTGTGTTTGTTGTGGAGGAGGACATCAAGTCGAATTTTGTGACGGCTTAGGAACTAATGTTGATGAGCAAGCCCAAGTAAATTACATGGGTAATCCTCAAGGTAACACCTATCCCAACACAAACATCTATAACCCTCACCAAAGAAACCACCCAAATCTGTCCTATAGAAACAATAATTTCCTCCAACCTAACTCTTCCTCATATGACCAAAATTTTAAACCAACCTTCAATCCTAAATCATCATTCAACCCAAACCTGCCATATAACCAAAATTTTAACCAACATCAAAACCAGACTTCTCCCTCTAACCAACATTTCACCCAAAATCAACAACCCAATCTACCTTTCAACTCAAACCAGTCTAAATTCACACCCAACCAATCTAGAAATGCTCCAACAAGTTCCAATGTGAATCCTATTCCTCGAGAAGGCTCTTTAAATTTAGAAAGCATGTTCATATCCTTTATGCAAAGGACTGAATCGATAATTATGAATCAAGAAGCTTCCATTAGGAATCTGGAATCACAAATTGGTCAGCTTTCTAAGCAACTGTCTGAAAGAAATCAAGGAAATCTTCCGAGTGACACCATAGTAAGCCCGAAGGAGCAATGCAAAGCAATTACCACAAGAAGTGGTAAGATGTTGGGGAAAGAAGATGAAGAGTTGAAAGAAGATGAAGTGGAAGAAGGAAATAAGTCAAAGAATGAAAGGCAAACACCTTTGCCTACAGTTCTTACTGAAGTGGGAAATTCGCCTAGAAAAACAAAGAAGCAAATTATAGAAGAGGCTGGTCAACATGACCATATCTCCCCCTATTGCAAGCTCCCCTATCCACAAAGGGTGAAGAAGGCCAATGATGACAAGCAGTTCTCCAAATTCTTCGATATATTGAAGAATTTGAGAATCAACATCCCATTTTCTGAAGCACTACAGAAGATGCCATCTTATGCCAAATTTATGAAAGAGATCCTATCCAACAAAAGGATGCTTTTGGATGATGAAACAGTTGACGGAAGAATGCAGTGCTATCATTCAGAGAAAGCTACCTCAGAAACTGAGGGATAGAGGACCCTTCACCATTCCATGTTTCATAGGCGAAGTACCAGTAGGTAAAGCTTTAATTGACTTGGGAGCCAGTATCAATTTGATGCCTCTTTCTGTTTTGCAGAAACTCAACATACAGGACATTCAGCCCACGATGATGACGCTATAACTAGCGGATCGTTCCACCAAACGTCCTTATGGAGTAGTGGAAGACCTCCTAGTGAAAGTGGATAAGTTCGTGTTCCCTGCAAATTTTGTGGTGTTGGAAATGGAAGCCGATGAAGAAGTTCCGATTATCCTAGGGCGGCCATTCCTAGCCACAGGAAGGGTTCTCATTGATGTGGCACAAGGCAAGTTAATTTTGCGGGTAGATGAAGAGAAGGTATCATTTAACATATTTGATGCAATGAAATTTCCTACTGAAAAATCCCAATGCATGATGGTGGACGTGTTGGATCCCATAGTGGAAAGTGTTTTTGAGAACGAAACTTTTGACTTCAAAGTGGATGAGGAAATTTCTATTACCTCAAGTTTTGAAAACAAAAAACAAGAAGTTAAAAATTTCGTAGTTCTTGTAGAGACCGACACTTCACTCTCATCATGTATTGAGCCACCGAAGGAAACACCTAAGGTGGATAGAAAAATCGAAAATGACCCAAATTGTGAACTTAAGCAACTTCCCTCTCATTTACGATATGCTTTTCTTGAAAAAAATGACACTTTTCCGGTGATCATAAGCAATTCTTTAGATAAAAGGGAAGAGGACAAGTTGCTTAAGATTCTCAAAGAGCATAAATCGGCAATTAGGTGGAAGATTTCTGATTTGAAGGGTATTAGTCCCTTGTTTTGCATGCATAAAATTTTGCTTGAGGATGGTTTTAAACCTGTGATACAACCCCAAAGACGTTTAAATCCTACTATGAAGGAGGTTGTACACAAAGAAGTCCTCAAATTACTTGATGCTGGAATTATCTATCCCATTTCGGATAGTTCTTGGGTAAGTCCAGTTCAAGTAGTTCCCAAAAAGGGGGGCATGACTGTGGTTGCAAACGAGAGGAATGAGTTAATTCCCACTAGGACGGTGACCGGGTGGAGAATGTGTATAGACTATAGGAGGCTGAATGAGTCTACAAGAAAAAATCACTTTCCTTTACCTTTTATGGACCAAATGCTTGAGAGGTTGGCTGGTCATGCTTATTATTGTTTTCTAGATGGATACTCTGGTTATAATCAAATCGTTGTAGACCCTAAGGATCAAGAAAAAACTGCTTTCACTTGTCCTTATGGGATCTTTGCATACCGGAGAATGCCATTTGGCTTATGTAATGCACCAGCAACTTTTCAACGCTGTATGATGGCCATTTTTGGTGATATGGTAGAAAAATTCATTGAAATTTTCATGGATGACTTCTCTGTATTCGGTTCCACTTTTGAAAATTGTTTGGACAATTTAGCTTGTGTGTTAAAACGATGTCAAGAAACCAATCTTGTTTTGAACTGGGAAAAATGTCATTTTATGGTTCAAGAAGGGATCATTTTGGGACACAAAGTTTCTTTTAATGGTATAGAAGTGGATAGAGCGAAAATCGACGTGATAGAGAAACTTCCTCCTCCAGTTAATGTGAAAGGAGTGCGTAGTTTCTTAGGTCATGCCGGTTTCTACCGAAGGTTTATCCAAGATTTTTCAAAAATTTCGAAACCACTGTGTGACTTGTTGGTAAAAGAAGTGACTTTTAATTTTGATGAAGCTTGCCTGAAAGCCTTTGAAACTTTGAAAGAAAAATTAACATCAGCTCCTATCATAACTGCTCCAGATTGGAGTTTACCTTTTGAAATCATGTGTGATGCAAGTGATTATGCTATAGGAGCCGTATTAGGACAAAGAAAGGAAAAATCTGTAAGAGTCATATATTATGCTAACAGAGTGCTTGACAGTGCTCAAGTCAATTATTCAACAACAGAAAAAGAATTGCTAGCCATAGTATTTGCTCTTAACAAATTTCGTCCTTATCTCATTGGGTCAAAAATTGTTGTATACACCGATCATGCGGCTTTGAAATACCTTCTAACGAAACATGAGAGTAAACCAAGGCTGATTCGCTGGGTTCTTCTCTTACAAGAGTTTGACATTGAAATAAAAGATAAAAAGGGAAGAGAGAACCTGATGGCGGATCACTTATCAAGGTTACCTCATGATGAAATAGAAGGTTGTGATGTTCCCATATCTGAAACATTCCCAGATGAAACCTTATTTGGTATCTCTGATGCTCCTTGGTTCAGCAATATTGCGAACTTTAAGGTGTTTAACTATATCCCCCTTGGATGGTCTCACCAATAAAGGAAAAAACTATTTTCTGATGCAAAATACTATGTATGTGATGAGCCATTTCTTTTCAAATGGGGTATAGATGGACTCCTTAGGAGGTGTATTCCTGAAGAAGAGGTTAGTTCTGTTCTTTGGCACTGCCATACCTCTCCCAGTGGAGGCCATTTTAATGGGGAAAGAACAGCTAAAAAGGTTTTGCAAAGTGGTTTGTATTGGCCGTCCATTTTTAGAGATGCTAAAACTTTTGTGAAAACCTGTGACAGGTGCCAAAGGAGTGGAAACATTTCTAAGAGAGATGAGGGACCTTTGAATAATATTTTAGAGGTAGAGGTTTTCGATGTGTGGGGGATGGATTTCATGGGACCATTTCCTCCCTCGTTCTCCCACACTTACATCCTAGTTGTTGTAGATTACGTGTCTAAATGGGTGGAATCCATTTCTACCCCAACTAATGATTCTAGGATTGTTGATGCCTTTATCCACAGAAACATTTTTTCCAGGTTTGGAGTACCTAGGGCTTTCATCACTGACGGCGGAAGCCATTTCTGTAACAAATATTTGGAGAGAGTTCTTAAGAGACTTGGGGTGAAGCACAAAATTGCAACACCATATCACCCTCAAACCAGTGGGCAAGTAGAGTTAGTTAATAGGGAGATTAAGAAAATCCTAGAGAGGACTGTGAATCTTTCCCGCAAGGATTGGTCAAAACGATTAAATGATGCTCTTTGGGCATATAGAACAGCATACAAAACTCCCATCGGCATGACACCATTCCAGTTGGTTTATGGAAAGGCATGCCACTTGCCTGTTGAGCAAGAACACAGGGCATATTGGGCCTTAAAGTATCTAAACTCTGATCTTCACTCAGTTAGTGAGAAGAGACTTTATCAGCTCCATGAATTGGAGGAATTGAGAGTCCAAGCATACGAGAATGCCAAAATCTACAAAGAAAGAACAAAATTATGGCATGATCGTAAGCTTAGAAAAAGAGAGTTTCTACCAGGACAACTAGTTTTGCTTTATAATTCTAGGTTGAAGTTGTTTCCGGAAAAACTCAAGTCTCGTTGGTCTGGTCCGTTTGTTGTGAAAGAAGTGTTTCCTCACGGTGCCATCACTTTAGAAGACTTCGATAAGTCTAGGGAATTTAAGGTGAATTGCCAAAGGGTAAAACCCTACCTGGGTGGAAATGTTGAGAAGGATAAGGTTTCCATTGTTCTTCAGGATCCTCCTTGATAGGATTACACGTCAAGCTAATGACGTTAAAGAAGCGCTTAATGAGAGGCAACCCATGTGATCAAGAAAAGCTTTTGTTAGTCTTTTTGTTGTTAATACATTTGCTAGTTCTTTAAAGACTGTGGTTCAATTGCATACTTGTCAATAATAGAAATAAAATTTGAAGTTAGATAGAAATTCAAATATATGATACAATATAGTAAATTTTGATCTTTGTGTTGTTAGTAGACATTAGTCATAGGAATAAATAGTGAATATTACAACTGTTGTTGAATTGATAAGAAATAAGAGAAGGCTGAGAGATGTAATAATATTGTTGGGAATTTTGAGGTTTCAATGCATGATTAATTTTAGATATGACCCTTGTGAGTAGGATAGAGCACCTCAACACAAAATGACTTAGAATGTGTGCACAAGTTTGAGTGAGGTTGAGAGGGAGGTGCAATTTAGCTTCCCTTGCTGTCAAGATGCGCCCCAGGCGCAATTGTGTTGAGAGCGAGGCGCAATTCAGCTTACCTTTCTGTCAAGATGCGCCCCAGGCGCAAACAGGTTGAGAGCGAGGCGCAATTCAGCTTACCTTTCTGTCAAGATGCGCCCCAGGCGCAGACAGGTTGAGGGCGAGGCGCAAAACAGCTTCCCTTGCTGTCAAGACGTGCCCCGGCGTAAATCCTTTAGATAGGAGGCGCAAAACTTACGCCAAGGCACAAAAGGGGGGCACGGCCACTTCCTCTCCTAATTGAGACTCACCTTCTTTCACTTAGCTGCGTGAGAAACCTCAAGAGAGCAAGGCAATCCCACTCTCCATCACTTCTCACTCCCACCATCCCATATCACAAGTGACTCTTAGATAAATTCTTCATCTCCATCATCTCTATTATTCATCTCATTCTCCATTATTCAAAAATTTGCAAGATTCTTCACTTTGTGCATTCAAATTTCTTGTGCTCATACAAGGTACGCCCATCTATCCGTTGATTATTAATTGTTTCCTTCATTCTCTAATCTCTAATTGCATTATTGGCATGAATCGTTGGAATGGGGATTCAATATTTTTGAAAAAAAAAAAAAAGAGAAACATGCATGTGCGAACCTTGAAGTGCTTATTTTCATGTTGTTCATGGCTTTGTTTTGATGTTTTTGGAACAATATGATTGATTGGTTGTAAGTAAATAAGGTTAATTGCCTTGGGAAGTCATTTTGCAAAGCAATTAGAAAGAATTGTTCTATGTTCATTCATGCTTACAAGGTATTTGATAAAATTCCTCAATGAATTTTTTATGTGTTTTACGTGAGAAGTTCTAGTGAGCATGATCACAGTATATGTACTTATGTGTTCCCATTGGTAATTCCAGTTTGATTTTGCTTCTCAGTGCATTCTCTTGATAACAGTACATGCTCTTGATGGTGTTGTTGTTATCTTGATGCACTCATATTTTCCTCTATTAATTTTAGTTGTGAAGGTTCACTTGCAAAGAGACAACCATGACAACAAAAGATAAGCCAGTTGCATCCTCTTCAAAAGAACCCAGGATTAAGCATAGGGCCTATAAGCCAGAGTGTCAAAAGAAGAAAAAATCTACAAAAAAGGCCAAGACAACCGCAACTCAGGAACTAGAGATTCCCACCTTTGACACATGCAGAGGCTTTTACTTCCCGGTTTGCTGCACGTACAGTTTTAGTGGAGCGGAAGTTTAATCTCAATCCGGGGCAATACATATATGAAGGGAATGATGAGTCATCTAATCATTCCATTTGTGAAGAAATCTGCAAAGAGATTGCTAGTAGGAAATGAAGTATATTGGCCAACATGAAATTCCCGGCATATCAAGATCTTGTTCTAGAATTCTATGCTAACTTGACCATTGGGGATGACGAAGAACTCTATACATCATACGTCCGCGGGAAGTAGATATCATTCTCACCAAAGGCCATTAATACATTGCTTTTGATTCCTTTTTCAGAATCAAGGTGTTGTGCTTTTGAGCATCGAGCTTCTCGTAAGGCTGACCCAAGCATCGTAGATGGGATTTTGTGTGCAGGAAAAGGGGATTGGAAAGAAAGTGAATGGCATAACAATGGTGTTCGGCATTTGAAGACTTCGTCATTGTGTCTTAAAGCTAAAATCTGGCGGGCGTTTGTTTATGGGATTTTGTTGCCAATTCAGCACAAGTCATCTATAACAAAGAAGCAGATATGGTGTCTCTATACATTGATGAATGGAGATTATCTTAATGTCGGAGTAACCATTTCCAATGAGATTAAAGCACTTCACAAACAGAACAAGGGATCCTTGTCATATGTAGGTATCATCACACAGCTTTGTATTAATGCCAGAGTGTTTTGTGAGGACTTAAATCCTATGAGGCCAGGGTCGACTATGGACTTAAATATTACTCTAGGAGTATCCAGAACAAGACCCATACCCGCAGCAACTGCTTCTCATGATGCCAACACCACAACGGTCTCAAAAGGCAAAGCCACTATAGCTAGCACCTCTCATGATCCCAACACCTCCAATCCTTCTAGTTCTTCCAGTGCTTCAGATTCCAAGCAAGAGAAGATTTTGTGCCACTTGAGAGTGGTTCACGAGAACATTCGCCGGGTTCACGAAAGCTCAAAGGTATGTGTTGCAATTGAACCCTTACTTAGAACTGTTGCATCACAATTGAATCTGCCAGTGGAAAAATTGGTGCCGCTAGAAGCCTTCAACATCGAATTCATAGAGGACTTGATGAAGTTTGAGGAGTTTTCTGAAGATGAAGAAGCACAAGCCAATGATGAGGAATGTGATGATGATGATGATGTTGTTTAAATATATATATTACTGATGTAAAATAATTAGCCTATGTTCCTGTTCTTTTAGTTTCTTTATTGTCATTCTGAATTTCTAGATACTTTGCACTTTTGGAAAAACATGGAAAGGTGGCACTTGCTGCAAACTCTTTAAGCATCAGCGCTAGTCTTCAAAGGGGAGTACTCTTACCCTCTATAGTTCTAATTGTTGATTAATTTTGTTTTTAGGAGACATTCCCCATTTTGTGGCATTCTCTAGTGTTTGTTTTTCCTGGAATAGCATTATCTCTGTGGCTTAAGTAAGGATAATATACGCAAATTTTGGCACTTAGGTTTCAGCTTGATGTTCTATGACAAAGTTGCATGTGTTCTCAATGTTTGGAGGAAAATTGTATGAGAATTCTAGCATGAAAATGTTTCTAGATTTTGACATGACCAATGTGATTTGGCAATATTATGCAATGATTAGTCCTAGAAAGGCAAATTGAGCTTCCAACCAATTCGATTCTTGAGTGCTTATTACCATTTGAGGTGTTTTGTTCTAGAACTTGCTCTTGCTCTTGATCAAAATTGCATACTTGTATGATTGGACACAAATGATAAAGGCATGTTCTTTCTTGTACCCTTGAGCCAAATGAGCCTTGTCCTTGAAATTATCCTTTGCTAGCCATTTTGTGCCTTGATTACCCCTTTTCGTTCTTTGAATTTAAGATCAGCACAAACCTAAATAAGTGGAAAACCAATTGTCCTGCCATTGGAACTTTTAAGAGTATTGGTTTCTTTACTTAGATGATAGGTTTTGGTATCAAGTTTAGGGTTGCAATTTTGGGGTTTATGTGTGACTTGTGACTTGAGGACAAGTCAAATTTCTAAGTTTGGGG
Organism: Hylodesmum podocarpum; assembly: GCA_026586105.1. NCBI lineage: Eukaryota > Viridiplantae > Streptophyta > Magnoliopsida > Fabales > Fabaceae > Hylodesmum > Hylodesmum podocarpum. The sequence goes on from JALJEV010000131.1 coordinate 12,211,349, forward strand.
TTGGGTCATTTGATATTGGGTGTCTATTATGGGTACTGGTGCAATTGTGTGAGTAGTAGATAGTTGCATTTTAGTTTCATTTTCCTCTTTCATTCATACCATGCATTTTTTTTAGACACTTTATTTTCGTTCCCTTCGTGTTTTTGCAATTAGTGAGACCCACTTAAAAAAAAAAACAAGGAAAGAAATCTAGAAAAAGGAAGAAGAAGAAAATACAAATTAAAAACAAGAAGGAAAGAAATCTAGAAAGAAAAGAGAACAAGGTTGGTCTCATTAGTTGTTTATTTTGCTGTATATTAATCTTTGTTCTTATCTTTAATTTTCCTTCTTTTCATCATTATTTCATGCATACCATATAGGGTTAAACTTTTACTCTTTGAGTTCCTTTGGATTTTTAGCTAGTTCCCTTCTCTTTTATCCCACCTCTACCTAAGCCCCATTACAACTATGGAAAGACCTTTTGATTGTCCAATTTATACTTGAAGGCGGTGGAGATTTTGAGAGCCATTGCAAGCTTATGGTAACATAACCTTTGATTGGTAGCCTTGAGAGAAAACACAAGCCCAAACACTTGAGAGATTAAGTGTAAACACACAAGCCCAAACACTTGAGAGATTAAGTGTAAACACTTGACTTGTGAGAACTGTTTGATATTGCTAAATTACATTCTTCGCGCCAATCTATGGTTACTTGCTTATGCTTGATAAATTGTGCAGTTACTTGACAATGTTGTGAGCACATGTTCAACTTTCATTGAGGATTTGAGTTTGACTTAAGGAGTCAAGAGTTGCATATTGAATTCTGAGCGGCTTTTTGAGCTAATGCTATACCATGATTCTAGGTTTGCTTGAGGACAAGCAAAGCTTTAAGTTTGGGGTTCGGCCATAGGGAACCAAGCTTGGCCTCCAAGTAAGCCTAACCACGGTTTAGGAGCCATTAACCAAGGTTAGGGCTGCACCAATCCGTGGGCTTCCTTGCAAGCCAAGTAACCATGTGGGTTACTTGGTAGTTAAGGAAGCACATGGCTTCACATGGCCTTCACATGGGTGCACATGGGTTTGTCTCCCCTTGTGGTCCATGTGATTAGCCATGTCATCAATCCTAATCAAGGGTGGAGATCCTTGATTAAGTGTTGGCATGGACCCAATGCTTAATCAAAGAACTCCTTCCTAATTAGCAAGTGTCTCAAGGCTTCACACAAGTTTTTGAACCGAAAATGATTTTAGCTGCTTTTTGAAAACCTTGTGTAGCCTTGACTAGGAAAGCATGGCATGTGTAGGTGTTTATGGAAACCGTGGGCTTGGCCCTAAGAACCCATGGGATTAGCCTAAGTGATGTAGGAACATCTAGGCCAAGAAGGATTACTAGAAGCAAGGAAAGAAAGCTTGAAGAGGAAGTGGAAAAGCTCCAAGTTTTGTACCCTAGTATAGGACTCAAACTTGTAATATCTTTGTAACTTGTATGGACAAGATTAGGTCCTATTGTAATAGCCTAGGGTATGACTAAAGGGTCCAAAGCCCAAGGGTTTTCACAAGGCTTAGGCAAGCCATAAATTCCCTAGCATCAAGGGTCACACAAAGTTTTCAAAAATATTTTCAAAACAAATCTAAGTTTACAAAAATCTATTGTGTGGAACCTTGAAACACTTAGGATTAAGGAGGAGTTCTTAATCAAGTCAAGGATCCATGCCTTCACTTGATTAAGAAGATCTCACCCTTAACCATAAATTGGCAAGGATTGATGACTTGGCTAATCACATGGGTGAGAGTGGGAGACAAACCTATGTGCACCCATGTGAAGGCCATGTGATGACATGTGCAATCCTAACTAACCTTAACTACCAAATAACTAGCCTAGTTACTTGGGGTTCAAGGGAGGATTTCGGATTGGCTAGGATCTAACTAGGATTAGGATAGCTTAATCATGGTTTAGGTGACTTAGAGGCCAAGCTAGGTAGTCTATATAAATCTTGGGCCGAAATATGTAAGGAACTTTTGATCAAATTGAATGAAATAGCTTTTAAGCTTTTGAGAGAGATTTTCTCTTGTTCCCTTAGGGAAGTTCCTTGAATCTTATCAATGGCATCTTGCTTCCATTGTGGCGGTTCCTCCTAGGCTTATTGGAGTATCTCCATGGCGCCACCCATCCATTTCTACCTATTCCACTTTCCATTTGATTTCTTAAAACCGAAAAACAGATGAATTCCTAACATCTCATAGCATACAAGTTCTATCCCTAGACTCATGCATGACTATAGCGATCTACTTCCTCTCCTAATTCAATTATCAATTTTCCAATCGTACAATTGAAATGAGAAACAAATCCTTAAGGAACAGTTCAATCCAATTCAAACACCAATATTCCTATCATCTATTTGAATTTCATGAATTAACCTCAAGAATTAGCAATAAGCAAGAAGAGATCAATCAATTGAAAGAAATTACACTTGAATTAATATGAAGAAGTCTTTATAAGAGTTACAGAATCAAAATCCCCAATCCCTAACCTAAAGATCTAGCCTAGCATAGAAATGAGAGATGGAAGAAGAGAAAAGGAATTCAAACACAAGATTGACTCCATGAATGCTTGGATCTTGCTTCCACAAGCTCCAAAGCTTCCGAAATCTTCGAGGTTTGATGGAGGATGGGAGGAATGAGAGTGGAGAAGAGAGAATTGTGCAGAGGAAGCGTGCAGAGGAAGATAGAGATCCTTATTTATACTGCAGCATTTGCGCCTCAGCCTTAATAGATTTGCGCCTGGGCGCACCTTGGCAGAGAAGAAGACTGATTTGCGCCTTGCATGAGCTTCATTTGCGCCCCAACGCACCTTGTCAGCAAGAGAAGCATGCATTTGCGCCTCGGTTGGGCCCTGGTTTGCGCCCTGGCGCATTTGGACAGTGAAGGGAGGAGATTTGCGCCCTAGTACATCATGGTTTGCACCCTGGCGCAATTCTCCAGCAAAGGCAGTGGAATTGCGCCTCAGTTTGCGCCCTGGCGCAATTCTCCAACAAGGGCTCATGATTTGCGCCCCTGGTTTGTCCTGTGTTGCGCCCTGTCGCAAATGCCAGTCTTGTTTCCTTGACTTGAGCTTCCATTTCTCGTCTTCTTGATAGCTTGCACTCCAAGTCTTTATCTTGGGTCCATGGATTTTCATTCCAAGCTTCAATTTGTGTCTTCAATCCACTCCTTGCTCCTATCTCTTCTTCATTCCTTGAATGAACCTAGAAAACAACAAGAAAGAGATTAAAATGCTTAAAAACACAAGAAAAACCTATAAAACTAATGAAACACCAAATCAAGGACTAATATTAAACAAACATGATATTTTCACTGTTTTCTTATCTAAACTCTAACTAAACCTAGTAAAAATGGATGAAAATGGACTCAAAACACCTAGGAAAATATGTATAATCTGGCACTTATCAGTTCTCCTATCATGGACATGTCAAATTCTTCCTGCATACTGCTCACAAACTCTTCACAAAGTTGTTGATTAGATGATCCAAAGATAATGTCATCAACATAAACTTGAACCAATAGAATGTAGTTAGATTTGTTCTTAATAAACAGATTCTTATCTACTTTACCTCTGTGGAATCCTTTTGATATGAGAAATTTACTCAATCTATCATACCATTGCCTGGGGGCTTGCTTCAACCCATATAAGGCTTTATGAAGTTTGTAAACATGTGTAGGCCAAGTAGTGTCTGTGAAACCTAGTGGTTGTGCTACATAGACTTCTTCATTTATGTATCCATTTAGGAATGCACTCTTTACATCCATTTGGAATAACTTGAAGTTGTTGATACATGCATAAGCTAGGAGTAGTCTTACTGCTTCAAGTCTTACAACAGGGGCAAAGGTTTTCTCAAAGTCAATTCCTTCCTGTTGATTGTAGCCTTTTGCCACAAGTCTTGCTTTGTTTCTGACCACAACTCCATCTTCACTCAGTTTATTCTTGAATACCCATTTTGTGCTAATTATATTCATGTTGCCTTTGTCTGGAACAAGTTCCCATACTTCATTTCTTCTGAACTGGTTAAGTTCCTCTTGCATAGCCATGATCCAAAATTCATTGCTCAAGGCCTCTTCTATGCTGGAGGGTTCAACTTGTGATACAAAAGCAGTATTATAGCAAAATAGATTCTGTGAGGATCTAGTAGTTACCCCCTTGTTTATGTCACCAATGACATTGTCAAGTGATAGGTTCCTAGGTGTCCTCCATTCTTTTGCTTGATCATACACTGGGGTTGTTTGATTTTGCTGATGCATATGATCAATTTCTATGCTTTCTTCACCTGTTTCATTATCATTACGTAGCAAGCTTTCCTTTTGGAAAGTGTTAGTTTCATCAAATCTAATATGCACAGATTCTTCAATGCACAATGTTCTTTTGTTAAAGATCCTATATACTTTACTTGTATTTGAATAACCAATGAAAATGGCTTCACCAGCCTTTGTATCAAATTTTCCAATAGGGTCCTTGCCATTGTTTAAAACATAGCATTTGCATCCAAAAACTTTAAAGTAAGAAATATTTGGTTTTCTGCCATTGAAAAGCTCATAAGGGGTTTTCAACAAGATGAGTCTTATAGAAACTCTGTTGAGAACATAACATGCAGTATTCACAGCATCAGCCCAAAAATGTTTAGGCATCCTGTGCTCATTCAGCATAATTCTCCCTAGTTCTATAAGTGACCTATTTTTCCTCTCCACTACTCCATTTTGCTGAGGAGTTCTAGGAGCTAAAAAGCAGTGTGATATCCCATGTTTTTCACAAAATTTTTCAAAATAACTATTTTTAAATTCAGTACCATTGTCACTTCTCAAAGCTTTGATTTTCAAATCCTTTTTGTTTTGAATTTTCTTGGCAAGTATCTTAAAAACTCCAAAGGCTTGATCCTTTTTCTTGATAAACAAAACCCAAGTAAATCTTGAGTAGTAATCTACAATGACTAGCCCATACAGATTTCCACCGAAACTAGCTATGCTAAATGGACCAAATAAGTCTAAATGCAAGAGTTCAAGCGGCTGAGATGTAGAAACATGCTTAATATTTTTGAAAGATAATTTTTCCTGCTTGGACTTTTGACAAGCCTCACAAAGTCCTTCTTTGGAAAACTTCAGTTTAGGTAGACCAAAAACTAGCTCTTTAGATACAAGTTTATTCAAATGTAATATGTCAATATGTGTTATTCTCCTATCCTGACCAAAGACAGTTATCATTAGAAGTTAAGCATGTAGAGTAAGGGGATGAGTGATCTACTTCCAATATGTAGATGTTGTTTGACCTTTTGCCAACCATGAGAAGTTCATCTGAGTCTTTGTTGCTGATAAGACAATGCTCATCATCAAATGTAATTCTGTAGTTCTTGTCACACAGTTGACTAATACTCAGCAAATTGAACTTCAATCCACCAACCAGTAATACATCCTCTATCACTGTATTAGCTTTGTATCCAACTGTACCGTAGCCTAGTATTTTTCCTTTGTTGTTGTCTCCATATACAACTGATCCAGTTTCTCTTGGTGTGAAGGTTCTAAGATTCCTTCTATCACCTGTCATATGCCTTGAACAGCCACTGTCTAAGTACCATATTGAGTTTCTGTTGTTTAGGCTTTCCTGCAAGAGAAAAGGACTTATTTTGCGATTGGTACCCAGCTTCTCTTGGGTCCATGCAAGTTAGTGCTACAGTTTTCTTTCTTAACCCATCTTTACTTACCACTGGAAATTCCTTTCTTTCTAATCATGCAATTAAAAGATTTATGTCCTGTTTTCATGCAGTAGGTACAAGTGAGGTTAGCATGCTTAAAGTTTCCAGATTTCATGTTATCATGCCTTCTTATGTGAACACAGTTTATAGGGGTGTTGTGTTCCTTTCTTAGTTTTGAAATATCATTTTCTAAATCGCATACTTTCTGATTTAACAAGGATATTTGTTTTTTAAAACTATGTTTTCTTTTTCAAATGTTTCAGCTTGATTGTAAAGCTCACAAAAAGCAGAATGTAGTTCATCATACTCATCCATGGTAGAGTTTGTATCACTTACCTCACTGGATGATTTGACCATCAGGCACAAGTTTGCTTCCTCATTTTCACTTTCAGATGTTGAGGAGGTGTAGCCTTCATCCCAAGCTATGTAGGCTTTCTTTTTCTTCTTTTCTTTTCTGAAATTTCTTTCACTTTCAGATTTTCTTACTTTAGTGTTGTTGCTTCTTTTCAGACTTGGACAATCTGATCTACAGTGCCCAATCTTCCCACATTCATAACATGTTACTTTGACTGAAGTGTTGTCTTGCTTTTTGACTCCTTTTCTTGGTTGACCAAATTTCTTTTTAGAATTGTTCTTCATGAATTTTCTGAACTTCTTCACCATCAAATTCACTTGATCTTCCTGTGAGTCATTTCCGTCTTCAGAGGATTCAGATTCTATTTCAGTATGCTCCATCTTGAGAGCAATTCCTTTGGCTCTTTTGTCCTTCTGTTCCTCATCTGCCATGCGAGTCATATCCATCTCATACTCTCTAAGTTTGCCAAACAGTTCAGCACTGGTAATAGCAGCAAGGTTCTTTGATTCAATTATGGTTGTCATAGTAGGTTGCCACTTTCTATACAGAGATTTCAGAATCTTGACATTCACTTCTTCTTCAATGAAGTTCTTGCCAAGTCCTTTGAGATGGTTGATGATGTGTGTGAATCTCTTCTGCATTTCCATTACTGATTCTCCTTGGGACATTCTGAATGTTTCATATTCTTGAATGAGTGTATTCTTTCTAGCTCTCCTGACTTCAGCAGTACCTTCATGTGTTACCATGATGAGCTCCCATGCCTCTTTTGTTGTAGTACAGGCAGAAATTCTAAAAAACTCATCAGAATTCAGGGCAGAATGTATAATGTTTAAAGCCTTAGCATCGTTTTCAGCCCTCTTAATCTCATCTATATATCCCAATCCTCAAATGGTTTTTCTATTTCATTCAAATTTTCTACTTTCATTGGAACTTTGTACTCATTTACCACAGCCTGCCAGATGCTTCTGTGAATAGATAGATTCCATAAAGATTTTCATGTGAACTTTCCAGAATGGATAGTTATCACCGCAGAACAATGGAGGTCTATTTATAGAAGCTCCTTCAGCGAAGGGTAAAAGATTACAAGCCATCACAGGGAACTATGTAGGATTACTAGATTGATTTACTAGTTTAAGCTCTGATACCAATTGTTGGTCCCTATGTTGAATCTAGAGGGGGGGTGAATAGATTCAAGTTCTCGATGTTCAATTTTAGCCTTTGTCAATATCTTTCCCGATTCAATTTTATCTATGTTAAGAATAACAATTCAGAGAGGTAGCAGCGGACATAGAAAGAAATTGACACACCTTTTCAAAACTCTTTTAGAATGAATCAGTAAAAGCAAGTGTAAAGCAATAGATTCAGGTAAAGATAAGAGATAAGGTAGAGAGAAAGTTTGGACAAAGATTTATCCTGGTTCGGCGTTCGGCCTACGTCCGGTCCAACCCAACAAGCGTTGCGATCGGTTTCACTATAATGATTTTCTTGTGTCTAATACAAACACACTGCACAAACACAAACAAAATCAAAATAACCAAAATACATGTTCTTCTCCTAAGAACATATCTCTCTAATTCTTGAATCCTTCAAGAATCACCTTTGAGAGCACCTCTCTCAAATTCCTTAACTCTTCTTCTAGAGAACAACTTTCTCTTAAGAGTTTGAACAAAAAAAAATACAAAAACAAGATAAAGATCAGTAAAGATTACACCTGATGTGTATGATCTAATCAAGTTTATAACCAAGTATTCAATCCTTCACACACTCTTCATATCTAGAGAAAATCTTTTGAAATTTTAAAGAGAACTCTTAGAACTTGTGTTCTTTGTAAACTCAGTTTTTCGCTCTTCCTTTCTTCTTAAAAAAAACTCAAAGATTTCTCTCTTTTTTTTTGAATGAATTCTAAGAGGTTTCAATTTAAAACAATTTAAAAACATTTTTGAGATGAGTTCTGGTGTGGGTAATCGATTACTAGAATGTGGTAATCGATTACTCTAGAGAGGTTTAGGATTCCCTGATTTCTCAAACTGTTGGTAGTCGATTATTGATATACGGTAATCGATTACTTCAGCTAAAATCATTTAAAAAACAGTTCTCAACTTATCAAATCAAAGTTAGGGTTCCCAAACTTGCTCTAGCTTGATTCTCAGAGTAGATTCAACTTCTCTGTGAAGTGAAATAGAATAGAAACCACACTCAAAGCCTATTCTATAAAAATCAATACAATTAAGCTCCTATTTACAATATATCATTACATTCAAGAGTACAAGTAGATCAAAACTAAAAAAACAAGAGAGATGCTACTGCCCGAATATCCGTTGGACGAGCTGCACCTGTCAGAGATACCACTGCTAGAGCGGGCACTGCCGGAGATACCGTCACTATAGCAGGCACTACCGGAGCTGTCGCTGTCGGGGATGCTACCCGTAGAGACACTACTAGTGCAAGTAGTACTACTGGAGTGTTACTTCCCGAGCTACCGCTGGACAAGCTGCACCTGTCGAAGATACCGCTGCTAGAGCGGGCACTGCTGGAGCTGTCACTGTCGGGATGCTACCCGTACAGAAACTACTACTACAAGTAGTACTACTAGAGATGCTACTTCCCGAGATACCGCTGGACAAGCTGCACCTGTCAGAGATATCGCTGCTAGAGCGGGCCGTGTCGGAGCTATCACTGTCGAAGATGCAACCCGTATAGCAACTACTACTGCAGGTAATACTACTAGAGATGCTACTGCCCGAGTATCCGTTGGACGAGCTGCACCTGTCGGAGATACTGCCGCTAGTGCAGGCACTACCGGAGATACCGTCGCTAGAGCAGGCACTACTGGAGCTGTCACTGTCGGGGATGCTACCCGTACAGACACAACTACTACAGGTAATGCTATTGGAGATGTTACTTCCCCAGCTACCGCTGTACGAGCTGCACCTGTCGGAGATACCGCAGCTAGAGCGGGCACTTACGGAATTGTCGTTGTTGAAGATGCTTCCCGTACAGAAACTACTACGACAGGTAGTACTACTAGAGATGCTACTTCCCGACCTAAAGTTGAACGAGCTGCACCTGTCGGAGATACCGCTGCTAGAGCGGGCACTGCCAGAGCTGTCGCTGTCGAAAATGCTACTCGTACAGAAACTACTACTGCAGGTCGTACTACTGGATATGCTACTGTCGAGTAACCGTTGGACGAGCTGCACCTGTCGAAGATACCGCTGCTTGAGCGGGCATTGCAGGAGTTGTCGATGTCGAAAATGCTACCCATACAGAAACTACTACTGTAGTTCGTACTATTTGAGATGCTACTACCCAAGTAGCCGTAGGACGAGCTGCACCTGTCAGAGATACCGCTCTACAAAGGCACCGACGCGAGCCGTCTCCCTCGAAAATGCTACCCGTACGTAAACTACACCGCAGTCGTACTACTTGATATGCTTCGCCCGAGTAGCCGTTGACGAGCCGCACAATCGAGATACCGATGCTAAAGCGAGCACTCCGAGTGCCGCTCGTCGAAAATGCTACCCGTACAAAAAAACTACACCGTAAGTTGAACCATCGGATATCTTGCACGCCCGAGTAGCCTTTGGTCGAGCTGCACTTGTCGCAGATACCGAAGCTAGAGTGGGCACTACTGAAGTTGTCGCTGTCGAAAATGCTACCCGTACAGATACTACTACTTCAGGTCGTACTACTGGATATGCTATTGCCCGAGTAGCTGTTGGACGAGCTGCACCTGTCAGAGATACCGCTGCTAGAGCGGGCACTGCAGGAGTTGTCGATGTCGAAAATGCTACCCGTACAGAAACTACTACTACAAGTCGTACTCATGGATATGCTACTACTCGAGTAGCCGTAGGACGAGCTGCACCTGTCAGAGATACCGTTGCTTGAGCAGGCAAGGCCGGAGATGTCGCCGTCGAAAATGCTACTCGTACAGAAACTACTACTGGATATACTTCTGCCCGAGTAGCCGTTAGACGAGCTGCACCTGTCGGAGATACCGATGCTAGAGCGGGCACTGCAGGAGCTGTCGCTGTCGAAAATGCTACTCGTACAGAAACTACTACTTTAGGTCGTACTACTGGATATGCTACTTCCCGAGTAGCCGTTGGACTAGATGCACCTGTCGGAGATATAGCTGCTTGAGCGGGCACTGCCGGAGTTGTTGCTGTCGGGGATGCTTCCGTACGAGACCTGCGGGTCTTACAACTGGATATGCTACCGCCCGAGTAGCCGTTGACGAGCTGCACTGTCGAGATACCGATGCTAGAGTGGGACCGGATATCGCTGTCAAAAATGCTTTACTAAATGCGGGGAAACTACTACTACGAGGTCGTACTGCGGATATGCTCCGCCCGAGTAGGCGTTGGGCGAGACGCACACTGTCGGACATACTGCTTGAGCGGGCGTCGGAGCCAGCCATTGTCGGGGATGCTACCCCATAGAAATACCACTGCGGTCGACTACGGGAGATGCTTCCGCCGAGTAGCCATTGGACGAGTCGCACTGTTTCGAGAGATATCGTTGCTAGAGCGGGCACTACAGGAGTTGTCAATGTCGAAAATGATACCCGTATAGAAACAACTGCCACAGGTCGTACTACTGGATATGCTACTGCCCGAGTAGCCATAGGACGAGCTGCACCTGTCGGAGATACCGATGCTAGAGCCGGCAAGGCCGGAGGTGTCACTGTCGAAAATGCTACTCATACAGAAACTACTACTGCAGGTCGTACTACTGGTCGAGTAGCCGTTGGACGAGCTGCACATGTCGAAGATACCGTTGCTAGAGCGAGCACTGCAGGAGTTGTCGATGTCAAAAATGCTACCCGTACAGAAACTATTACTGCAGGTCGTACTACTGGATATGCTACTGCCCGAGGAGTCGTTGGACGAGTCGCACTGCTGTGAGATACCTGCTAGAGCACCGCCGTAGCCGTCGCTATCGAAAATGCTACCCGTACAGAAACTACTACTGCAGGTCGTACTACTGGATATGCTACTGGTCGAGTAGCCGTTGGACGAGCTGCACATGTCGAAGATATCGCTGCTAGAGCGGGCACTGCAGGAGTTGTCGATGTCGAAAATGCTACCCGTACAGAAACTACTACTGCAAGTAGTACACGACCGGATATGCACGCCCGAGGAGTCGCTGACCAGTTGCACCCTGGTCGGAGATACCGGCCGGGAGCGGGCACCGCGGAGCCGCCGTCGTCGTAAAATGCTACCCGTACAGAAACTACTACGGCAAGTCGTACTACTGGATATGCTACTGCCCAAGTAGTCGTTGGACGAGCTGCACCTGTCAGAGATACCGATGCTAGAGCGGTCACTGCCGGAGCTTTCGCTGTCGAAAATGCTACACGTACAGAAACTACTACTGCAGGTCGTACTACTGGATATGCTACTGCCCGAGTAGCCGTTGGACGAGCTGCACCTGTCGGAGATACCGATGCTAGAGCGGGCACTATCGGAGCTGTCGTTGTCGAAAATGCTACCCGTACAGAAGCTACTACTGTAGGTCGTACTATTGGATATGCTACTACCCGAGTAGCCGTTGGACGAGATGCACCTGTCAAAGATACCGCTGCTACAGCGGGCACTGCAGGAGTTGTCGATGTCGAAAATGCTACCCGTACAGAAACTACTACTGCAGGTCGCACTACTGGATATGCTACTTGATGAAGTTGCCCTTGGAAGGTGATCCATGGCAAGCTCGAGATTGCCCACACTTGCCTTCAACCCAAGCACCGATCAAAGGAAACCAAGCTAGGAATGGTTCGGATTAGGGGTTTGGTGTTTTCGATTTAAGAAATCAAAGGTAGAAAATGGAAAGGTAAGGAATGATGGTGGCGCCAAGGAGGAGACTCCCATAAGCCTAGGAGGAACTGCCAAAATGGTTGAAAGAAGGAATTGGTTAGATTCAAGGTCTTCCTTAAGGGAACAAGAGATTCAAGTCTCAAAACTAGAAGCTATTTTCATTCATCAAAAAGTCTTACATGAGTGTGCCGTGGGGTATTTATAGGCTTCTTAGCCTTGGGCTCCAAGTAAAGCCTAACCATGGTTGGGAGCCACTAACCACGGTTAGGGCTGCACCAATCCGTGGGGCTTCCTTGCAAGCCAAGTAACCCAAGTGGTTACTTTGTTGTTAGGAAGCACATGGCTTCACATGGTCTTCACATGGGTGCACATGGGTTTGTCCCCCTTGTGGCCCATGTGATTAGCCATGTCATCAATCCTAAACCTCTCTTAATCAAGGGTGGAGATCTTTGATTAAGCTTTGGCATGGATCCAAGGGTTAATCAAAGGTTCCCTCCTTGTTAAGAAGAGTTTCAAGTCCACACAAGTTTGAGACCGAAAATGATTTTAGCCGCTTTTTAAATTCTTGTGTGGCTTGACTAGGAATGTGTGGCATGTGTAGGATCTATGGAACCCGAGGCCTTGGCCTATGAAAACCCACGGGCTTTAGCCTAAGTATTCCCTAAAGCTATTACAAGGTAGGGGTTAAATCATGTTCAAAGGAATTTACAATTGCATTACACATGATAAGTCCTATACTAGCTTCATGGTCTTGAAGTCTTCCCACCTCTTCCTCTAGCCTTCTTTGCATGCTTCTAGTAACTCTTCTAGATGTTCCTACATCAAACCCTCCTTCTTTGCTTGGACTTGTCCTCAAGTCGTAGTTGTCCTTTGTTCCTACATCACATAAAGAATGATCAGTTATATTGAAAGAGTTACTACCACCATACTTACTTGGAAGGTCTAGTTTGTAGGCGTTTGGTCCTAGTTTCTCCAAGATCTTGAATGGTCCATCACCTCTTGGAAGAAGTTTGGAACTTCTTAAGGTTGGAAACCGTTCCTTTCTTAAATGGACCCAAACCATGTCTCCTACTTTGAACTCAAGAGCTCTATGGTGTTTGTTGTAGGCCTTTGTTATTTGCTCATTCTTTTTGTCTATCTTCTCCTTGACATGGGCGTGCAATTCTTGTATTTTCTTAGCCCTTTCTTGACCGTTCCTACTACAAATAAACTCAAGAGGCAACGCCACTAAATCAAGCGGAGTGAGTGGGTTAAATCCATAAAAGACTTTAAAAGGAGAAAACTTGGTAGTGGAGTGCTCAACCCTATTATAGGCAAATTCAATATGTGGTAGCCAATCTTCCCAACTCTTAACATTCTCACCAACAAAAGTCCTCAATAGTTGACCTAAGGTCCTATTGACAACTTCGATTTGCCCATCGGTTTGGGGGTGGAAAGTTGTAGAGAAAAGAAGTTTGGTTCCAAGACAACTCCAAAGGGTTCTCCAAAAATTCCCAAGGAATTTTGAGTCTCGGTCACTCACAATTGTTTTGGGTACTCCATGGAGTCTCACTACTTCTTTAAAGAATAGTCTTGCAATATTTGAAGCGTCATCAACCTTCTTGCAAGCTATAAAGTGAGCCATTTTAGAAAATCGACATACAACCACAAAAATACTATCCATCCCTCTTTTAGACTTGGGTAGGCCAAGGACAAAATCCATGGAGATGTCCATCCAAGGGGTGGAAGCAACCGGAAGGGGTTGGTATAGGCCATTAGGGGAGACTTTAGATTTGGCCTTATTGCAAGTGATGCACTTAGAGATGTGCTTCACTACTTGGGCTCGCATATGAGGCCAATAGAAGTTCTCTTGCAACATGGCAAAGGTCTTATCCCTTCCAAAATGGCCCACTAAACCTCCTTCATGGGTCTCAATCACCAATAAGTCCCTCAAAGAGGACTTAGGCACACATAAAGCTTGGCCTTTAAAAAGGTATCCATTGTGCCTAAGGTAGTCTTTGAATGCACCTTTGGTACTTGATTCCCATGCAAGACTGAAATCTTTATCTACGACATACATAAATTTGATATGATCAAAGCCATACATCTTACACTCAAGCATGTTAATCAAAGTGTGCCTTCTACTTAGAGCGTCGGCAACTATGTTACTAGACCCTTTTTTATACTTGATTATGTAAGGAAATTTTTCTATGTATTCTACCCACTTGGCATGCCTTTTATTCAATTTTCCTTGCCCTCTCAAATGTTTTAGAGCCTCATGGTCTGTATGGACTACAAATTCCTTAGGTAGCAAGTAGTGTTGCCACACATGTAAGGCCCTTACTAGAGCATATAATTCCTTATCATAGGTGGAGTAGTTAAGGTGCCCCCCCTTTAGTTTTTCACTAAAATAAGCTATGGGATGCATACCTTGCATGAGAACTGCACCTATGCCTATGTTAGATGCATCACATTCGAGTTCAAATGAAAGAGAAAAATTCGGTAAAGCAAGTATGGGTGCGAGTGTGAGTTTGTGTTAGAGCACCTTGAAGGCTTCTTCTTGCGAAGGCCCCCGTGAAAACTTAATGTCCTTTTTACAAGTTCATTCAAGGGACTAGCTATGGTGCTAAAGTCCTTCACAAATCTTCTATAGAAGCTAGCTAAACCATGGAAGCTTCTTACCTCTTTCACACATGTAGGAGTGGGCCATTCCTTGATAGCTTGTATCTTGGCTTCATCTACTTCCACTCCTTTTGCACTCACAACGAATCCAAGGAAGACAACCTTCTTGGCCCCAAAGATACACTTATCCTTATTTGCATACAATTTTTCTTTCCTAAGTACTTCTAATACACATCTCAAATTATTTACATGTTCTTGAAAACTTTTACTATAGACTAAAATATCATCAAAATATACTACTACAAATTTACCTAGGAATTCCTTTAGCACATGATTCATGAGCCTCATGAATGTACTAGGAGCATTAGATAATCCAAAAGGCATTACTAGCCACTCATATAATCCAAATTTAGTCTTAAAGGCGGGCTTCCATTCATCACCATCTTTCATTCTAATTTGATGGTAACCGCTTTTAAGATCTATTTTGGAAAATAGGGTGGACCCATGTAATTCATCTAGTAGATCATCTAATCTAGGAATCGGATGTCTATACCTAATGGTGATGTTATTTATAGCTCTACAATTGGTACACATGCGCCATGTACCCTCCTTCTTAGGAACCAAGATGATAGGGGATGCACAAGGGGAGAGGCTTTCTTTGACCCATCCTTTCTTCAAGAGGTCTTGGACTGACTTCTCAATCTCCTTGGTTTCACTTGGTGAGCTCCTATATGCTAGTTTGTTGGGCAATTGGGACCCCGGAATGAAATCTATTTGATGCTCTATGCCCCTAAGAGGTGGCAATCTGTGGGGAAGATCCAAAGGAAAGACATCATTGAATTCCTCAAGCAATTCATCTATGGACTTGGCATCACCTACACAAGCATTGCTTAATATTAATGGAGTTGGCATACACAAGAACATAGATTTCCTAGCTAAGTATTCCCTTTTTATTTCATTGCATGTAACAAGTAAAGTCTCTTTACATTTACTATGACTAATATTACTATTACAAGTAGAATCATTCTTCAAAACAATTTTCTTTTTGTTAGGCTTCTCGGTCAAAGCCTTAGGTGCCTTGGAATTCTCGGCCACTCCATCCTTTAGTTCTTGGTGCCTCCTAAGTCTTAACTTGACTTGGTCCTCACATACCTCATTTGGTGACAAAGGCTTTAGTAAAACTTTTCTAACTTCAAAGGAGAACAAGAAAGTGTTAGCAAGACCATCATGAGTTACATTTCTATCATATTGCCATGGCCTACCTAGAAGTAAATGAGTAGCTTCCATAGGAACTACATCACACAATACACTATCAACATATTTTCCTATAGAAAAGTCTATCATGCATTGTCTATTAACCCTTATTTCACCATTTTCACTAAGCCATTGTAATTTATAAGGTCTAACATGAGTAATAGTTGGCAATTTAAGTTTAGATACTAGACCCTCACTTACAACATTTGTACAAGAACCTCCATCAATTATTAAGGAGCATACATTACCCTTTACCTTGCACCTTGTATGAAAAATGTTTTCCCTTTGTGTATCATCCATTTCAAGGTTCAATTTAAGGAGTCTTCTTACCATAAGCAAGTCACCTTCTTCGGCTCCCTCACTATGGATGGATGCTTCCTCTTCTTCTTCTCTTTCACTTGAAGATCCTTATGAAGATTCACTTATAGTTTCTCCTCCTCTTGTCACCATTGTCCTTTTATTAGGGCATTGAGATGCAATGTGGCCCTTCCCTAAACATTTAAAACACTTTATGTGACTTGATCTCAAAGGATTAGGTTGAAAAACTACCTCTTTGGGCTTGGTGGAGTCTTGGTTCTCTCTAGCTTTAGGCTTGGGTGATGGGTCCCTTTTTCCTTTACCTTTCCAAGAAGAGGTGCTCAGCATGGACACCCTTTTGGCACTCCTCCTCTTGATTTGGGACTCAATCCTCTCGGCTAGGTGTATGGCCTCTTCAATGTGAGAGTATCTTTGCAACTCCAACACATCTTGTATCTCTCGGTTCAATCCATTCACAAACCTTGCCAAAGTAGCCTCCAAGCTCTCCTCTATGTGTGCTCTTAGCATGGTGATTTCAAGGTCCTTGAAGTATTCTTGAACACTTCTACTCCCTTGGTACAATCTTTGTAATTTGTTGTGTAGATCTCTTAAGTGGGTGGTACAAAACGCTCCCTCAAGGCATGCTTCATGGCTTCCCATGTGGTGACTCTTGGCCTAATGCAACCGTAGCCTCTATCTTGTTGATTCCACCAAATCATGGCATAATCTTCAAACTCCAAGGTCACTAGTTGCAGCTTCTTCTCCTCACTTAACAAGGGATAGCTTGAGAATATTTGGTCCACTTTCATAGCCCAATCTAGATATGCTTCGGGTCCCCCACTTCCATTGAACTTAGGTATGGTGATCTTCACAAATCTTTCATCAAACCTATCTTCCTCCTCCCATTGGGCCCTCCTACCCTCTCGGTTTCCTCTTGCTCCTTCACGGCCAACTCTCCCCCCACTCCTCCTATCATGGTAGTAAGGATCATCTCTAGCAAAAGGTCTTCTAAGAGGTTCCCCAACATCACTCCCTATGGAGGTTCTAGGTTCTCTTCCCCTATGACTCCTCCTATCTTCCTCACCCTCATTTCTTCGCTCATTTTCACTCCTCCTTTCTCTCCTTCCTCCCTCATGGTTTCCTTGGCCTCCCCTCCCTTGGGTACTCCTCAAGACTTGCTCAAACTGAGCCTCCCAACTTTGATTCATCTCCCTATTCTTGTCACCCACCCGATCCATCACCAAGTTCAACATATTACGGGTCCTAGGTGACAATTCTTGTCCCACACTAGAGGGACTTGCCATGGCTGCAAGCAAAGGTTAGTACACAAGAAAATATAAGGAAAACAATAAACCTCTCAACACTCTCTAAGTGTATCCACTCACACTCATGTATCACTCAAAATCAAGGCTCTTTTCAAGATGATCCTCTCTTGCCTTTTACCACTCTTTCTCTATGTCCTATTAGGGATTATCCTCTAATCAATTACCAAAGTTCTTAGCATACCATCATGAAAGAGGAAAAGCACCTTACTAGGCTTAAGAGGCCAAGAAAGACAAAGGACTCTAGGACACAACCAAGGAATCCAAAGGAGACAAACAAGAAAAAGCTCAAATAGAATGATAGGCACTCAAAATGGAGAGAAACTATTATGAGACATAGGCATGTACTAGGGCAGTAAAATAGTAAAATTTTGCCCAAGAAAAGTATCAAAACAGAGGCATAGGCATGGCATGTAATACTGGACAACAAAACATCAAAGTCAAAAATTTAGCCACCGAATTTTGGAAACCGAAAACAATTTCAGCAAAATGTAGAAACCGATTTGCCTAGGTTACAAAATTTGGTAACTATCATGTAATCTAATACAAAAATCAACTAATGCTACCTAATGTGTACAAGTACATATCCACCAATGTGTAGTAGCAAAGAGAAAAAGAAAATTACAAGTAAAAGATCTCAAGAGACACAATTCACTAGGATGCTCAAAACTAGAATTTTACTAAAGTAGTGTAGGCTCTTTCCTAGGTCCAATGGTGTTTCTTTTGTGTAACCTTTTTCTTTTTTCACTTTCTTTTGATCTTATCTTGTAGTAACTTTCTTTTATTTTCCCATTTCTATGGTTCTCTAAGTGTCACTTTGTTTTAAGAACCACTATGCTTTCTACTACTAGTTTTTCTTTTCACTTGTTTTTCTTTCTTTTCTCTTTTCTTTCTTTTGATTTGTTTCCTTTTTCTTTGGTAATGCTATGGCTGGACCGAAACCTTATAGTGTTCTAAGAGCCACTCCTAGGTTCAATTCGAGCTCATCATGGCAATTACAACAAAATAGCCAAAATTCAACATAAAGGTATTCAAGGAGAATTATTAAAAAACAAGGTCATGTAATGTGTTACTAGTAGGTGTTCCTAGCATGTATAGATCATAGCATATATATATTTTTAGGCTAAGATGCAGTACCAACCAGCAAACAAACCATTGATTGCAGCAAGGATCAAAGACTAAACAAGGTCCTAAACGGCATACATGAAGTATATCTTGCAAGAGCTAAACATGGCATAGCATGGAATCAAATTTTCAAGCTAGTAGATCATGTATTCAAGAAATTGTGGATGAACATGCTATCATGAATCACGGCATAATGCAGCAACCAAAAGAAACAAAGCATGCTCAACTCAACACTACTAATGAGACAACTCAAGGAACTCAAGTAAGCTACTCAAAGAAAGAAGACTCAAAAGAGATGGAAGAACTCAAGAAGAAAAACAAGACTCATGGAGACTCAAAACTAACCGGTGTGAAGATCCAATGTTGAAGGAAACCATGCTCTAGATACCACTTGATGAAGTTGCCCTTGGAAGGTGATCCATGGCAGCTCCGAGATTGCCCACACTAGCCTTCAACCCAAGCACCGATCAAAGGAAACCAAGCTAGGAATGGTTCGGTTTAGGGGTTAGGTGTTTTCGGTTTAAGAAATCATAGGTAGAAAATGGAGAGGTAAGGAATGATGGTGGCGCCAAGGAGGAGACTCCCATAAGCCTAGGAGGAACCGCCACAATGGTTGAAAGAAGCCATTGATAAGATTCAAGGTCTTCCCTAAGGGAACAAGAGATTCAACTCTCAAAGCTAGAAGCTATTTTCATTCATCAAAAAGTCCCTTACATGAGTGTGTCGTGGGGTATTTATAGGCTTCTTAGCCTTGGGCTCCAAGTAAAGCCTAACCATGGTTGGGAGCCACTAACCACGGTTAGGGCTGCACCAATCCGTGGGGCTTCCTTGCAAGCCAAGTAACCCAAGTGGTTACTTGGTTGTTAGGAAGCACATGGCTTCACATGGCCTTCACATGGGTGCACATGGGTTTGTCCCCCCTTGTGGCCCATGTGATTAGCCATGTCATCAATCCTAAACCTCTCTTAATCAAGGGTTGAGATCTTTGATTAAGCTTTGGCATGGATCCAAGGTTTACTCAAAGGTTCCCTCCTTGTTAAGAAGTGTTCCAAGTCCACACAAGTTTGAAACCAAAAATGATTTTAGCCGCTTTTTAAATTCTTGTGTGTCTTGACTAGGAATGTGTGGCATGTGTAGGATCTATGGAACCCGAGGCCTTGGCCTATGAAAACCCACGGGCTTTAGCCCAAGTATTCCCTAAAGCTATTACAAGGTAGGGGTTAAATCATGTTCAAAGGAATTTACAATTACATTACACATGATAAGTCCTATGCTAGCTTCATGGTCTTGAAGTCTTCCCACCTCTTCCTCTAGCCTTCTTTGCATGCTTCTAGTAACTCTTCTAGATGTTCCTACATCACTACTGCCCGAGTAGCCGTTGGACGAGCTGCACCTGTCAAAGATACCGCTGCTAGAGGGGGCCCTGCCGGAACTGTCGCTGTCGAAAATGCTACTCGTACAGAAACTACAACTGCAGGTCTTACTACTGGATATGCTACTGCCCGAGTAGTCGTTGGACGAGCTGCACCTGGCGGATATATCGATGCTAGAGCGGGCACTGTCGAAGCTATCGCTACCGAAAATGCTACCCATACAGAAACTACTACTGCAGGTCGTACTACTGGATATGCTACTGCCCGAGTAGCCGTTGGACGAGATGCACTTGTCGGAGATACCGATGCTAAAGCGGGCACTGCCGGAGATGTCGCTGTAGTACCCGTACAGACACTACTACTACAGGTCGAACTACTGGATATGCTACTACCCGAGTAGCTGTTGGACGAGCTGCACCTGTCGGGGATACCGATGATAGAGAGGGCACTGCCGGAGCTCTCGTTATCAAAAATGCTACCCGTACAGGAACTACTACTGCAGGTCGTACTACTGGATATGCTACTACCCGAGTAGCCGTTGGAAGAGCTGCACCTGTCGAAGATACCGCTGCTAGAGAGGGCACTGCAGGAGTTGTCGATGTCGAAAATGCTACCCGTACAGAAACAACTACTGCAGGTCGAACTACTGGATATGCTTCTGCCGGAGTAGCCGTTGGATTAGATGCACCTGTCGGAGATACCGCTGCTAGAGAGGGCACTGCAGGAGTTGTCGATGTCGAAAATGCTACCCGTACAGAAACAACTACTGCAGGTCGAACTACTGGATATGCTTCTGCCGGAGTAGCCGTTGGATTAGATGCACTGCCGGAGATACCGCCGCGAGTGGGCACCGCCGAGTCGCCGCTTCGAAAAATGCTACACGTGCGTAAACCACACGGAGGTCGTCCTACTAGATATGTTGCTGCCCGAGTAGCCGTTGGACGAGCTGCACCTGTCGAAGATACCACTGCTAGAGCGGGGACTGCAGGAGTTGTCGATGTCAAAAATGCTACCCGTATAAACTACTATCGAGTCGTTTCATCGGATATGCACGCTCGTGTAGCCGTTGGAAGAACTGCACCTGTCGGAGATACCGATGATAGAGCAGACATTGCCGGAGCTGTCATTGTCGAAAATGCTACCTGTACAGTAACTACTACTGCAGGTCATACTACTTGATATGCTACTTCCCGAGTAGCCGTTAGACGAGCTACACCTGTCGACGATACCGCTGCTAGAGTGGGCACCGCCGAGTCGCTGTTGCCGAAAATGCTACCCGCATGTAAACTATTACCGCAGTCTTACTCCGGATATGCTACCGCCGAGGCTTCGTTCGACAGCCGCACGCACTCGAAGATACCGCTGCTAGAGCGGCCACTGTCGGAGATGTCGCTGTATAAAATTCTACCCGTACAGAAACTACTACTGCAGGTCATACTACTGGATATGCTACTGCCCGAGTAGCCAGAGCTGCACCTGTCGGAGATACCAACGATAGAGCAGGCATTGTCGGAGCTGTCATTGTCGAAAATGCTACCCGTATAGAAACTACTACTGCAGGTCGTACTACTGGATATGCTACTGCCCGAGTAGCCGTTGGACGAGATACACTTGTAGGAGATATTGATGCTAGAGCAGGCACTGTCGGAGCTGTCGCTGTCGAAAATGCTAACCGTACAGAAACTATACTGCAGGTCGTACTACTGGATATGCTACCTCCTGAGTAGCCGTTGGACGAGCTGCACCTGTCGGAGATACCGCCGCTAGGGCGGCCACTTCCGGAGGTGTCGCTGTCGAAAATGCTACCCGTACAGAAACTACAACTGGATATGTTGATGCTCGAGTAGCCTCTGGACGAGCTACACCTGTCGGAGATACCGACGCTAGAGCAGGCACTGCCGGAGCTATCGCTGTCAAAAATGCTACTCGTGCAGAAACTACTACTACAGGTCGTACTACTGGATATGCTATTGCCCGACTAGCCGTTAGACGAGCTACACCTGTCGAAGATACCGCTGCTAGAGCGGGCACTGCCGGAGCTGTCATTGTAGAAAATGCTACCCGTACAGAAACTACTACTACAGGTCTTACTACTTGATATTCTACTGCCCGAGTAGGCGTTAGACGAGCTGCACCTGTCGAAGATACCGTTGCTAGAGCGAACACTGCAGGAGTTGTTGATGTCGAAAATGCTACCCGTACAGAAACTACTACTACAAGTCATACTACTGGATATGCTACTGCCCGAGGAGCCTTTGGACGAGCTGCACCTGTCGGAGATACCGAAGCTAGAGCGGAAGCATCGCCGAGTCATCAGCCGCTGCCGAGAATGCTACCCGCATTGCAAAAACTACTACCACCGCAGGTCGTACCACTGGATATGCTTCAATGCGAGTAGTCGCGACGAGTTGCACCCGTCGATTACCACCGCAGCGGGCACCGCCGGAGCTATCGCTCGTCGGGGATGCTACCCGCATGTAAAATACTACCGTTAGTCGTACATCGGATATGCTACGCCGAGTAGCCATTGACGAGCCGCACTCTGCCGAAGATACCGCCGTTGTTAGGCACCGTCTTGAGATGTCACCTGTCGAAAATGCTACCCGCACTGTAAACTACTACCGCAGTCGTATTTCACCGGATATATTCCGCCCGAGTAGCCGTTGACGAGCCGCACCGTCGAAGATACCACCGCGTTGCGCCGGGCACCGCAGAGCTGTTGATGTCGAAAATGCTACCCGTACAGAAACTACTACTACACGTCGTACTACTGGATATGCTATTGCCCGAGTAGCCGTTGGACGAGATACACTTGTAGGAGATACCGATGCTAGAGCGAGCACTGTCGGAGCTGTCGCTGTCGAAAATGCTAACCGCATGTAAACTATACCGCTGGTCGACATCGGGATATGCTACCGCTCGAGTAGCCGTTGATCTCCAGTCGCACCGTTGTCGGAGATACCATCGCTAGAAAGCAGCCTCATCGAGTTGTCGCTGTCGAAAATGCTACCCATACAGAAACTACTACTGGATATGTTGCTGCCCGAGTAGCCGTTGGACGAGCTACACCTGTCGGAGACACCGATGATAGAGCGGGCACTGCCGGAGCTGTCGTTGTCGAAAATGCTACCCGTACAGAAACTACTACTGCAGGTCTTACTACTGGATATGCTTTCGCCTCGAGCAACCGTTGGACTTAGCTGCACTGTCAAGATACCGCTAGAGCGCAATCGTCTGGGAGATGTCACCGTTCTAACCTTCTACCCGTACGTAAAACTACGCCATCGTAGGTCGTATTTCATCGATATGCTACCGCTCGTGTAGCCGTTGGACAAGATACACTTGTAGGAGATACCGATGCTAGAGCGGGCACTGTCGGAGCTATCGATGTCGAAAATGCTAACCGTACAGAAACTATACTGCAGGTCGTACTACAAGATATGTTATTGCCCAAGTAGCCGTTGGACGAGCTGCACCTAGCGAAGATATCGCTGCTAGAGCGGGCACTGCAGGGGCTTTCGATGTAGAAATTGCTACCCTTACAGAAACTACTACTGCAAGTCGTACTACTGGATATGCTACTGCCCGAGTAGCCGTTGGACGAGCTGCACCTGTCGAAGATACCGCTGCTAGAGCGGGAACTACAGGAGTTGTTGATGTCGAAAATGATACCCGTATATAAACTACTACTACAAGTCGTACTACTGGATATGCTACTGCCCGAGGAGCAGTTGGACGAGCTGCACCTGTCGGAGATACCGAAGCTAGAGCGGGCACTGCCGGAGTTGTAGCTGTCGAAAATGCTACCCGTACAGAAACTCCTATTGCAGGTCGTACTACTGGATATGTTACTGCCTGAGCTACCATTGGACGAGATGCACTTGTCGGAGATACCGATGCTCGGCGGCACCGTCGGAGATGTCACCGCCTTAAAATTCTACCCGTATAAACTACACGAGGTCGCATTTCATGGATATGCTTCGCCGAGAGTAGCCGTTGGACGAGCTACACCTGTCGAAGATATCGCTGCTAGTGCGGGCACTGCAGGAGTTGTCGATGTCGAAAATGCTACCCAGCATAAACTACAACTACGGCAGTCGTACAATCGGGATATGCACGCCGAGAGTAGCCATTGGACGAGCCTGCACTGCCAATGCAAGATAACGCTGCAAGAGCGGGCACTATCGGAGATGTCGCTGTTTAAAATTCTACTTGTACAGAAACTACTACTGCAAGTCGTACTACTGGATATGTTACTGCCCGAGTAGCCGTTGGAAGAGCTGCACCTGTCGAAGATACTGCTGCTAGAGCGGGCACGACCAGAGGTGTCGCTGTCGAAAATGCTACCCGTACAGAAACTACTAGTACAAGTCGTACTACTTGATATGCTACTGTCCGAGTAGCCGTTGGACGAGCTGCACCTGTCGGAGATATCAATGCTAGAGCGGGCACTGCCGAAGCTGTCGCTGTCGAAAATGCTACCCGTGCAGAAACTATGATAAGTGACAAATTATACATGTTTTCCTAGGTGTTTTCAGTCCATTTCCATCCATTTTCACTAGGTTTAGTTGTAGTTTAAACAAGAAAACACTGAAAATATCATGTTTGTTTAGTGTTAGTCTTTGATTTAGTGTTTTGTTAGTTTTATAAGTAATTCTTGTGTTTTTAAGCCATTTTATACTCTTTTCTACTAATTGTAGGTTGATTGAAGAAGAGATAGAAGCTTGGAAGGAAAGCCCATAGACCTAAGATAAAGACTTAGAGTGCAAGCTATCAAGAATACAAGAAATGGAAGCTCAAGTCAAGGAAACAGGACCAGCATTTGCGCCAGGGCCCAAATCTTCACCCCTTTGCTGTCAGGATGCGCCAGGGCGCAAATCTGGGCCAAGGGAGGCGCAAATCTTCACCCCTTTGCTGTCAGGATGCGCCCAATTGCAAATATGGGCCAAGGGAGGCGCAAAAACGCGCCTAGGCGCAAATCTGGGCCAAGGGAGGCGCAAAAACGCGCCTAGGCGCATGATGAGGCGCAAATGAAGACCCCTTCTCTGTACAAACGCGCCTAGGCGCATTTGAGGAGCTTGCTGAGGCGCAAAAGCGCGCCTAGGCGCGCTCAGAGGCGCACCACAACCCATTTTGCTGGACAAACGCGCCATGGCGCAAATGGCTTAAGTGGAGGGCGCATTTCTTCACCTATATAAGGACTTTTGGGCGCGAATTCACATATACAATTCATAATTCAGTTTTTTTAGTTCCTTCCTATGCACGCTTCTCAGATTTTCTCTCTTTTCCACCTTCGTTCTCCATCCTCCTCCATCAAACCTTGAAGATTCTGAGCTTGGGAGCTTGTGGAAGCAAGATCCAAGCATTCATGGAGTCAATCTTGTGTTTGAATTCCTTTTATCTTCCTTCTTTTCTTATTTCCATGCTAGGCTAGATCTTTAGGTTAGGGATTGGGGATTTTGATTCCAGAACTCTTGTAATGACTTTCTCTTGTTAATTCAATTGTAATTTCTTTTAATTGATTGATCTCTTCTTGCTTATTGCTAATTCTTGAGGTTTAATTCAAGAAGTTCAAATAGAGATAGGGATATTAATGTTTGGACTGGATTGAACTGTTCCTTGAGTGTTTGTATCTCATTTCAATTATGCAATTGGAAGATTGATAGTTGAATTAGGAGAGGAAGTGTATCACTATAGCTATGCATGAGTCTAGGGATAGAACTTGTATACTATGAGATGTTAGGAATTCATCTGTTTCTCTTCTTGAATGCACTTATGTTCTCACCTAAGGGATTATGGATTATATTAGTCATTCAAAGTGACTAAAAACCTAGGAATAGGATTAGTTTACGGTATCACGAATTCTATCTCCAATTGAATGATTTCTGTTGAATTGACATAGGAAATAGTTACTTGAGGGAAGGAATTGAATGAACCTATTCCCTAACCTTCTTCATTATTCTGTTTAGAAACTTAAACACTTACTTGCTTTCTTTATATGTTTTACAGTTTACTGCTTACTCTTACATAGTTACTTAGTTTTACACAAATGATTCATTCATCGGTTCGTCCTAATAGGAAAGCATGTTAAACATTCGGTAATTCATCATTCAGTCTCTATGGTTCGACAACCCTTTCTCATCTTTTCTAAACTTGTAAACGACCAGTACACTTGCCGAAGTTTGACTAGAAAATAAGTCAACAAGTTTATGGCGCCGTTGCCGGGGACTATTGATTGAATATCGATAGTCTTGCCGTTCTTGCTACTTAGGACACATTTTTTCTTTTTAGTTGTTTGTTAATACTCATACTGTTTTTGTTCTGTTTTCCATTGTTTATTTTCATAATTTTCATTCTGTTTTCAGTATCCACTGTTTATCTTTGATTTGTGGTTTATGCAAAAAGCCAAGGAAACTGATCTTTTGTTTGAACCAGAAATTGAAAGATTTTGCAGGAGGAACTTGAAAGCAAATAAAGAAAATAAAGAGGCCACAGCAGAAAATATGGGGGCACTACAGGGGCTGTCGATGTCGAAAATGCTACCCGTACAGAAACTACTACTACAAGTCGTACTATTGGATATGCTACTGCCCGAGTAACCGTTGGACGAGCTGCACCTGTCGCAGATACCGCTGCTAGAGCGGGCACTGCAGGAGTTGTCGATGTCGAAAATGCTACCAGTACAGAAACTACAACTGCAGGTCGTACTACTAGATATGCTACTGCCCGAGTAGTCGTTGGACGAGCTGCACCTGCCGAAGATAGCGCTGCTAGAGCGGGCACTGCCAGAGAAGTCGTTGTCGAAAATGCTACCCGTACAGAAACTACTACTGCAGGTCGTACTACTGGATATGCTTCTCCCCGAGTAGCCGTTGGACGAGATGCACTTGTAGGAGATACCGATGCTAGAACGGGCACTATCGGAGCTGTCGCTGTCGAAAAAGCTACCCATACAGAAACTATAATGCAGGTCGTACTAATGGATATGCTACTGCCTGAGTAGCCGTTGGCGAGCTGCACCTGTTGGAGATACCGCTGCTAGAGCGGCCACTGCCGGAGGTGTCGCCGTCGAAAATGCTACCCGTACAGAAACTACTACTGAATATGTTGCTGCCCGAGTAGCCGTTGGACGAGCTGCACCTGTCAGAGATATCGATGCTAGAGCGGCACCGCCGAGTGTTGTGCTTGAAAATGCTACCCGTGCAAACTACTACCGCAGTCGTACTCATCGGATACGCTGCATCCTCGAGTAGCTTTGGAGAGCTCCACCTGTCGAAGATACCGCTGCAAGAGCGAGCACTGTCAGAGATGTCGCTGTCTAAAATTCTACTCCTACAGAAACTACTACTGCAGGTCGTACTACTGGATATGTTACTGCCCGAGTAGCCGTTGGAAGAGCTGCACCTGTCGGAGATACCGATGATAGAGCAGGCATTGCCGGAGCTATCGTTATCGAAAATGCTACCCGTACAGAAACTACTACTGCAGGTCGTACTACTGGATATGCTACTGCCCGAGTAGTTGTTGGACGAGATGGACCGTTTGGATACCGCCGTGCGCGCCGCGAGCGTGCCGTTGTCGAAAATGCTACCCGTACGTAAACTACTCACGTAGTCGTACAGATATGCAAATCGCCCGAGGGCCGTTGGACGAGCTGCACCTTTCGAAGATACCACCGCGTAGCGGCACTACCGTAGCCGTTCGTCGAAAATGCTACCCGTATGTAAACTACTAAGACAAGTCGTATCGCTGGATATGCAACCGCCCGAGAAATTGGACGAGCTGCACCTCGTCGAAGATACCATCAAGCAGGGCACAACTCTGAGTCGTGGATTGTCGAAAATGCTACCCGTACAGAAACTACAACTACAGGTCGTATTACTGGATATGCTACTGCCCGAGTAGTCGTTGGACGAGCTGCACCTGTCGGAGATACAGATGCTAGAGCGGGCACTGCCGGAGCTGTAGCTGTCGAAAATGCTACCCGTATAGAAACTCCTACTGCAGGTCGTAGTACTGGATATACTACTGCCTGAGTAGCCGTTGGACGAGATGCACTTGTCGGAGATACCGATGCTAGAGCAAAGCATCGCCGAGATATCGGCGCAGAAAATAGTGCCGTACGAAACTACTACCGCAGTCGTCTTCTTGGATATGTTACTGCCCAAGTAGCGTTGGACGAGATGGACTATCGAAGATCAGCTAGCGGGCATCAGGTGAGCATTCTCTCGTCTGGGGATGCTACCCGTACAGACACTACTAATGCAGGTCGTACTATTGGATATGCTACAGCCAGAGTAGTCGTTGGACGAGCTGCACCTGTCGGAGATACCGCTAGTAAAGCGGGCACTGCCGCAGCTGTCGTTGTCGAAAATGCTACCCGTACAGAAACTACAACTGCAGCTCGTATTACTGGATATGCTACTGCTCGAGTAGCCGTTGGAAGAGCTGCACCTGTCGGATATACCGATGATAGAGCGGGCATTGCCGGAACTATCCTTGTCGAAAATGCTACCCGTACAGAAACTACTACTGCAGGTCGTACTACAGGATAAGCTACTGCCCAAGTAGCCATTGGACGAGATGGACCTGTCGGAGATACTGTTGCTAGAGCGGACACTGTCGGAGCTTTCTCTGTCGGGGATGCTACCCGTACAGAAACTACTAATGCAGGTCGTACTATTGGATATGCTACAGCCCGAGTAGTCGTTGGACGAGTTGCACCTGTCGTAGATACCGCTACTAAAGCGGGCACTGCCGCAGCTATCGTTGTCGAAAATGCTACCCGTACAGAAACTACAGCTGCAGCTCGTATTACTGGATATGCTACTGCCCGAGTAGTCGTTGGACGAGATGCACCTGTCGGAGATACAAATGCTAGAGCGGGCACTGCCGGAGCTGTAGCTGTCGAAAATGCTACCCGTACAGAAACTCCTACTGCAGGTCGTACTACTGGATATGCTACTGCCTGAGCAGCCTGATGTAGGCACATCTAAGGAAAATCACTCAACTAGAAGAATTATTAGAAGCTCCAAGTCCAAGCACACACTCAATCAAGATACCTTAGTTAGGATTTGACTTTTGTAATTGAAGTGTAAATAATTTTGATGGCCTTGTAAGTTTTTGGCCAAAAGTGTATTTTTCTTTTAAGTGTTTGCTTAACGTTGTGCTTAAAAGGCTAGTAAGCTTAAAGAGGGAAGCTTAATATGAGTGAATGAATTTAAGTTCAAGTTCATATTAAATTCACATCTGAAATTTAAATTTAATTTGATTTAAGTTTGAATTTCAAATTGTGAATCTAAGTGAATTTGGTTCAAAGAGATTTTCACTTGGATTAGGATCCATGACTAATCCAAGAGCAAATCTCAACCATTGATTAGATGCACTTGTAACACCCTCCTCTTATTTACTTATTTTACTTATATTTTGTAATTTAAAGTGGTTAATGATATAGTAGATAAAAGAGAGATTTAGAAAACAACACTTTTATTACATAGATTTTAAAGTTCATTACAACCAGATTACATAACTTTGTCCTATTATTATTTACTCAACACTTCTACATGCAAAACATAGCAAGCATTTTCAACAAGATAGTAGTAACAACCATTGCGAAACAGTGACAACTTCTCAATCCTGCAAATCTGTAAAAATAGAATTGCAAGGGTGAGCTTTCCTTAATCCTCAAATAATTTTAATTATAGTAAAACTTTTGAAAATAAGGAAAAATATTCATAAAACCAATATTCTTTAATATTCTTCAAGGAAAATCTTTTCTTTTATAAATTTAGAAATTTCATCGAAATTATCACTTTTAAAATCATACTTCCATACATATCCATGACCATCAAAATATCAATCACATAATAAGGCAATCAACACCCATAAACCAAATCAAACAAACCATCAATCACAATCAATGATTCAGGCATGAATTCCATTCAATCAAACACACAGTCACTAATGTATGCTCCTAAGCCTACATGATGCATGCACCTTCACCATGCATTTTCACTCTTCACTCGAAATGCAATGTGGCGCCCTCCACTGAAAATAGCCTGGGGCATCTGATTCTCCCACTCAATCAGACCCACGAGAGGTAGACTCTCGTAATTGTCGAGTTCCCTCGGTGTCGGCGGGACCTCCCCCGCAACATGTGATCATCATGAGCAGGGCAATTTCCCCACCAAGAGAACCCCCCAGTCCACGGCATTCCACTCACTCAGACGGGAATCCGTGACTTACGGACTTGGTCTACTACTATCCAGTCATCAATGCAACATGTTCTAGGACCTTGAATTGTATAATGACCTTCATCATATCTCAAATATCGACCTTTCCACCAGGTCATCTTTATCTCACCTCATTCTAAGCATTGCCCATTCACCAAGCAATCTTAGAATGTTGCCTCTCCACTAGGCATTTCCAATCGGTCATTAAGCAATTCAAGTCCATCACCAATTTCATGCAACCATGCATGTCACCACTTATTCATATCCAACTCAAAACCAGACATATTTCGATATGAATTCAACACCAAGAAACACCAATAAACACCAATAAATCAAGAAACCAAGAAACAAGAAACACCAAGAATTATCAAGGAAACATCAAGAACCAATAAACAAGACCACACTTTTTTCCTCGCAACAAGAATAATTACGTTACGATGTGGAAGATCGGACAAAACCGCAACCACAGAGCATACTAAGAATTATCTTCGCACCTTAGTATCCGAAAAACTAAAGAAATATAATGAAAGTAACAACAAAACAAAGAATAGAAGAGTAGGATAAGGACAGCTCCCCTTCTTGGTTTCTCTCGAACTTCCTATACTCTTCCTCTACTTACTTGCTCCTCTTTTAGAGATATTTCTTCCTAAGAGAGCTTGAGAGAATATAGAAATGTTCTTTGGTTTGTTTTCTCATCTGAAACCCCTAGGCCCTATTTATAGAATTAAGGTCTTATTTCCTCTGAGAATATTCTACGAGAATATAGAATATTCTAGAATATTATACGAGAATATTCTATATTCTACGAGAATATTCCACGAGAATGTTCTACAGAATATTCTGAGAATGTTCCACGAGAATATTCCACGAGAATATTCCAGAATATTCTACTACGGTAATTTTACTATTTACCTCGGTGATTTTACTATTTACCTCGGTGATTTTATTATTTACTACGGTAATTTTACTATTTACCACAGTAATTTTATCACAGTAAATTTACTATTTACCATAGTAATTTTACTATTTATCACAGTAATTTTATTATTTACCACAGTAATTTACTATTTATCACAGTAATTTTATTATTTACCACAGTAATTTACTATTTGCACAGTAATTTTACTATTTGCACAGTAATTAACTATGTGCACAGTAATTTACTATTTACACAGTAATTTACTATTTACACAGTAATTTACTATTTACTACGAGTAATTTCAAAAATTCATAATTTTTAATTATTTTTATATTTCTCTCTGTTATAAAAACCTCTCTTAAACTATATTTAAATTTTTGGGATGTTACAGCACTCGTCCAATGGATGAGAATCAAGTGGAAGTGACATGTAACTTTTGAGAGTGACATGTAACCTTTGAAAGTGACATGAAACACCCTTGAAAATGACATGTACTTGAACCATTGAACTTGTGGCTCTTATTCATTGACTTGTAGAGTACTCTAATGTTGTTTAGCTTCCTCTTCAAGTCTTCATATCTCTATAAAAGGCCCAAAACGAAATTTGTAAAGAACTTTTGACCAATTGAATAAAACTTTGAGTTTTGTGAGAGATAAGTCTCTTGTCTTCCTTAGGAAGGTTTCTTGAATCTTATCAATGGATTCTCATCTCCATTGTGACGATTCCTCCTAGGCTTATTGCCCATGCCATGACGCCTTTCTAAACCATTTCTCTTCCCCATTCCATTTTCTAATTTTGTTTCTCTTGTTATCTCCATGGGAGCTTGACCAAAAGCTTTCATTGAAGCTTGTTTGAAGATAGTTGAAGAAGCTAGATTGGGAACTTCAAGGACTCTTTGAAATCTCTCTAAGGAGGCCTCTATCACAGCCGTTGGACAAGATGCACTTGTCGGAGACACCGATGCTCGAGCGGGCACTGTCGGAGATGTCACTGTCTAAAATTACCTGTACAGAAACTACTACTGCAGGTTGTACTACTAGGTATGCTACTGCCCGAGTAGCCGTTGGACGAGATGCACTGGTCGGAGATACCGGTGCTAGAGCGGGCACTGTCGGAGATGTCGCTGTCGAAAATGCTACCCGTATCGAAACTACTACTGCAGGTCGTACTACTAGATATGCTACTGCCCGAGTAGCCGTTGGACGAGATGCACTTGTCGGAGATACCGATGCTAGAGTGGGGGTTATCGGAGATAGATGTCATGCCAGAGTACCGTCTGAGAAACTACTACCGCAGTCGTACTCACGGATATGCTACTGCCCGAGTAGTCGTTGGATGAGATACACTTGTAGGAGATACCGATGCTAGAGCGGGCACTGTCGGAGCTGTCGCTGTCGAAAAAGCTACCCGTACAAAAACTATCCTACAGGTAGTACTACTGGATATGCTACTGCCTGAGTAGCCGTTGGACAAGCTGCACCTGTCGGAGATATCGCTGCTAGAGCGGCCACTGCCGGAGGTGTCGCTGTCGAAAATGCTACCCGTACAGAAACTACTGCTAGGTATGTTGGTGCCGGAGTAGTCGTTGGACGAGCTACACCTGTCGGAGATACCGATGCTAGAGTGGGCACTACCAGAGATGTCGCTATCGAAAATGCTACCCGTGCAGAAACTACTACTGCAGGTTGTACTACTGGATATGCTACTGCCCGAGTAGCCGTCGGGGGAGCTGCACTTGTCGAAGATACCGTTGGAAGAGAAGGCACTGTCGAAAATGTCGCTGTCTAAAATTCTACTCGTACAGAAACTACTACTGCAGGTCGTACTACTGGATATGCTACTGCCCGAGTAGCAGTTGGAAGAGCTGCACCTGTCGGAGATACCGATGATAGAGCGGTCACTGCCGGAGCTGTCGTTGTCGGGGATGCTACCCGTATAGAAACTACTACTGCAGGTCGTACTATTGGATATGCTACAGCCCGAGTAGCCGTTGGACGAGCTGCACCTGTCGGAGATACCGCTGCTAGAGCGGGTACTGCCGGAGATGTCACTGTCTAAAATTCTACTTGTACAGAAACTAGTACTGCAGGACGTACTTCTGGATATGCTACTGCCCGAGTAGTCGTTGGACGAGCTGCACCTGTCGGAGATACCGAAGCTAGAGCGGGAACTGCTGGAGCTGTAGCTGTCGAAAATGCTACTCGTACAGAAACTCCTACTGCAGGTCGTACTACTGGATATGCTATTGCCCGAGTAGCTGTTGGACGAGATGCACTTGTCGGAGATACCGATGCTAGAGCGAGCACTACCGGAGGTGTCGCCGTAGTACCCGTACAGAAACTACTACTGTAGGTCATACTACTGGATATGCTACTGCCCAAATAGCCGTTGGACGAGTTGCACCTGTCGTTGATATCGATGATAGAGCGGGCACCGCGGAGCGGTCATTGTTGAAAATGCTACACGTACAGAAACTACTACTGCAGGTTGTACTACTGGATATGCTACTGCCCGAGTAGCCGTTGGACGAGCTGCACCTGTCGGAGATACCGATGCTAGAGCGGGCACTACAGGAGTTGTTAATGTCGAAAATGTTACCCGTACAGAAACTACTACTGCATGTCGTACTACTGGAGATGGTACTGTCCGAGTAGTCGTTGGACGAGCTGCACCTGTCGGAGATACCAATGCTAGAGCGGGCACTGCCGGGGCTGTCGCTGTCGAAAATGCTACCAGTACAGAAACTACTACTGCATGTCGTACTACTAGATATGCTACTGCCCGAGTAGCCGTTGGACGAGATGCACCTGTCGGAGAAACCGCCGTTGTGAGCGCTCGCACGAGTTATCGTTGTTCGGATGCTACCCGCATACAAACTACTAATGCGCAGTCATACTATTGGATATGGTACCGCCTCGGCAGACGTCGGGACGAGCCGCACCCGGCGAGATTCGTTAGAGCGGACAACTAGCCGTTGTCCGTAAAAATGCTACCCGTATAGAAACTACTATCGGCAAGTCGTACCATCGGATATGATATCGCCCGAGTAGCCGTTTGGACGAGATGCACCTATGAGAAACCGCCGCGAGCGGGCAACGCCTGCGGAGATGCCGTTTCTGGGGATGCTCGGCATTTAAACTACTACCGGCAGTCGCATTTGAGATATCGCCGCTAGAGCGGGCACCGCCGGGAGATGTCGTCGGGGGATGCTACCCGCATGCAAACTACTACCGCAGTCGCATTTCATCGATATGCGCACGCCGAGTAGCCGATGGACGAGCCGCACTGCCGTGGAGATACCTCGGGGAGAGCGGCAATCGCGCGCAGATGTCGCCGTCTGGGGATGCTACCATACAAACTACTACCGCAGGTCGTATTTCCGGATATGGTACGCCCGAGTAACCGTTGGACGAGCCGCACCTTTCGAGATAACGTCGCTGTAGCGCCACCGCCGAGCCGCTGCCGTGATGCTCTCCTGCAGTAAAGAAATCCACTCACCGCAGTCGCATCTCCGGGATATGATACCGCTCGAGTAGTCGTTGATGTGAGCCGCACCTTTCGGAGATAACGCCGTTAGAGCTGGGCCACTACCGAGTCGCTGCCGTGATGCTACCCGTACGATACTACTACTACATGTCGTACTACCGGATATGGTACCGCCCGAAAGAGCCGCAGACGAGCCGCACTCTTTCGAGATAACGATAGAGTGCCACCGCCGAGATGTCAGCCGCTGTCGTGATGCTACCCATACGATACTACTACCGCAGTCCTTATTCATCGATACGCGCTTCGAGCCAGTAGCCATTGGACGTGCCGCACCGCCGAGGTACCGTTGTTTGAGCGGCATCCGCCGAGCTGTTCTCGGGATGCTACCGTGACGTAGATTACTACCGGGCAGTCGCATTTTCATCGATATGCGACACGCCCGAGTAGCCGTTTGGATCAGCCGCACCGTCGGAGATATCGCCGCTGAGCGACACCGCCGAGATGTCATTGCCGGGGATGCTACCCATAGAAACTACTTTCACCGCAGTCGCACAATCGATATGCACGCTCGAGTAGCCGTTGGACGAGCCGTGCACTTTCGAGATAACGCGTTAGAGCGGGATACCGGAGTTGTCGTTGCCGTGGATGCTACCCGCATGTAAACTACTACCGCAGGGTCGCATTAATGGATATGCTATCAGCTACGGTAGCCGCTGCCAGCCGCACTGCTTGGAGATACCTGCGAGCGGCACCGCGTGCATGTCACCGTCGTGGATACTACCCGCACCGACACTACTATTGCAGGTCGCATTTTGATGATGGCAGCACGCCCGAGTACCGTTTCTTGACGAGCCGCACTTTTCGGAGATAACGATGCGTTAGAGCGGGCACGCCGAAATGTTTCGGGGATGCTACCCGCATGCAGACTACTACCGCAGTCGCATTTCATCGATATGCTACGCCCGAGCAGCCGCTTGACGAGCCGCACCTCGTAGGAGATATCGGCCGCGAGCGGACATCACGGAGATGTCGTCGTTTCTGGGATGCTACCCGCACGTAAACTACTACCGCAGTCGTACAACCGGATATGCACGCCCGAGTAGCCGTTGGACGAGGTGCACCTTTCAAGATAACGCGTTAGAGCGGCCACCGCCGAGCCGTCGGGCCGTCGGGATCTTACCCGTCTGATCTTACTACTACACAATTAAAACTACCGGATATGGTCTTGCTCGAGTAGCGGATTCCGGCCGCACCTTTCGGGGATAACGATGTCGGAGCGGCCACCGCCGGGAGATGTCGTCGTCAGGGATGCTACCCGCAGCATGCATACTACTAACGTAGGTCCTACCACCGGACATGCCATCGCCGAAAGTGTACTCGCTGACGCAGCCGCGACTCGTCGGAGATATCATTGCTGTGAGCTGCACTACGTTGCATGTCGGGCCGTCGGGGATACTACCCTGCATAAAATCCACGCTACCGGCAGTCGCATTTCCTGGATATATGATCATTTCCGAACCGTTGGACGAGCCGCACCTTTCTGGAGATAACGTCGCTGGGGAAGGCGATCGCCGAGTCGTCAGCCGTCGTGGATGCTACCCGTATGTATACTACTACTACAGGTCGTACTACCGGATACGGTACCGCCCGAGTAGCTTCTGACGAGCCGCACCCGTCGAGACATCAGCCGTTAGAGCGGGCACCGGCGCGCATGTCGCTCGTCGGGGATGCTACCCGTACGTAAACTACTACCGCAGTCGTACTCGACGGATATGGTACCGCCCGAGTAACCGTTGGACGAGCGCACCTTTCTGGAGATAACGCTCGTAGCGGCCATCGCCGAGTCGTTTCGTCGTCGTGGATGCTCCGTATTTAAACTACTACCGCAGTCGCATCATCGATATGCCACCGGCCGAGTGGCCGCCGGACGAGCCCACCCGTCGGATACCACCGTTGTAGCGGGCATCGCTGGCAGATGTCGCCGCGGGGATACTACCTGGTACGTAAATCCACTACCGCAGTCGTACACGGACATGGTAACGTCCCGAGTAACCGTTTGGACGAGTTGCACCTTTCGAGATAACGTCGTTGAGAGCGGCATCGCCGAGCCGTTGGCCGTCGGATTCCCGTACGTAAACTACTACCGGCAGTCGTACTTCGGGATATGATATCGCCCTAGCCAGTTGACGAGCCGTGACTCTTCGGAGATAACGTCATAGATGTAAGCATCGGGCCGGAAGCCGCCATTGCCGTGGATGCTACCTGCATGCATACTACTACTACAGGTCGTACTTATCGATATGGTAATCGGCTTCAGTAGCCGCTGGACTAGCCGCACCTTCGGAGATACCATGCTAGAGCAAGCGCATCACGGAGATGTCATTGCCAGGATGCTACCCGCATGCATACTACTACCGCAGTCCTACTATCGACATGTTATCGTCGAGCAAATGCTGGACCCAGCTTCGCACAATCGGAGATACCGCTGTTGAGCGGGCACCTGCGGCGATGTCGCGGTTTGTCGGGGATACTACCCGTACAAAAACTACTACCGCAGTCGTACTCCTGGATATGATACCGCCCGAGTAAGCCGATTGAGCCCAGCCTACCCCGGAGATAATGTCGCTGTAGCCGCCACCGCCGGAGCTGCCGCCGTCGGTGACGTTACCCGTACGTATACTACTACACAGTCGTACTCATCGGATATGGTACGCCCGAGTAACTACGGACGAGCTCGCACCCGTCGAGATACCGCGCGAGCGGCACCGCGGTGCATGTCGTCGCTTCGGGGATGCTTACTCAGACAAACTACTATCGCAGGTCGCATTTTCATCGATACGGCACGCCGAGTAACCGCTGATTTTAGCCGCACTTTCGAGATAACGCTGCGAGCGGCTGATCGCCGGAAGCCGGCGCCATTGCGGGGATGCTCCCGTACAGAAACTACTACTGCAGGTCGTACTCTTTCGGGATATGCTCTTTAGCCGTTGACGAGCCGCACCGTCGGGATACCACCGCTGTAGCCGCCATCGCCGGAAGCCGTTGCCGATATCGTGATGCTACCGTCTGAAACTACTAATCGGGTGGCGTAATACTGATATGCCGCTTCCGAGAGCCGTTGACGAGTACTGTCCCTTTCTGAGATAACGCTGCTAGCGCCACTGCCTGAGTATCATTCGTCGGACGCTACCCGGATACTACTACTACACAGTCGTACTGCGGATATGGTCTTTGCCCGAGAGTAGCTGGTTGAGTTGCACCTTTCGAGATAACGATGCTAGAGCGGCCACTGCCGGAGATGTCGCTGTCAGGGATGCTACCCGTACAGATACTACTCTGCGCAGTCCTACTACCGGACATGCTCCGACGAGCCGTTGGACGAGCCGCACCATCGTCGAGATACCGTCGCTAGAGCGGCCTTACGCTGCGTCGCCGTTTCTCGGGGATACTACCCGTACAAAAACTACTACTGCAGGTCGTACTCCTGGATATGATACTGCCCGAGTTGCCGTTGGACGAGCTGCACCTTTCGGAGATAACGGCACTGTAGCGGCCTTTGCCGAGCCGTCGCCGTCGGGGATGCTACCGTACAGATACTACTACTGCAGGTCGTACTACTAGATATGCTACTGCACGAGTAGCCGTTGGACGAGTTGCACCTGTCGGAGATACCGATGCTAGAGCGGGCATTGCAGGAGTTGTCGATGTCGAAAATGTTACCCGTACAGAAACTACTACTGCATGTCGTACTACTGGATATGCTATTGCCCGAGTAGCCATTGGACGAGCTGCACTTGTCGGAGATACCGATGCTAGAGCGGGCACTACAGGAGTTGTTGATGTCGAAAATGTTACCCGTACAGAAACTACTACTACATGTCGTACTACTGGAGATGCTACTGTCCGAGTAGTCGTTGGACGAGCTGCACCTGTCGGAGATACCGATGCTAGAGCGGGCACTGCCGGGGCTGTCGCTGTCGAAAATGCTACCAGTACAGAAACTACTACTGCATGTCGTCCTACTAGATATGCTACTGCCCGAGTAGCCGTTGGATGAGATGCACCTGTCGGAGAAACCGCTGCTAGAGCGGGCTCTGCCGGAGCTATCGTTGTTTGGGATGCTTGTTGACTATTTAAAAGTATGTATATGTGTCAATCTTTCGGCAAGTGTACCGGTCGTTACAAGTTTAGAAATAGTGAGAAAAGGTTGTCGAACCACAGAGACTGATTGTGAATTACCAAATGCTCAACGTGCTTGCTATTAGGACGAATCAGGGAATGAATGATGTATGTAAAACTAAGCTATTGTGTAAAATAACGCAATACTGTAAAGTAAAGAAAGCAAGTAAATGTTTAAGCTTCAAAGATGATGAAATACAGTTAGGGAATTGGTTCAATCGATTCCTTCCTCAAGTAAGTACTTCTTATGTCAACCAAACAAATCTAACTCAATTGGAGACTAGAATTCGTGATACCGTAGACTAATCCTATCTCTAGTTCTTAGTCCCTTTGAATGCCTACTATCATCCCTAATCTCTTAGGCGAAAACAGAGATTCATTCAAGACGCGAACAGATGAATTCGTTACAACGTCTCCTAATATGCAAGTTCTATCTCTAGACTCATGCAATACTATAGTGATACATTTCCTCTCCTTCTTCAACTGTTCATCTCTCGATCTCATAGTTGACACGAGATACAAATTCTCGAGACATAGTTCAATTCAATCAAACATTAATATCTCTATCTATATTTGAATTTCATGAATTAAATCTCAAGAATAAGCATTAAACAGGGAAGAGATCAATCAATTCGGTGGAATTATACTTGGATTAACAGAAGAGGTTCATTACAAGAATTCTGAAATCAACATCCCCATTCCTAACTGCAGAATTTAGCCTAACATGGAAATAAGAAAAGAAAGAAACAAAACAGAAATCAAACACCAGAGAAGCTCCATAATTGCTTGATTATGCTTTCGCAACTCACAAACTCAGGAATCTCAAGGTTGATGGAGAGAGAAGGAGAATGAAAGTGGAGAAGAGAAAAACGAGAGAAACTCGCAAGAGAAGGAAAAACAGAGTAATGTTAGTTGTGGATCTCCAATTCGAATCTTCGTTTTCGCGCCCAAGATATCCTTTTATAGATGAGGAAGTGTGCTCCCATTTACTAGAATTACGTCCAGGTGCATTGTGATAGTTTGAATACATTGACTTGCTTGATTCTGACAGCGTGGCAACTGCAACTGCAAATTATTGCTTCCGTCTGATGAAACCTTCAATTGATTCCTTCAGAAAATACTTCAGTTAATTCCCTCAGACGATACAGATGACCACGACTTTTATTTACTTTGCTGCAAGTCTCGAGAAGTGCACAAATTGAGCAATCTTGCATTCTAAGTGTTCTTCCGTCTGTGAGATCTTTCGTCTGTGAGATCTTTCGTCTGACGAGGCTTCGTACCGTCTGTCTTGGCTTCGTCCCGTCTTTACTTCGTACTTCGTTTTTTGTTTTGGTATCGTACGTAGTGAACTTTGTATCGTCGTCTTGGCTTCGTCTATATGAACTCGATGAAGTAAGCATAGACGAAACACTCTCGATTAATTAAGCACGGATGCGAAGTAACTCGGATAATACTGGTACAGACGAAGTAACTTGGAGACTACTAGTACAGACGAAGTAACTCCCTAAGAAGCACGCATAGACGGAGTAGCTCTTCAAATGAAATAAGCATAGATGAACAACTCAGATGAATCAAGTATAGACGGAACAACCCATCAGACGGAACAAGAGTTCTTGCGTCTTAATCCCTTCATTTGAGCTTCCATAAGGCACGAGACGCGTCCCTGAGCGCGCTTGACTAATTGAGAGTGGCATGAGCGCGCCCTGGCGTATTTGGCAGACGATATCATTTTAACAGCTTTGGATGCTCAACTTGAGGTTTGGTCTGCTCTACTCTCTTGGTCTGATGCAGTTGCGTCCGAGGCTTGATGCTTGTTTCGTCTGTTGTCGCAGCAGATGATACTCACGGGTGTCTTTCTCAGATGAGATAGACGATTCCCCTGGATGATTCTTACAGACGATACATATGATTACCACTTGCACTTCATTTAATGCAAGCCTTGAGGGACTTTGCACGAATTAGACGGACTTTCTTGCTTCAATGGGATTTGTTCGTCTCATGTTCGTGGGCTTTCCTTCCAAGCTTCTATCTTTTCTTCAATCAATCTATAATTAACAAGAAAATGGATAAAATGACTTAAAAATACACGAAAATTCTATAAAACTAACAAAACACTAAATCAAAGATTAACACTGGACGAATATGATATTTTTACTGTTTTCTTGCCTAAACTATGACTAAACATACTGAAATTAGATGGAAATGGACTGAAAACACCTTGGAAAACATGTATAATTTAGCACTTATCACAACCCCAAACTTAAAGCTTTGCTTGTCCTCAAGCAAACATAGATTCCATCATTACAGGGATTAATAAGCATAGTATAACACTGAACTCAACAGCCACTGAAAATTCATTACGCACTTCTTGACTCCCTAAGTCATCTCAATTTATCTATGAAAGTTGAACATGAACTCAACATCCTCAAGAATTGTACAGTTCATCACACATAAGCAATCAACCGTAGGTTGGCATGAAAATATGTAATTTAGTCAACATCAAACAATCCCTCTCCAGTTAAGTGTTTGCCCTCAATCTCTCAAGTGTTTAGGCTTGTGTTTCTCTCAATATTACCAATCAGAAGGTTAGTTACCATAAGCTTGCAATGACTCTCAAAATCTCCACTGCCTTCAAG
This sequence comes from Hylodesmum podocarpum, assembly GCA_026586105.1. Taxonomy (NCBI): domain Eukaryota; kingdom Viridiplantae; phylum Streptophyta; class Magnoliopsida; order Fabales; family Fabaceae; genus Hylodesmum; species Hylodesmum podocarpum. Next base: position 12,252,660 of record JALJEV010000131.1, read on the forward strand.
TAGAAATTGGACAATCAAAAGGTCTTTTCAGGGTTGTAATGGGGCTTAGGTAAAGGTGGGTTAAAAGAAAAGGTACTAGTTAAAAATCAAAGGAACTTAAAGAGTACAAGTTAGAACCTACATGATATGTATGAGCTAACACTGGACAGACGAAACAAAAATAATGGACAGACGAAAGAAAGATGATGGACAGACGAACGAAAAATGATGGACAGACGAAAGACTAATAACTCATGAAACCACTCTGTTTTCTTTTCTTCCTTTATTTCTTTTGTTTTCAGTCTGCAATTTCTTCTGTTTCTTTTTTTTTTTTTCTTTCTCTTATTTTTCTTTCTTTTTCTTTCTTCTGCTTTCTTATAACTTTTTGTGTTTCTTTTCTTTTTCTGGATTTCCTTCCTTGTAGATTTTTGTACTTTCTTCTTATTCCTTTTTTTTTCTATTTTCAATTTCTTGTTTTTCTCTTTGTTTTTGCACTTTACTTTTCTTAAGTGGTCTCACTAATTGCCAGTACATGAAGAAAAATAAAAATTTTGTAAGGTATGCAAATATGCATGAAAAACAGAGAATGCATATGAAAAAGAGAATGCACTATACTACAAAATGTCACCAATATCCAGACGCAACAACCCCAAACTTAAAAATTTGACTTGTCCTCAAGTCAACAACACATGCACCCCAAAATTCAACCCCAAACTTAATCTTGAAACCTATTATCTAAGCAAAGAAACCAATACTCTTTAAGTTCCAGTGATGGGACCATTGGTTTTTCACTTATATAGGCTTGTAATGAGCTCAAGTATCCAAGAAAGAAAGGGTTAAGTCAGGCTCAAAGGGGCTAGCAATGGATAATGTGAAGGTTAAGGCTTATTTGGCTCGAAGCTACAAGAAGGAAAATTGCCTTTATCATTTGTGTCCAATTCTAATTGTATGCAATTTTTGACCAAGAGCTAAAGCAAGTTCTAGAACAAAACACTTCAGTTGGTATGACACTCAAGAATAGAATCATGTTGGAGGCTCAAATTCTTATCCAGGATTAATAATTGCTTTAACATTGCTAAATTCATCAATCATGTCAATCTTGAAAATTGTCATGCTAGAATTCTCATACAGTATCTCTTCGAATAATTGAGAACATGCAACTTTGTCACAGAACCTTAAGTTGATCCTAAGTGCCAAAATATGCATAATTTATTCTACTGAACTACAGAGTCAATATTATACCAATGAAATCAACCTCCGTACTGTGGTGTATAAAGGAGGAGTGTACTCTAAATAATCATCAATCAACATTTAAAACGATAGAGTATAGGAACACTCCCTGTTGAAGACCAGCCACGATATTCACAGAGTTTGCAGCAAGTGCTATCTTTCCATGTTCTTTCCAACAGTGGTCAGATGCTAAAAATATCAACAATAGTCAAAATGAACTAAAACAGTGAAATATCAGTGAAACAAAATTGAAGGAAATGGAGAGATCAACTCAAAATTACTTGCAATGTGAGGTGGTGACGGTGGGAATTGATAGAAAGTGGGATTGCTCTCTTTGTACAAGTATTAGGCTTCCGTCTGTGAGCAAGCATCAGACGAAACCTCAGTATCGTCTGTGCTAGTATTGTGAACACAATAGTCATCAGACGCAACCTTAGTATCGTCTGTGCCAGTATTGTAAACACAATAGTCATCAGACGCAACCTTAGTATCGTCTGTGATCAGGGTATCAGACGAAACCTCAAAAATCTCCCACTAACGGTATAACACCTCACCTCTTCTCTTATTTCTTATCAACTCAAGAACACTGTAATTTCAAGTGTTTATTCCTATAACTACTGTTTATTAACAATTCAAAAATCAAATTTATTATACTGTATTATGTATTTATATTTCTAATCTAATATTCAAATTCTATTTTGTTTTTGCTTTTCTAACTTTTAAACTATTCACAAGTATATCACAATGAGAAGTCACAGAAAGCTTCTCTGAATTGGGTAGGTTGCCTCCCACCAAGCGCTTCTTTAATGTCATTAGCTTGACATATGTCTTGACCCTGTCACAGAGGGTCTTGAAGTTCCACAGAGACCTTGTCCTTTTCACAGTTATCTCCCAGATATGGTTTAACTCTCTGGCAGTTCACCTTGAATTCACTAGAATCCTTGAGGTTTTTTAAAGTAATTGCACCATGTGGAAATACTTCTTTTACAGCAAATGGACCAGACCATCTAGACTTAAGTTTTCCCGGAAACAACCTTAATCTAGAGTTATAAAGTAAAACTAGTTGTCCAGGGTAAAACTCTCTTTGTCTAAGCTTACGATCATGCCATAACTTTGTTCTCTCTTTGTAAATCTTGGCATTTTCGTATGCTTGAAGCCTAAGCTCTTCCAACTCATGGAGTTGGTATCGTCTGTTCTCACTGCCTGCATGAGAGTCAGAATTGAGGTATTTTAAGGCCCAGTATGCCTTATGCTCTTGTTCCACAGGCAAGTGGCATGCCTTTCCATAAACCATTTGAAATGGTGTCATGCCAATGGGAGTCTTATAAGCTGTCCTATATGCCCAAAGAGCGTCATTTAGTCTTTTTGACCAATCTTTTCGGGACAGACTTACAGTTCTTTCTAAAATCTTTTTAATCTCCCTATTCACTAGCTCTGCTTGCCCACTGGTTTGGGGGTGATATGGTGTTGCAATTTTATGCTTCACCCCTAACCTTTTAAGGACTCTCTCTAAGTGTTTATTGCAGAAATGGCTTCCACCATCAGTAATGAAAGCTCTAGGGACCCCAAATCTAGCAAAGATATTTCGATGGATAAAAGCGTCTACTATCCTAGAGTCATTCGTCGAGCGAGAAATAGCTTCCACCCACTTAGACACATAATCAGCTACTAGGATGTATGTGTGGGAAAATGATGGAGGAAATGGTCCCATGAAATCCATTCCCCACACATCGAAGACCTCTATCTCTAAAATGTTGTTCAAGGGTCCTTCGTCTCTTCTAGAAATATTTCCAGTTCTTTGACATCTGTCACAGCTTTGTACAAAGGCTTTTGCATCTTTAAAAATGGATGGCCAATACAACCCACTTTGCAAAACCTTTTTGGCTGTCCTTTCCCCATTGAAATGACCTCCACTCGGGGAATTGTGACAGTGCCAAAGAACAGAGTTAACCTCTTCCTCAGGGATACATCTCCTAAGGAGTCCATCTATACCCCACTTGAACAGAAATGGCTCATCCCAAACATAATATTTTGCATCGGAAAACAGTTTCTTTCTTTGTTGATGAGACAAGCCAGGTGGAATATAATTGGAAACCTTAAAGTTCGCGATATCGCTAAACCAAGGAGCGTCTGATATAGCAAAGAGTGATTCGTCTGGGAAGTTTTCAGAAATAGGGATTTCGTTACCTTCTATTGTAGCATGATTTAACCTTGAAAGGTGATCCGCAACTAGGTTCTCTCTTCCCTTTTTATCTCTGATTTCAATGTCAAACTCTTGTAGGAGGAGAACCCAGCGAATTAGTCTTGGTTTACTCTCATGCTTCATCAGAAGGTACTTCAAGGCCGCATGGTCTGTGTACACTATTATTTTTGAGCCAATGAGGTACGGACGGAACTTGTTCAGAGCAAATACTATGGCTAACAGTTCTTTTTCTGTAGTTGAGTAATTAACTTGAGCACTGTCCAGCACTCTACTAGCATAGTATATCACTCTTACAAGTTTTTCCTTCCTCTGTCCTAGTACAGCTCCTATTGCATAATCGCTAGCATCACACATAATTTCAAAAGGTAAACTCCAATCTGGAGCAGTGATGATAGGAGCTGTTATCAACTTTTCTTTTAAAGTCTCAAAAGCTCTTAGACAGTTTTCATCAAAATTGAAGGTCACTTCCTTCACCAACAGGTCACACAATGGTTTCGAGATTTTTGAAAAATCCTGGATGAATCATCTGTAAAAACCAGCGTGACCCAAGAAACTTCTCACTCCTTTCACATTCGGAGGAGGAGGCGACTTCTCTATCACTTCGATTTTTGCTTTGTCCACTTCTATACCTTTAATAGATATTTTGTGTCCTAAGACGATACCTTCTTTCACCATGAAATGGCATTTTTCCCAGTTCAAAACAAGATTAGTTTCTTGGCATCGTCTGAGTACACAAGTCAGATTTTCTAAACAGTTTTCGAAAGTGGACCCAAAGACTGAAAATCATCCATAAAAATTTCAATAAACTTTTCAACCATATCCCCAAATATGGCCATCATGCATCTTTGAAAGGTAGCTGGTGCATTACACAGTCCGAATGGCATTCGTCTGTAGGCGAAGATCCCATAAGGACAAGTGAAAGCAGTTTTTTCTTGGTCCTTAGGGTCTACTACAATCTGGTTATAACCAGAGTAGCCATCTAGAAAACAGTAATAAGCATGACCAGCTAGTCTTTCAAGTATTTGGTCCATAAAAGGTAAAGGGAAATGATCTTTCCTTGTTGATTCATTCAACCGTCTGTAATCTATACACATCCTCCACCCAGTCACTGTTCTGGTGGGGATTAGCTCATTCCTCTCATTTGTAATTACGGTCATGCCCCCTTTCTTGGGAACTACTTTTTGGACTCACCCATGAGCTATCCGAAATAGGATAAATAATTCAAAGATCAAGTAGTTTGAGGACTTCTTCTTTGTGTACAACCTCCGTCATGATAGGATTTAGACGCCTTTGAGGTTGTATCACAGGTTTGAAATTGTCCTCAAGCAGGATTTTGTGCATGCAAAATGAGGGACTTATACCTTTCAAATCAGAAATCTGCCACCCAATAGCAGACTTATATTCTTTCAGAACTTTAAGCAACTTATCCTCTTCCTTTTTATTCAGAGAATTGCTAATGATCACCGGGAAGGTGTCATTCTTTTCAAGAAAAGCATACCTAAGATGAGAAGGAAGTTGCTTAAGTTCACTCTTGGAAATCTGATCTCTCTGTTTAAATGTCTGCCATAGTAGAAGTTCCGTCTGATGTTTCGTCTGATGGTTTAACGCATGATGGTGTTGATGTGTTGGTCTCTAGTGCAGCTATGAAATTCTCAACTTCTTGGTTTTCATTTTCAAAACTGGAGGAATCAAAATTTTCCTCCTCTGTTGCGAAGTTAAAAATCTCAACATTTTCTATTATTGGTTCCAACGCATCAACACTCATACACTGTGACTTATCAGACGGAAATTTCATGGCATCAAATATGTTAAATGATACCTTTTCTTCATCTACTCTCAAGATGAGTTCACCTTGTGCTACATCTATCAAGACTCTGCCAGTTGCTAAGAATGGTCTTCCCAAGATGATTGGAACTTCCTTATCAGCTTCCATGTCCAAACACTACAAAGTCGGCGGGGAGCACGAACTTGTCCACCTTTACCAAAAGGTCCTCCACTACTCCATATGGACGTTTGGTGGAGCGATCTGCCAGTTGCAGCGTCATCATGGTGGGTTGGATGTCCATGTCCTTTATATTCAATTGCTGCAACACAGAAAGAGGCATTAAATTTATACTGGCTCCTAGATCTATTAAAGCTTTACCTACTGAAACTTCTCCTATGGAGCAAGGAATGGTGAAGGGGCCTCTGTCTCTCAATTTCTGAGGTAGCTTCCTCTGGATGATGGCACTACACTCCTCTGTCATGGCTATCATCTCATCATCCAGCAGCATCCTCTTATTGGACAGAATCTCCTTCATGAATTTAGCATAAGAGGGCATCTTTTGCAGCGCTTCAGAAAATGGAATGTTAATTCTCAAGCTCTTCAAGATGTCGAAGAACTTAGCAAACTGCTTGTCATCATTGGCCTTCTTTAACCTTTGCGGATAGGGGAGTTTGCAGTACGGTGAAATATGTTCCGTCGACCGACTTCTGTTAGGATCTATCTCTTTGTTTTTCTAGGTGATTCTTTCATTTCATTGAGAGTTATAGGCACAGACGATTGCCTATCATTTTCCGTAGTATTGTCTTCTTCTTCCACCATATCTCCTTTCTGTTCTTCTTCAACTTCCTTTCCCAGTAACTTGCCACTCCTTGTGGTAATGGATTTACACTGCTCCTTTGGGTTTATCACAGTGTCACTTGGCAGCTTTCCTTGAGTTCTTTCGAGAGATTCTTTGGGAGAGCTGACCAATCTGTGATTCTAAGTTCCTTATAGAAGCTTCTTGATTTGTGAACATAGATTCAGTCCTTTGCATAAAAGACATGAACATGTTCTCGAGATTGGATGAACCTTCTTTCGGGGCAGGATTCATGTTAGAGCTTGATGGAGCATTTCTTGGTGGTTGGTTGGGAATTTAGGTTGGGTCGGTTGAAAGGTAAATTTGGTGGTGGCTTTGATTGTAATATTTTGGTTAGATGAAGATGTTTGATTTTGATGCTAGTTGAAGTTTTGGTTGTATGGCATGTTTGGATTAAAAAGGTGGTCTAGAGTTGAAGGTTTGTTTATGATTGGTCATAAGAGGAAGAAGTGGGTTGCAAATAATTGTTATTCCTATATGATGATTTGGATGGTTTCTATTGTGAGGATTATAATTGTTTGTGTTGGCATAGGGGTTACCTTGAGGATTTCCCATATAATTCACTTGAACTTGTTCCTCGGTGTTGGTCCCTATGCTTTCACAAAATTCCATTTCATGTCTTCCCCCACAGTAATCACAGACGATAGGATGCGTTTGAACGCATTCAATTGGACCACTTGAAGTTGCTTCATTATTTGGTCCATCTTCGATTCATCGGCTTGTTTTGAGCTAACAAAGCATCATTAGCTCCAAGCTCGATCATTCCTCTTCTCTCACCGTAGAAATCCTTTGGGAGCATCATAGCGATTTGACGCCATGGTTTCAATGATCACTCTTGCTTCTTGAGCATCCTTCTTCCTTAATGAGCCTCGTGAGACGCATCCACTAGAAGTCTTGTATGCGTCCGTAGTCCATTATAGAAAATATGAACTTCTTTGAAGATCGGGGAATCCATGGTGAGGGCATTTTCTCAGCAAAGATTTGAATCTTCTCCATGCCTCACTGATGGACTCTCCATCTTTCGCTTGAAACAAGAGATCTCTGCTTTGAAATAGTTGTATTTCTCTGGTGGAAAGTATTGAGCTAAGAAAGTGTTCACCAAGTCCTCCCAAACAGTGAAATAGCCATAAGGAAAACTCTGTAACCACATTTTAGCTTCTCCTTTGAGGAAAATTCAAATAGTCTCGAGATGAATTGCATCGTCTGGCACTCCATTCATCCCGATAGTACCACAAATCTGTAGGAAGTTATGAATGTGCTGATTTGGGTCTTCCTCCTCTAAACCTCCAAACTGCTCTTGCCTTATTAGTTGTGTCAGAGCAGGTTTTATTTCAAAATTGTTGTTTGTGACATTTGGTGGTGCAATACTTTGGATCCTGACCCATTGCATTAGGAGTATACAACTCCTCCAATGTCATGCGCCTTGTGTTGTTATCCATATTTTCTAATATAATCTCTGGAAGCAGCTCTTTATTTTCTTTATTTGCTTTTCGATTTTTTTCACGCAAACTCTCAATTTCTGGTTCAAACAAGAGATCGGTTTCCTTAGCTCTTCGCATAAACCACAAATCAAAAGGAGACGAGGGGATACGAAAAAAAAATTCAAAGAATGAAAGAAATTAATGAAAACAAGACAAAACAAACAACTATGTAAAAAACGAGAATAAAACACTGATGAAGCAGACGAAACAAAATGAACAGATAATACCAGTTTTCATAGACGGACACTATACTACGAGACGAAACAACTATGAACAAACTAATTATGAATACCAGCATTATAGAAAAACAAAACAAAAGTAGAAACAAAACAAAGAGATCAATGATAACAAAGAAAAATAGGAATTCAATGACAGATGAAACAACAAAATTTTGTTACAGACGAAACAAAAAGGGTATAAAAGGAATTAGGTATAGACGAAACAAGTAAGCTGTAGTATGATCAGACGCAACAAGTAAGAACATAAAGAAATCAATAAGAAACAGAACAACTCTAGAAAACAAAACAAAACAAATATAGAAAACAAAACGAAACAAGTCTGCCACAGACGAAATAATATTAATGACGAAAGCTCAAATGGATGACGAAACAATTATTAACAAGCAAAGAAAAGAAAAGACACTTATTCTAAGTAAAAATCAAAACCGATTCAAAGAATGAAAACAAAACAAAACAAAATAAAAGCAGATTCAAAGAATAAAAGAAATTTGAAAACGAGAGCGAAACACCTATAGAAGCGAAAGCGAGAACAAATGCTACCAGACGAAACAATATGAACAGAATAAAAACGAAGAAATCAAAGAAATCAAAGAAATCAAAAGAAAAGCAATTAGAACCAAGAAGATAAAGAAAACAAAGAAAACTAAAAATAAAGAAAACAATCTATGAAAACAAAAGAAGGTAAAAGAAAGTGTCCAACGTAGCAAGCTCGTTAAGACTATCGATATTCATCAACAGTCCCCGGCAACGGCGCCATAAACTTGTTGACTATTTAAAAGTATGTATATGTGTCAATCTTTCGGCAAGTGTACCGGTCGTTACAAGTTTAGAAATAGTGAGAAAAGGTTGTCGAACCACAGAGACTGATTGTGAATTACCAAATGCTCAACGTGCTTGCTATTAGGACAAATCAGGGAATGAATGATGTATGTAAAACTAAGATATTGTGTAAAATAACGCAATACTGTAAAGTAAAGAAAGCAAGTAAATGTTTAAGCTTCAAAGATGATGAAATACAGTTAGGGAATTGGTTCAATCGATTCCTTCCTCAAGTAAGTACTTCTTATGTCAACCAAACAAATCTAACTCAATTGGAGACTAGAATTCGTGATACCGTAGACTAATCCTATCTCTAGTTCTTAGTCCCTTTGAATGCCTACTATCATCCCTAATCTCTTAGGCGAAAACGAGAGATTCATTCAAGGCGAAACGAGATGAATTCGTTACAACGTCTCCCAATATGCAAGTTCTATCTCTAGACTCATGCAATACTATAGTGATACATTTCCTCTCCTTCTTCAACTGTTCATCTCTCGATCTCATAGTTGACACGAGATACAAATTCTCGAGACATAGTTCAATTCAATCAAACATTAATATCTCTATCTATATTTGAATTTCATGAATTAAATCTCAAGAATAAGCATTAAACAGGGAAGAGATCAATCAATTCGGTGGAATTATACTTGGATTAACAGAAGAGGTTCATTACAAGAATTTGAAATCAACATCCCCATTCCTAGCTGAGAATTTAGCCTAACATGGAAATAAGAAAAAGAAAGAAACAAAAAGAAATCAAACACCGGAGAAGCTCCATAATTGCTTGATTATGCTTTTGCAACTCACAAACTCGGGGAATCTCAAGGTTGATGGAGGAGAAGGAGAATGAAAGTGGAGAAGAGAAAAACGAGAGAAACTCGCGAGAGAAGGAAAAACGAGTAATGTTAGTTGTGGATCTCCAATTCGAATCTTCGTTTTCGCGCCCAAGATATCCTTTTATAGATGAGGAAGTGTGCTCCCATTTACTAGAATTACGTCCAGGTGCATTGTGATAGTTTGAATACATTGACTTGCTTGATTCGACGGCAAGTGGCGTAAGCTGGCCTGTGCAAATTATTGCTTAAATCGATGAAACCTTCAATTGATTCCTTGAGAAAATACTTGAGTTAATTCCCTCGACGATACGAGATGACCACGACTTTTATTTACTTTCTTTGCAAGTCTCGAGAAGTGCACAAATTGAGCAATCTTGCATTCTAAGTGTTCTTCCGTCTGTGAGATCTTTTCGCCGTGAGATCTTTCGTCTGGACGAGGCTTCGCATCGTCTCTCTTGGCTTCGCCATGTCTTTACTTAAATCATTTTTGGTTTTGGTATCGTACGTAGTGAACTTTGTATCGTCTGTCTTGGCTTCGTCTATATGAACTCAGATGAAGTAAGCATAGACGAAACACTCTCAGACGAATTAAGCACAGACGAAGTAACTCGGATAATACTGGTACAGACGAAGTAACTTGGAGACTACTAGTACGTATTTTCAAGTAACTCCTAAGAAGCACGCATAGACGGAGTAGCTCTTCAAATGAAATAAGCATAGATGAACAACTCGGATGAATCAAGTATAGACGTAACAACCCATCAGACGGAACAAGAGTTCTTGCGTCTTAATCCCTTCATTTGAGCTTCCATAAGGCACGAGACGCGTCCCGAGCGCTTGACTAATTGAGAGTGGCATGAGCGCGCCCCGAGTGCGCCCTCGCGTATTTTTGCATAAAAGCGAGCATGAAGCGTCCCATGAGTGCGCCCTGGCGTATTTTGACGAGACGATATCATTTTAACGGCTTTGGATGCTCAACTTGAGGTTTGGTGCGCTCTACTCTCTTGGTCCGATGCGGTTGCGTCGAGGCTTGATGCTTGTTTCGTCATGTTGTCGCAGCGAGATGATACTCACGGGTGTCTTTCTCGAGATGAGATAGACGATTCCCCTGGATGATTCTTACAGACGATACATATGATTACCACTTGCACTTCATTTAATGCAAGCCTTGAGGGACTTTGCACGAATTAGACGGACTTTCTTGCTTCAATGGGATTTGTTCGTCTCATGTTCGTGGGCTTTCCTTCCAAGCTTCTATCTTTTCTTCAATCAATCTATAATTAACAAGAAAATGGATAAAATGACTTAAAAATACACGAAAATTCTATAAAACTAACAAAACACTAAATCAAAGATTAACACCGGACGAATATGATATTTTTCTTGTTTTCTTGCCTAAACTATGACTAAACATCTTTGAAATTAGATGGAAATGGGTGAAAACACCTTGGAAAACATGTATAATTTAGCAACTTATCAATGCTACCCGTATATAACGCCATAGATACGCATCACGAGTCATTGCCATTGCTGCAATACGACCAGACAGAACTACTACCTACTGCATTTCATCGGATATGCTATTGTCCAGTAGCCGCGACTAGTCACACCTTCGAGATAACGCTGCTGTGAGCGGGGTTAACGCCGGAAATTGCCATTGCCAGGACGCTACCCATTGCAGATACTACTACTACGTCGCATTCACCGGATATGCCATCGCTGCAGTAGCCCTTGGACGTGCCGGCACCCGTTTCTGGAGATAACGATGCTAGAGCGCGCTTACCGCCGTGATGTCGTCGTCATGACGCACCGAGACGATACTACTACCGCAGGTCCTACTTCACGGATATGCTACCGCCGCAGGCCGCTGGACGTGCCGCACCATGCCGGAGGTACCGCTGCTAGAGCGGGCACCGCTGAGTCGCGTTTCTGGGATGCTACCCGTCTGAGAAACTACTCTTACGAGAGTCGTACTCTTTGGATATGCCAGAGGTAACCGTTGGACGAGCACTGCACATTTCGGAGATATTGGGCTGTAGCCGGCTTGGGTGAGTCATTGTGGGGATGCTCCCCGTGCGGATACTACTACTACGGAGTCGTACGATCGGATATGGTACGCTGCAGCCGATTGGACGAGCTGGCAATTCTTTCGGGATAACGCCATAGCCGGCAAGCATCACGAGCTGTCATTGCCAGGATGCTACCCGCACGCATACTACTACCAGTCGTACATCGATATGCTACTGGCGGCGCCCTGGACGGCCGCGACCGCTTGAGATAATCTATGCTAGGAGCTTGATCGCCGGAGATGTCGCTATCGCGGGGATGCTACCCGCATAAAAACTACTACCGCAGTCGCATAACCTGATAAGCACGCCTGGTAGCCGTTGGACGAAGCCGCACCTTCGAATATACCGCAGAGCGCCACTACCGTGAGTCGGTTGCCAGGGATACTACCCGTACAAAAACTACTACGGGTCGTACTGCGGAATGCCTCTTGCCCAGAGTAGGCGGATTTGTGTACCACCTGTCGGAGATAACGGCGCTAATGAACGCGGCGTGAGATATGTATTTAGTCGGGTAAGGATGCTACCCATACGGATACTACTACTACGGGTCATCTTCTTTGGATATGCTACGGCTCGAGTAAGCGAGTTGGACGAAATTTGCACATTGTAAGAGATACTCGTCTTCAGCCGAGCATTGCCGAGAAGCTGTTGTCGGGGATACTGCAAATGGAAACTCCCCGAGGTCGTACTGCGGGATATGCTCTGCGGGAGTAGCGATTGGACGAAATTTGCCCACTGTCGGAGATACCGCTAGAGCGGAGCCTTTGCGGAGATGTCCATTGTCGAGGATGCTACACATACAAAAAACTCTCTGAGTCGTAATCTTCTTTGGATATGAAATCTTTCGAAGTAGAGTTTGTTGAATGGCCCTTTTTGCACCTTTCGGAGATAACGCTGCTAGAGCGGCCACTGCCGGAGCTATCGGCTTGTCGGGGATCTTTGCCCGATACGGATACTCTTACTACGGGTCATACTACTGGATATGGTACTGCCCGAGTAGCCGTTGGACGAGCTGCACCTTTCGGAGATAACGATGCTAGAGCGGCCACTGCCGGAGATGTCGCTGTCGGGGATGCTTACCGTGCGGATACTACGGCTGCGGGTCTCTCTTTGGATATGCTTCTGCGCGAGTGGCGTTGGACGTCTTTTGTCGGAGAAGTACGTGCTGCTAGAGCGAACGCTGTCGGGTATTGTTGCTCTCGGGGATGCTAGCATACGAGAGACTACTACTTTGCGGGTTCGTACTACTTGGATATGCTCTCTGCTGAGTAGCGCGTTGAACAATGCACCTTTCGAGATAATGGCTGCTAGAGCGACCCTTCTACGGAGCTGCCATTTGTCGGGGATGCTCCCCGTACGAAGCTCTCTTACGAGGTCGTACTCCTGGATATGATACTTGCCAGAGTGGCGGATTGGACGAGTTGCACCTTTCGGAATAACGGCTGCTAGGCGACCCTATGCCGAGGCTATCAGCTGTCGGGGATCTTACCGTACGGATACTACTTACTACTGAGGTCGTACATTTGGATATGAGTCTTGCCGAGTAGCGGGTTGGACGAAGCTGCACCTTTCGGAGATAACGATGCTTAGAGCGGCCCTTTGCGGAGATGTCGTTGTTAGGGATCTTGCCGTACGAGATATTCCTACTTGCGGGTCCTACTTCTTTGGATATACTGCTTGCGACGAGTAGCGGATTGGACGAGCTGCACCCGTTGGAATACTTATTCTTAGTAGAGCTGGCACTACAATCAGATGTCGTCGGTCGGGGATACTACCGTCTGAAAAACTACTACTGAAGCCGTAATCCCGGATATGATACTCGCCCAGCAGTCGTTGGACGAGCCGCACCTTTCGAGATTATTTGCCAGAGCGGCTAATGCCGGAGCTGCCGCTGTCCAGGATGCTACCCGCATGCATACCACACACAGTCATACTACCGGATATGGTACGCCGAAAAGTACTGACGAGTCGCACTTTCGTGAGATAATTGATGCTAGAAATGCCACCACGGGAGATGTCGCTGCTGGGGATGCTACCCGATGATACCAACCCGCAGTCCACTACCGGATATGCTATCGGCCGCAGTGACCGCCGGATTTGCCGCACCTTCGAGGTACCGCCAGAGCGGTAATCGCCGAGCTTGCGTTTCGTGATGCTACCCGTACGCATGCAGAGATCACCGCAGTCGTACCATCGGATATGCTACTGCCCGAAAGTAGAATGGCTGGACATTGCACGACTGCTTTGGAGATATCGTCGCAGAGCGGACACCGTTAGTAGATGTCATTGTCGGGGATGCTACCGTCTTAAACTACTACCGCAGTCGCATAACCGGATATGCCATCGCCTTCCAGTAGCCGCTGTCCAGCCAATCGCAGTCGAGAGATACCTTGCTAGAGCGGACCTTTGCGTAGATGTCCTTTATCGGGGGATACTACCCATCTGGACACTACTATTGCGTCGTCGTACTATTGGATATGCTCTTTGCCGAGTAGCGGATTAGACATTGCACCTTTCGGAGATAACGATGCTAGAGCGGCCACTGCCGGAGCTGTCGCTCTCGGGGATGCTATCCGTACAGAGACTACTACTGCAGGTCGTTGTAACATCCCAAAAATTTAAATATAGTTTAAGAGAGGTTTTTATAACAGAGAGAAATATAAAAATAATTAAAAATTATGAATTTTTGAAATTACTGTAGTAAAGAGTAAATTACTGTGCAAATAGTTAATTACTATGCAAATAGTAAATTACTGTGCAAATAGTAAAATCACTGTACAAATATTAAATTACTGTGGTAAATAATAAAATTACTGTGGTAAATAGTAAAATTACTATGGTAAATAGTAAATTCTTGTCATAAAATTTCTTGTGGTAAAAAGTAAAATTACGTAGTAAATAATAAAATCACGAGGTAAATAGTAAAATGTAGTGGAATATTACGTAAGGAATATTCGTGGAATATTCATGGAATATTAAGAGCAAATAGTACCTTGGGAATTCTATAAATAGGGCCTAGGGTTTGGATGAGAAAACAAACCAAAGAACATTTCTATATTCTCTCAAGCTCTCTCTTAGGAAGAAATATCTCAAAAGAGGAATAAGTAAGTAGAGGAAGAGTATAGGAAGTTGGGAGAAAACTGTAGGGGATTTGCATCCTTATCCTACTCTTCTATTCTTTGTTTTGTTGTTACTTTCATTATATTTCTTTAGTTTTTCGGATACTAAGGTGCGAAGATAATTCTTAGTATGCTACGTGGTTGCGGTTTTGTCGATCTTCCACATCGAAACACAGAATTATTCTTGTTACGAGGAAAAGTGTGGTACTGTTTATTGGTTCTTGATGTTTCCTTGATAATTCTTGGTGTTTCTTGTTTCTTGGTTTCTTGATTTATTGGTGTTTCTTGGTGTTGATTTCATATCGAAATATGTCTGGTTTTGAGTTGGATATGAATAAGTGGTGACATGCATGGTTGCATGAAATTGGTGATGGACTTGAATTGCTTAATGACCGATTTGAAATGCCTAGTGGAGAGGCAATATTCTAAGATTGCTTGGTGAATGGGCAATGCTTAGAATGAGGTGAGATAAAGATGACCTGGTGGAAAGGTCGATATTTGAGATATGATGAAGGTCATTATACAATTCAAGGTCCTAGAGCATGTTGCATGATGAGTGGATAGTAGTAGACCAGAATCAAGTCGAGTAAGTTACGGATTCCGTCCGTGTGAGTGGAATACCGTGGACTAGAGGGGGTTCTCTTGGTGGGGAAATTGCCACCTGCTCATGATGATCACATGTTGCGGGGAGGTCTGCTTGGGACACGAGGGAACTCGACAAATACGGAGTGTCTACCACCCTTTGGTGGGTCCGGAGGATGTGAGGACGGATGCCCAGACTATTTTCGATGGATGGCGCCACATTGCATGTTGAGTAAATAGGAAAGTACATCGTGAGGATACATGCATCATATAGGAATAAGAGCATGCAATAGTGATTATGTGTTTTGATTGAATACATGATTATCGTGATAAATTACTGATTCGTTTTATGGTTGATTGGTGGTTTTACCTTGTGAATTGAATTAATGGTTTGGACACAGGTTTTATATCAATAAATTACTATTTTTAAAGAAATTGAAGAATATTAAAGAATATTGGTTTTATGAATATTTTTCCTTATTTTCAAAAGTTTTACTATAATTAAAATTATTTGAGGATTAAGGAAAACTCACCCTTGCAATTCTATTTTTACAGATTTGCGGGATTGAGAAGTTGTCCTTTGTTTTGCTTGGTTGTTGCTATTATCTTGTTGTGAAGATGCTTGTTATGTTTTGCGTGTAGAAGTGTTGAGTAAATGTTCTAAGGTAGCAGAAAGGTAGTTATGTAAAATAATAAAAGGACAAAGTTATGTAATCTGGTTGTAATGAACTTTAAAACTTATGTAATAAAAGTGTTGTTTTCTAAATCTCTCTTTTATCTACTATATCATTAATTACTTTAAATTACAAAATATAAGTAAAATAAGTAAATAAGAGGGGGTGTTACAAGGGGTGTTACGGTCTACTCTTTGGATATGCTTTCGCCGAGTAGCCGTTGACTTAGCTGCACTGTCGGAGATACCGCTGCTAGAGCGGGCACTGCGGCAGATGTCGCTGTCGGGGATACTACCCGTACAAAACTACTACTGCGCAGTCGTACTACTGGATATGATACTGCCCGAGTAGCCGTTGGACGAGCTGCACCTTTCGGAGATAACGCTGCTAGAGCGGCCACTGCCGGAGCTGTCGCTGTCAGGGATGCTACCCGCACAGATACTACTACTACAGGTCGTACTACTGGATATGCTACTGCCCGAGTAGCCGTTGGACGAGCTGCACCTTTCGGAGATAACGCTGCTAGAGCGGCCACTACCGGAGCTGTCGCTGTCAGGGATGCTACCCGTACAGATACTACTACCGCTGCCTATTACCGGATATGCTACCGCCCGAGTAGCATGGACGAGCCGCACCGTTGGAGATAACGCGCAGAGTGGGCCATCGCCGTGAGTCGTTGTTATCCGAAAATACTACCCGTACAGAAACTACTACTGCAGGTCGTACTACTGGATATGCTACTGCCCGAGTAGCCGTTGGACGAGCTGCACCTGTCGGAGATAACGCTGCTAGAGCGCCACCGCCGAATTGTCATTGCCGGGATGCTACCCGCGTACGAAACTACTACCACAGGTCGTACTACCGGATATGCTATGCCCAGGGCGAGCCGTTGACGTGCCGCACTGCCGGAGATAACGAGCGTTAGAGCGGGCATTGCGGAGATGTCGCTGTCGGATGCTACCCGCGTATGATACTACTACCGCAGTCCTACTACCGGATATGCTACCGCCCGAGTAGCCGTTGGAATGAGCTGCACCTGTCGAGGTACCGTTTGCTAGAGCGGCACCGCGGGACATGTCATTGTCGGGATGCTACCCGTCAGAGACTACTACGGCAGTCGTATTTCTTTGGATATCGCGCATCGCCCGAGTAGCCGTTGGACAAGCCGCACATTTCGGAGATATCGCTAGACCGAGCGACTCTGGAGATGTTCGTCGGGATGCTACCCGCATATAGAAACTTCTCTACCGCAGTCGCATAAATCGATATGCACGCTACACGAGTAGTCGTTTGACGAGCCGCACTTCGAGAGGGTCCGCTAGAGCGGACAATGCCGGAGTTGTCGCTGTCAGGGATGCTACCCGTACAGATACTACTACTACAGGTCGTACTACTGGATATGGTACTGCCCGAGTAGCCGTTGGACGAGCTGCACCTTTCGGAGATAACGATGCTAGAGCGGCCACTGCCGGAGCTGTCGCTGTCAGGGATGCTACCCGTACAGAAACTACTACTGCAGGTCCTACTACTGGATATGCTACTGGCCGAGTAGCCGTTGGACGTGCTGCACTTGTCGGAGATACCGCTACTAGAGCGGGCACTGCCGGAGATGTCGCTGTCGGGGATGCTACCCGTACAGAAACTACTACTGCAAGTCGTACTACTGGATATTCTACTGCCCGAATAGCCGTTGGACGAGCTGCACCTGTCGGAGATACCGCTGCTAGAGCGGGCATTGCGGCAGATGTCGCTGACGGGGATGGTACCCGTACAGAAACTACTACTGCAGGTCGTACTACTGGATATGGTACTGACCGAGTAGCCGTTGGGCGAGCTACACCTTTCGGAGATAACGTCGTTAGAACGACACCGCCGAGATGTCATTGTCGGGATGCTACACGTATAGATACTACTACCCGCGGGTTATACGCATCGGATATGCTACGCCCGAGGAGCCGTTGAATTAGTTGCGCTTTGTCGGAGCTACGTCGCTAGAGCGGCACCGGAGACATAACTTTGTCTTATTATTATTTTACATAACTACCTTTCTACTACCTTAGAACATTTACTCAACACTTCTACATGCAAAACATAGCAAGCATCTTCACAACAAGATAGTAGCAAAAACCATTGCAAAACAGTGACAACTTCTCAATCCTGCAAATATGCTCCCCCGAACGTTGTTCGAGATCATCACAGGTGTTAAAAACACAAAGTGCAAGGGTGAGGTCGTACTACTGGATATGCTACTGCCCGAGTAGCCGTTGGACGAGCTGCACCTGTTGGAGATAACGCTGCTAGAGCGGCCACCGCCGAGCTAATCATTTTCAAAAATACTACCCGTACGAAACTACTATTGCGGGTCGTACCTCTTCGGATATGCTTTCGCCCCGAGTAGCCGTTGGATTAGCCGCACCCGTTGGAGATAACGCGCTGTAGAGCCACTTTTCGTGAGCCGTCATCGCCGTCGAAAATACTACCCGCATGGATACTACTACCGCAGTCGTACTCATCGGATATGCAGCCGCCCGAGTAGCCGTTGTTGAACGAGCGTACCGTTTCGAGATACCATGCACTGTCGGAGCTTGCATTGCCGGGAGATGTCATTGTCGATGCTACCCGTACAGAAAATACTACCGCAGTCGCTCATCGATATCACGCCGAGTAGCACGTTGGACGAGCCGCACTGTTGGAGATAACCGCTGCTAAAGCGCCATCGCCGAATTGTCGCAGTATCGAAAATACTAACCGTACATAAAACTACTACCGCAGTCGTCTACTCGATATGCTACGCTCGAGTAGCCGTTTTAGCCGCACTCGGAGATAACGCCGCCAGAAATGAGCGTGAGCCGAAGCTGCCATTTTATCGAAAATACTACCCGCATGAAACTACTAATGCGCAGTCATACTCTGGATATGCTACGCCCGAGTAGTCGTTGGATTTAGCTGCACTGCTTTGGAGATAATGTCGCCAGAGCGGCCATTGCTCGAGTTGTTGTCGTAAAATACTACCCGCGCAAACCATCTACACTCGATATATCGATATGCATCGCCTGGTAGCCGTTGACTAGCTGCACTTTTTGAGATAATGTCGCTAGAGCGCCATTGCCGGAGCAATACCGAGCTGCCGAAAATACTACCCGGCATAAAAACTACTACCGGCAGTCGCATATCGATATGCTTGCACGCTTCAGTAGTAGTTGATTTAGCCGCACCGTCGGGAGATAACGCCGCAGAAGCCACGCTAATCAAGCCGCCGAAAATACTACCCGCATGGTAAACCCTCAAGTGTCGTGAGCCATCGATATGCGCACGCCGCAATGAGCGGATTAGCCGCACTCTTTCGGAGATAACGCGCAGAGCGCCATCGCTGGAGTTGTGCCGCCAGGGATGCTACCCACTAAAACTATTATGCAGTCGTATTTCATCGATATGGCACGCCGAGTAGCCGTTGTACGAAGCCGCACTTTTTCGAGATAACGCCATTGATGAACTAGAAAGCACGCCTTGCCATCGCTGTGATGCTACCGTACTTTGATACTACTTACCGCAGTCGTGCTACTGGATATGCCATCGCTTTGCGAGAGTAGTTGGACGAGCCGCACTGGCGATGGAGATACCACCGCTTAGAGCGAGCATCGGATGAGATGTCGGGTCGGGGATGCTACCCGTACGAAACTACTACCGCAGTCGAACTACTTGATATGCCATCGTCCGAGCAGCCGTTGGACGAGCCGCATCGGAGATAACGGCGCTAGCGGCCTTTGCCCGGAGTTGTCGTGTCGAAAATACTACCCGTCTGGAAACTACCACCGCAGTCGTCTTACTGGATATGCTTCGCCCGAGTAGCCGTTGGACGAGCCGTGCACTATTGGAGATAATGTCGCTGCTAGAGCGGCACGCTTGGGTTATCAGTATCGAAAATACTACCCGTACGAAACTACTAATGCAGTCGTCTCTTTTGGATATCTTGTGCCGAGTAGCCGGGTTGGACGAGCCGCACTGTCAAGTGGAGATAACGTCGCTAGAGCGGCCAGCGCGAGTTGTCAAGTATCGAAAATACTACCCATACAAACTACTACCGCGGGTCGTACTCTTCGGATATGCTGCCCCCGAGTAGCCGTTGGACGCAGATGCTCTGGAGATAACGTCGTTAGAGCGGCCACTGCGTGAGCTGCATTGTCGAAATACTACCCGTACAGAAACTACTACTGCAGGTCGTACTACTGGATATGCTACTGCCCGAGTAGCCGTTGGACGAGCTGCACCTGTTGGAGATAACGCCCATTTGCGGCCACCGTCGTGAGCGAGCCTTGAAGCGGCTGTCGAAAATGCTACCCGTACGTAAACTACTCAAGGTCGATTCATGGATATGCCACCCGAGTAGCCGTTGGGCGAGCTGCACCTTTCGGAGATAACGCTGCTAGAGCGGCCACTGCCGGAGTTGTTGCTGTCAGGGATGCTACCCGCACAGAAACTATTACTGCAGGTCGTACTACTGGATATGGTACTGCCCGAGTAGCCGTTGTACGAGCTGCACCTTTCGAGATAATTTGCTAGAGCGACCTCTATCGGAGATCCATTGTCGGGGATGCTACTCGTACGGATACTACTCCGCAGGCAGTCGTACTCTTTGGATATGCCTTCGCCGAGTAGCGGTTGACGAGCCGCACCGTTATCCGAGATACCCTTGCTAGAAGCGATAAACTTGTTGACTTTTGACACGAGGCCGTACTCGTGCAAATTAAAACAATTAAATGCAGTATACTAGGAAGTGACTCCTAGGTCGTCTCTCAAGGACCATCAATTGATTTCTATCAAAGACAAGACACGAAGTGGGGGGGAATTTCAGGCTTACGAAAATGTAAAGCAATTAAAGCAACTAGACAAAATCAATAACAGCAATTACAACAGAATTAAAGGCAGTTTAATATATGAATAAAAGGCACCAATCCGATCTCATGTTGGATCCAAACTTCCCTCATTGGTTCAACAAGTTAAAGCACACATCTATGCAGTGTATTAGAACCGAGACCTCTGCATTCCAATACTGAACTATCACTCTAAGATCTTAGAGTATTTTCATCGAACTCTTGGTGGCCTTTAAACTCACACAATTGCATGAGAGCACACAACTTGGTTTCGAATCCTAAAATCAGTTCACTGCATTCGTTGTTTATCAACAACGCCAGAAATCAACAATCTCAATTCAAAACATCGATCGACATATTGAAATTGAAATTATGAAATCCAATATGAGTACTAATTCAATTAGAAACCAAGAACCTAAGGAAATTTGGGATCCTTTTGAGATCGAATTGGTTAATAAAATTAGTTACACATAATTGAATTTAAACTTAACACAAATTGGAATTGCATGATAGAAATCAAAACAAAACAGAAAAGAACAACAACAAAATTAAGATGCTAAACTTAATGAAGAACAATTAAATTGCTGGAAATTAAAGGTGCTGGAATTTAAATTGCTGGAAATTAAGTTATGGATCTTTATAACATTAAGGTGAAGGTGGCATAGCCATCCATATTTATCTTTATAACATTAAGGTGAAGGTGGCGTAGCCATCCATATAGATCTTTATAATGCAAGAATTGAAAGAAAATAAAAAGGGGCCAATGGCAAACCTAGCGAGCAAGCAAGAAGAGATGAATGGAGCAAGAACTAGAAAATGCAGAAATTTCACTACGAATCAAGAATGAAATTCAAATTGAAAGTATAGAAGAATGAAAGTGCATTAATGGACGAATTCAAACACAACAATAGCTAGAAAAACTGAAATGGAAATGACTAAAACGAAACCCTAGCAGAGAAGGGAAGAAGAAAAGAAAATGGAGTCAAAAGGAAATGGAAATGCTGTAATGTGTGTAATGTGTGAAGTGCAGAATGTAGTGTGTCCAGAGAGCTCCCCCAACATCTGAATTTATAGCCAATACATCAAGAGAAGTGGGGAGAAAAAGTCAAAGAAAGTGGGGAGAAAAATCATCAAAATCTGTCCAAAATTTCTCCCAAATCTGGTATGTCCCCTACTAAATCCAATGTGCATGTGATTGGGAATCCATTTTTACCCATTTTTTCTTCACTTGACAGTCCCCTTGCACATGTCAAATTGGGTGAGAGGTCCAGGGCTCAATTCCTAAGCAAAACATTACAAAGTGGATCAATTAAATGCAACTAAAAATTGGTCCAACTTGCATAGAATTCTGTCACTGGAACATGGTCTACTTTCAAGGCTAAATTCACCCCCGATTCAATCCGAATTGGATCTTCATGTCTTCATGACTTTTGTAGCTCTATCTCTCTTGTTTAAGAGGAATTTAATCGCTCATCAATTGGACATCTGTGGAGGGAGTTATGCCTATTTTACTGAGACATGTCAAATCGTTAAATGCTGGAATTTCCAGAACAGTTCGTGTGCTGCATTCAAAGACATTTTCACACTAGATACACTCCGACTGGGAATTTTATGTCTTCATAGAAGTTGTAGATCTTTGAGTCCTCTTTAATTTGACATAAAATTCAGCTTAATCAGAGGTCTGTAGTGAAAGTTATGCTCAGTTTTGTAAACCTTGTCAAATCTGGATAAAAATAACGAATTAGACCAAATTTATTATTTAAAGCCAAAATGAGTCTAAACTCATAAATACATTAAATCATACTAATTGACCACTAATAATGCTATTTTAGGATACAAATGATGCAGAGAAAGTAATCAAAATATTGACTTATCAACTTTTTAAAAATATGTATATGTGTGTCAATCTTTCGGCAGTGTACCGGTCGTCAAAAGTTTAGAAATAGTGAGAAAGGGTTGTCGAACCACAGAGACTAGTTGTGAATTACCAATTACTCAACATGCTTTGCTATTAGGACGAATCAATGAATTAAGCATTTGTATAAAACTAAGCTATTGTGTAAAATAAAGCAATACTGTAAAGTAAAAAAAAAAACAAGTAAATGTTTAAGTTTCAAAGATGATAAAAACAGTTAGGGAATTGGTTCAATTGATTCTTCTCTCAAGTAACTACTTCTTATGTCAATTCAGCAAATATCACTCAATTGGAGACTAGAATTTGTGATACCGTAGACTAATCCTATTCCTAGGTCTTTAGTCCCTTTGAATGACTTCTATAATCCCTAATCCCTTAGGTGAAAACAGAAATTCATTCAAGAAGCGAAACAGATAAATTCGTTACAACATCTCATAGCATGCAAGTTCTATCCCTAGACTCATGCATTACTATAGTGATGCACTTCCTCTCCTAATTCAACTATCAATCTTCGAAGGCATAGCTGACATGAGATACAAATCCTTAAAAAATAGTTCAATTGATCAAACATTAATATTCCTATCTATTTGAATTTCATGAATTAAATCTCAAGAATAAGCATTAAGCAAGGAAGAGATCAATCAATTCGGTGAAATTATACTTGAATTAACATGAGAAAGTCATTACAAGAGTTCTGGAATCAAAATCCCCAATCCTAACCTAGAAATCTAACCTAACATGGAAATGAGAAAAGAAAGAAGGAAAATAGAAATCAAACACAAGAGCGCTCCATGAAGCCTTAGATCTTTGCTTCCCACAAGCTCCAAATCTTCAAGAAATCTCCTAGGTTTGATGGAGAAGGAAGGAAAATGAAAAATGGAGAAGAGAGAATCGCAAAACACAAGTGTGCGAGAGGAAGAAATTGAATTTAACAATCACGAGTCATGGGGGATTCAAGAGGACTTGCAAAGGTTGTGAAGTGAAATTTAAGGATGAAGTTTTGATAAGTATAGTTCGGTGACTACTATTTCACGGATATTGAGGACAGGCATAAATGATTGCAAAAGATATAAGAACTACACAATAAACTTCCAATTCTCAATTCGCTAAAAAGTATTCAACTTATTTTTTCACACTTATTGAATTTTTTTTTTTTTTTTTGAAATACATTTATACAAGTGTGATGATTAAAATTTCACCAATATCATCTCCTGACTACGGACCCCAGAATCGTATAAATCATTAATCAGTATTCTACCCACACTTAATTTTCTGCACGTCCGGCGGGAGACCCCTTGTTCCTTGCTATACCAGATAAACAATTGATTAATATGCGCCAAAATCGGGGATAACATTTTTTACTCTTAAGGCTTGTAATACGGGTAATGAAAGAAAATGTTTGGGGCTCGAAAAGGGGCTAGCGAAGGGATCTGATGCAAGGTAGAAACTATGGTCAAGTGGGAAAATAGAGAAATAAATGCCTCGATCATAATCATGCATTATGTGATAAAATGCGAAGCTTTGAAAAGAACAAAGCAAATTACCGAAAACAACATTATACCAATGGCATATATCCTGTGAAAGAAAGAGAATGGCATAAAGATGAATCCATTCAAAAGCAGGAAACAAATAACCAGTTGAGAATGCATAGAAGTACTTATCGAGGAGATAATACCAAAGGCAATCCCATATCTGAGAATAATCCACGATCTATCGAATATCAACACCTGAAATAATCTAAAAATTAACTCTGACTCGATTTAGGTTAGTTCATAATGCAGAATATCTTGACAGATTAGACCGAATCACAAATATCATTAAATAAACATAAAATCCTAATTACTTTTATTTCAACAATTACGAGAAGGTGGATAGATAAGAAATGGATAAATAGAAATGAAGT
This sequence comes from Hylodesmum podocarpum, assembly GCA_026586105.1. NCBI lineage: Eukaryota > Viridiplantae > Streptophyta > Magnoliopsida > Fabales > Fabaceae > Hylodesmum > Hylodesmum podocarpum. Next base: position 12,277,201 of record JALJEV010000131.1, read on the forward strand.
GAAGGAGAAAAGCTCTACCAAACGCGGCGTTAGTCTACAAAATAACTATCCTCTGCTGCAGTAGGTATATGGAGCTACTGCGTGATAATTGCTTTAGAAAAACTTTGCCGTTCACCATGAATGTATTTGTTGCGATCATCTTTTATTGTGTCTACTTTCCACATAAAGAGGAAAAGAAGCTGTCATACTTGAATCTCGAAGGGACCATCCCAGCTCGTTCCCCAAGTTTAGGGCATAGAGATTTAAAGTGGGAATTAAAAGAAGAACTTCTTGTCCAGCACGAAAACTCCACAATGAAGAATGCACCGATCATGGAAGCTTTGGTCATATCTTTATAATCGTGGGTACCTACTTTAAGCCTCCAATCTGAAGCTCTATACAGCTCACGATTAACGATTTCCTTTCTGCTCTAGGATTAGTCCAGTCCATATTATAAACGGCTTGTGCCGATAACTTACGAGTCACACTTTCCGGTTCCAGGTGGCATCTTTACCATACCAGGTTTAGCGGGGTCGTATTAAGATCTTATATAAGCGATCGATAAGCCATAAAGCGTCATCCAACATTACAGCAATCTTCTTGTTCGGGTACGTGATCTTTTGTAAATTAGCTTGATTTCCGCATTAAGAGAATGCCGACGCGTCGTCTACTGGGGATGGTAAAAAGCGATTAGCAACCTTATGGAGCAACTCTAATTACCGTAACTTAAAAGGTTCATAACAAGATTCTGAAAGTAATGTACTTACTGATTCTTGCAGGTGATGTGCAGGAATGCCGACCCTGCAAAAATATATGGGGCGAACAAAATCTATACGCAAGCGGCCCAGATGTCGATGGAGTCACCAGTGGCTTTTGCTTTCGACCCGTTTAAACATAGTCACGGCAGTAGCGGGATATAAAAATGAGAAAACCCCGAATGAAGCAGGAGGAAGCGAGTCCATAAATCAATGCCCAAACATCAAAAGCATCACGAATAAAATGGGTTGTACGAAAGGGCATCTGTTTTTCTGAAAGCATAACTCACTATTACACACACGACAGCATCGCGAGGATTTACGCGATAGTCGTAAACATCGTAAATAAAGAGGCGAAATAATCCAGGTAATACTTTCACTAGCGAGTTCTTCTAGATTCAAAATGACTACTTACGAAGCAAAAACATGACAAAATTACAAAGAGCAGTTACCAAACTTCATTCCTTCACGTCTCACAATAATGCAATTCGCTACAAAATTTTTCCGCGGATAGGGGTCATCATATAATGCCAGAATAAAGCACCTAGGTTTCAATTACATGAGCCCCTTGGTGAAATCTTAGGGAATTAAACGACAAAGCAGGATAATTTACGATATTACGACATACCAAGGGGGATAGGGAATTTCTTGCTACGAATTTTATAAAGGCTCACTCCATTATACGGAAAGTGTTAAATGCTATGATAAGTATGGCGGGGTAAACGGATCTGTTGAGGTGACAAATACGGTCCCGAGAGCTCGCTTTATCATGATTTCAATATCAAACTC